>LPNX010475398.1:73555-94216 GCA_001517045.1 Pseudotsuga menziesii
TCTAAGGAATGATAAGGTCCAATTAGGGAAAAATAACATTATAAAATAAGTTAATGTGTTCCAAGAACCATTCTCTTGTGAAAATGGTATTTATTAATATTTTATTGATATTTTTCAGAGAGAAAATTCTAGGAGGGGAAATATGAATGAGTAATTATAAAAGGGTAAGGACTCATCTGTAAGATATTTTGGGAATTTAATTTCTGATTGTAAATCTCTTATGGATTCCAATATTGAGATATGTTCCCCTTGCATTTTTGGACTAGTTTCTATTGTGAAATATTCCACCATAGCTACTAGAGAGGAGAAGATAATCAAGATCTATTCATTTGGGATTCATTGCATATGTTGATATGGATCGTTCATATTTCTCTAATAATATTTATTTATGATATGTATGTGTGATTTTATTGTAGATATGAATAATTCATTAGTATTATAGTATTTCTATTGCATTAGTTTTTCATTATTTTCAGGCATTGTGTTGGTTCTTGGTTGAGGAGAGCGCACCAGTAGATCCCATTTCTATTGCAGTAAATATCTATTAATTTGGATATCATTTATATATGATGTGGGAAATAATTGGGAGGGATAAATTTCATTTGGAGTTGTCATCTATTGATTTAGAGCTTGGACCAATGTACATGGGTCATGAATGAACTTTTGGTTTTGATAGTTTCATGCATTTATGGGATTATGATAATTATTTTGTTATATCCAGAGTGCTGTTTCCAGTAAAAAACACTTTTTTTTCAATTTAAAAAGGTTTTTTTTATGCTCGATATATCATCATTTTACCGAATCTACTTAATCTCACATATCTTCTTGTGAAAGGGTGCACCTCTACATTTCCATATATGTATTTATTGAGATTCAAGATACTGTAAGATATATTAAGCATTGTAATTTTTATCATGATCACTATTAATATTTTCTCCATCAATTTATAATAAATATTCACAATGATTTTATCATATTATGCTCTGATATTGGTGTTGTCAGTTGAACTATGCATAAATCTGTTGATATCGTTGTGGAATATTTTTGTAATGTGTATAAAATTTTCATATCAAAACATGAAGTATGTTAAAAAGTTATTTTGGTTAATTTGGGACTGTTAGGATCGATTTGGAGATGTTAGGAATCACTAGTACAAAATGAGAAATTAATGACTAAAAAATTGACTAAAATCAGGCTATAGACGACTATTTTTGAGTCAACGACTAATAGTACCTAATTTCCACTATCTTATAGCTTGAATAACTTAATCATATTTCACTTAGTTATTAATAGCTTTACTTATTAGTCATTGATTTCGTCATTGATTTAGTCACGGATCTAGTCATTGATTTAGTCATTGATTGTAGCAATTAATGACCAAACATACGACTAAATAACTACTAGATGATAAAATATTAATGACTAATCTAAATATGACTAAACATTAGTCGTGTTATAAGATATGGGAAATTAGCTACTAATAGTTGTATATATGCAAACTTAGTCTTTTTTGTAGTCACAAATTTATGATAGGCACAGAGGAATCGAACCACCAACCTCCTTCCTATAAGTAGGAGGGTGCTCTACCATTAATCTAACACCCTTTAAGAATTTGTTATTACTTGATATTGATGATATTTAAACAAATTTTGTATCATTCAACCATACAAACTAATGATTATCAAGTTACTATAGATCTATAATGGCTTACCTTGTACTAGTCCTTAAAGCTTTTCTTGCACTTAATAAATGCATTTGAAAGACTTGAACGACTATTACAAGGTAAGCCATTATGTATCTACAGTAACTTGATAATGATTATTTTGTATTCTTGAATGATGCAAAATGCAAAATACCATAAATTTATAGGAATTTTAAGGATTTGGAATGATTAGGAAGTGTTTGGACAAAGTTGGATAGTAAGACGCTCATTGCAATGAAATTTAAGCTAGTCTTCCTAGATCGAAAATTATGCTTATGGATATGTTCATACTTAACCAAATATGAAGTACATATCATTGTCTCCTAATACATTGATCCAAGAACTTTTCTCCTCTGAATTGGTGATAAGATTAGTACTTTAATGTTTCAATATTAATGGTAAGGAGGTCGTATACAAAGTGTTCGAAGAAAATCATGAACCAGATTTAATAACCAACCACCACAACTTTATATCAGACCTAATTTGGCACATTATCCTGAGTTAAAATTATTTATGGTTTGTGCGTGCTAATTCAAATCCAAATTTATATACATAAACCACTGTTGGGATCAAGTTAAAAATCAGCCATAATTGTCATTGAACATTTGGAGCTAATCTTCCTATTTTTTAATTGGGGACTTACAATGGTATCGAAGCATGTTTCTCGATAATTGTTGGAACTAGGAATAATTTTTGACGAGATTTGCAAATCAAAACTTTCACAAAGAATAAGTGCAGTAGGTGTAGAAGAAGAAAATTCATAAATGGCTAGATTTGTAGATGGCAGAATGTTACGTGTTTTCCTTCCTACCTCGTCGGTTAAGGAGGAGAATATTGAGATGGAAAATTTAATGAATGGCCATGATAAGGTATTGATTAACCTTCATAATACACAATAGGATTTAGATAATATCTCGCAGCAATGTAAATCCTTGTTACTAGAATTCTCTGCATCACAAATTAGGAAGAGTTTGTTTGGTATGTTTGCAAATAGAGCACCCAAAAGTTCATGTGATGAATCTAGTTCAAAAGTTGGTTGCTCCACTTCCATTGTTTATCCTTTAAATGTGCACGAGGATAGTTAAAATTACTCATCATGTTGGAGTCCTAAATAAAATCATTCCATGCTCAAAAAATATTTTCACCCATTTGAAATTTTGGATCAAAGGGAAGCGCCTATTGCAACCTTGAGTCTTCAGGATGAACTGAAATTAGAGGAGCATACCATCGTAGATGGACCACATGGGAATGAAAAAGAAGGAACAAAAATGTATGACTACAATTCTGATCTTTTTAGCAGCCATATTTCGTTACAACAATTTGATATAGCAACCAATTCATGTAAGAATGTTTGTCTTGTAGAGTCCTCTAATGTCGGTCTTGTAGAATCTTCTAATTCTTATTTGAGTGTCAAAGATGAATTTGTGTTGTGGATTCATGCCATAAACATTACATGATCTTTTATACTATCCATTACTAAATGTGAACAAGACAAAAACCTTGGAAAATGACTGCGATGAAACAATTACTAAGATCTTGCATATTCCACATGATTTGGATGGTCCCTTCTGTGACAACATACACAATATTGATAGGATGACATTACATGACTTAGAGAGTCAATATTTAGTAACAAAGGAGAATATGTTGCAAGTGTTGATAGGGATGGATGGTGTACATAAATTTATTGATGACTGTATGTGGAGGACTCAGTTGGAGGATAGACATAATGGTTTTGTTGAAGGGTTCACTCATGCCGAACTGTGCATCATTAAGGAAGAGTTGGAAAGGATGAAATCACATTACTTGTAGTTATTTATGGTCAGGGAACATCCTCTCAAGTTTTTTCAAGACATGTCCATGGAGGTTGAGCAACATCATGTGGAGTTGAGAGGATCGCATCCTTCCTCCTACACCTCATATAGTCAATTGTACATGGATTATTGCATTCATGATCTGCTAGAGGAGATTTATGAGAGGATTGAGCATAATGAGAATTCAAATTTACAAGTGATTGAGGAGAGGATTGGTATGGAGGATGTTATCCACACACTTATTTTTCATCAAGAGGATCATGGGATGCCTTTTTGGGAGAGAGACTTATCCATGGAGGAGGTAGATGAGTACATTCCATATGTACCATCTAGTAGAGTAGGATACACATCCATGGACTTGGTGGAGAAGTGTATGACATAGATGGATACACATTGGGGTTAGAGAATACCAGTCAGTGTTTAGTCTTATGAGTGAAATAATAGGCATTTATTGTTGTTTTCTAATGTCTTCATTATACATAGTAACTCATGGGAGTTCCACCTGACTTATTTGGATGGGACAAGATAAATGACATGATCCATAGGACTAGTGTGCAGTTTGCAAAAGGGGAGACATGTATTATATTAGAGGGGTTCAAAGAAGTCCTAATTCAGTGGTGTGATCTTGGTATTCCTCAGAGTGATATATTTTTCTAGATGATAGTGATGATTGGAGGAATGCAACATGGATAGTGCTATATGGGAGTTGCTAGTTCAATTCTTTAGTAGGTGGTGTAGGAGAGAGTGCTAGCCATAATTTTGAGTATATTGTAGTGGAGAAAAGGATTAGTTTCTTGAGTGGGGAAATTTGTTGGAGATGGATGCAGTGTGTTCCTACTTAGTGTATTTTGAGGATCCTTGTTTTTATAGTATATAGTTTAGAGGGGGATACAATTGACACTCTCTATATCTCATGTTCATTATGAACCCTAGGACTCGTGATTCTTGGACTCACTTTCTTCAGTTGGGTTCATCATAGAGTGGTATGGGGGATGGAACTATCTCTTGACCAGATGACTAGTCTCCATTTTCTGGATTTTGTTCATGGGACATCTAGATTTTATTTCATGACGGAGTGGTCCCCTGAGGGGTTGATGCATCCTTATCCCATTTTAGGGATTGATGCATCCTTATCCCATTTTAGGGACAAGGAGGGAGAGCATGCTATTGCAATCTATCACTATTTTTCTTATGATGGAGAGCATAGGTGGTGTGTAAGCAGTGATTGATTAGTTCATGTGCCTCCGATTTATTTCTCTAGAGCATGGAGCAACACTAGTGATAGAGAAGGATAGTCGGGAGATTTTTAGATTCCTTGAGAAGCTTGCAACCATTTCAATATATTTGATATACTCAGTTTCTCAACATAGAGCCTACCTCATACAATAAGCTCTACACAATAAATCATCCTTTATAGATATGTCAATAATGGTGTTAAATCCATATCTATTTAGCATTTGTGCCAATGTTCATTGAGCAATTTTTTAATAGTATTTTTGTGTCTTAAACAATGTTATAGATAGATAAAATTTAGCAAGGTCTCTCCATATCTAAAACTAGAGGGAACAAATGTTCACCCAAGACCTCGATCCCAACTATTCTAACTTAGGTCAAAAATAGAATGATTTCATACATGGTAGATTGTTCACCTTTTACAAAAAAATTTACAACACATCATACCACATGTGTTAGCAAAACATTCTCACAACTTTACAAAAACACAGAAAAACAATATTTGTATACAAGGAACTTAGGAATGTCATAGGATTTGTTATATTCATAAGTTAAATATTATTATAAGTGTTGGTTGGGTATATCATTTAAATAATATGCATACAGGTTCATGCAATCGAACTCATAGTTCAAACCATTTTTTAAACATAGTATACAATATGCTCACAAGGTTACAAATCCATTTATAGTTGCAATCTTTATAATAAAAACTCCCACATATTATATACCATCCTTGTAAACACATATACAAAACAACTTGTTTTCCATTAGTTCATTCCACAAACTAAAGTGAGTATTGAAGCAAGGTGTCAAATATATGTAATAAGCATTCTGTGACCATTTGCAACTATACCATATTCCTTCAATAATTTTTTTATGTGCTCTTTGCATTATGTCATTTATTAAATGAAATATAAATTCATTTTTCCTTCTACTCAATCTCCAAATATTCTCGTATTGAGGTAGAGCCCCGTTTTTACCAAACTCAAAACATACATAGATATCGTGAGGTATTTTGGAGAACAAAGACATTTATGAGGCTTTCAACGAATAAGACAAGGGATCTAATTCAATTTCACAACACTTTGTGAAATACAAGATAGATGCCATTATAGGAATCAACACCACTTTATGGTGAAGTGTCACCATGTCCTTAACCCAAAAAATAAGTGGAAAATGGGGCTTAACTTCACCTATTCTTTGACCCTCAAGTCAACTCTCATTCATATCCTCCTTTTTATCTACACTAGCACTTGCACCCTATTGTTATTATTCAACTCAAATAGGTAACTCTAGAACAAACTATATTGCCTTGATATTGAATTTTTATTTAAAGGCCTCATGTTTAGGATGAAATTTTGATAGGGTCAATTGTGCTCTAATGAAAAAATATTTGGTAGAGGCTTGAGATAGACAAGTTAGTCATGTTTTTTGCATGGTGATCTAATTTAGGAAAAAAAACATGGAGTCTCTATAATACTCGATACCCATGTGTTGTAATCAACAAAAAAATGGTGATTTTATTCTTATGCTTCTTATATTCCTCAAACAATGCATACATTTGTTCCTCTGACTTTCAATTCTCTCCACAGAGATTGGCAGGATGCACTTAATCAATTGAAATATTTTATTGTTATTGTATCCACTATATTTCCCTTGGAGGCCTCATGCATTCCACTCCACACTTCTTTTGAAAATCCCCATCTACTTCTGAACGATTGAGTGGATTAGCTATATTTTCCCTTTTACAACTTGAAGTTATTATTTATATTTAATTTTTCTATATAGTAAAGGAGTCATGTTGACTCATTTGTCTTGTAGTTCCCATGATGCTGTTCCAAATCCTGATTCAACAAAATATCTATATTATGCTCCTAAATATGAACCAACGTGTCATAGGTAGAAAATGTTTCATCTACAACCTTGTCTTCTAGTTCAAAACTCTTTTCTTGGGATATTGGCTACAAGTGCATAAAATTTCAATGGGATACTTTGAGTTGATCCATAACGGTGTTCTTTTCTAATGCTTTTTCCAACTAAACTTGAAGTTGTTTGTTATATCACTACAACTCAAATAAATATTGGTTTATGTGTAATAGAGGATGTCTAATTTGTTCCTTTCTCTTTCATAAGTTCCAAAAACATATTGTAATATGAGAAATGATGGATATTAGTGGGGGTATATATTTTTTAGTGTAAGAGAAGTGTTGGATTCATACAGAAAAGAGGTATAACAAAGTGCTCAATCAAGTAAAATTTAACCAATTCCTAGTCGTATATGTGACTTTGAGGTAGTTAGTGGAGATAATAAGCCAACATAGATCCATCTTAAACCTGGATCTAGAAATCATCGAGAGGGATCCAATTTCTTTAGGTGTAAGTTATTTTTATATTAAATTTTTAAATGTTAATAAAAAATTACACCTCAAACATTTTGATCCCTTTAATGCTTGGTAAATCTGGTTTTAACATGGATCTTTTAATTACTTTTCATTTAGTTTTATTATTGGGTTTTTATTATTTGATAAATTAGGTGACATGTTTTTCTCTATATTCTTTTTTGTTTACACTATATATGAATCCACAATATTCTTTTTTTATTTTTTTATTTATGTCGGTTAACATAATGTTGTTTTTTTTATGTCGGCTAGCATAACATGACTAACGTGATAGGATATCCCCCATACTGGGATGAGATCACCTTGCTTCTCTCGAAGCAAAAACAACATCACATTTTACTGATGGTAGGGATATTGTAGTGTGAATATCCAAAGTCGAGCGCTATGTCAATGAGAATGCATTATTCCTATTAATATATCAACATTGGACAACGATCTTCATCCCTTCATCATCTACTTCATCCTTGGAAGAATTCGATGAAGTATTTGGTGGTGTAATTCCCATATCCTTCAACCTCTATGATTACTTACCATATGCTACACATGAGTTGAGAATAGTTTTTATTATGGGACTAGTGGTTGTGGGAATGAAGTCTTTGAATTTGTGACTACAAGTGGTAGGGGGTTTCTACCTTCATTTCTTCCCCTATTTGAACTCTTAACCTTAATAAATGGTACCATGAATCTTAATCTCTATCAGGGATCCATTATTTTGAGGGATATATTATTATCCTCGTCATCAATGATATCAATGATCTATGGAGAATTATCAAGTTTCTATATGATAGACACAATTGTAGATTGGATGGCTAGGAATCCAAGGGGTTTGTAAGAGTGGTTGAATTTTTTGTTGAATATTACAAGGTTGCACCAATAAAAGAAATATGATATTGTTGTACCTCTAGGAAATGCATTTTCTAATATTTTGGTGGGAAAATCTTTCAAATATTGGGAGGTTTATCATTGAATGACTGATGGGTGGGTTACCACTTGGTAATAATGCAAGGTGTTGAATATTATCATAGCCATTCCTTTAATTCTTTATGCATATATATGATTTATTTTAGGATTTGTAGAATTAATGGTACCCAATGGGCCTCGAGAATAATTACTGACATTATTTATTGTGTGTCATTTGAGCCAAAATTGGGAGCATTTTAGCTAAATTTTATTCTGGTGTCTTTTAATATCTCAAAGTGGCATTTTTTTCTCCATAGCCACGTCTTAATTTGCAATCTTGACTTGCTACAAAATAATCATCCTCTTGGGTATGGGGACTAAAATAACACCCTATATAAGTGTCTTACTTATTGATGTGCAACCAAGTGGAGATTTCACATACAATAATATCATATCATAATGTAAAGGGAAGTGGTGAAATGCTTACTCAATCACCGATGAGAATGTTTGAATTGATGTAAAATAGTCCCCATCCATGTTGAACATCAAAGAGTCATTGTTGTGGTTAATAATGTACTTAGGTATGAAAATGGAATCCTTAATGGATACCACGATAGTGTTGTGCAATGGTTGGAAGGTAAAAATGTCATCATCCTAGGTAAAAATGTTTTTGGTACTAACTCCTTGCTCTTTTAGGATTTAATGTTATGGTACATTAGGCTCTTACTATGTAACATGGAAAACGGAGCCAATAGATATCCATACATGAATTAATAGCTCATATTTTGAGATTCCCTCACAACATCCATGAAATTCACTCATAATGTATTATAACCATTTAAACTCAGTTCCTTGAATGCATTTTTCACAATAAACAATATAACACCTATAATGTCCTACCTACACCTAGATTTACTCATGATACAACTCATAATGTAACTAGCCATCTTAATAATTACTTTACTAGTATTATTGATCTGCATAACTTTGTTACCTTAGACAGTACAATATTTTATATACAAATTATATTGTTTTGTCCTCTTATCCCTCTTATTGTATTGAAATATTATTGGATGTTCGGTATAGTGCATAAAGTCTTGTTAAATATTTGATAACATGGATGTTCAAGGAGTGCTAATAATCCATCCAAATGTGGTTGATGTGTACCCAATTAAGAAAATATTGATGCATAGAGCCACTACTCTTGTGCTATAGAATGCATGAGCCATCAACAAATTTATCAATGTGGAGTTATACAACTCCTAAGAACCCTAATTGTAATTAGGGTTTCCTTTTTCCATTGTCAATTATTCTTGTTAACTAGTAGACATATTATCACAATTTTGAGAATAATTTTTTATTAGAGAAGTCATGGCCAATGGGATTCATTGACTTTACTTTACCTTTGAGCCTTCTAGCTTGTGTGAAAAGGAATTTCATGAATTCATCTTGAAAAGCATTATTGCCGATTTGTTCAACTCTAAAAGATGGTTTCCCATCTCGTTTGTTGCGAAATTGCAGTAATGTTGATACTCTTTTATGAAAAATATATGAATTTGGTATAGTGCATTGTGATTTTCATTCGATGGTTTCATAAGATAGAAAATAATCTTGTAAGAAATAACCTTAGTTGTACCACTAAAAATAAAAAGAAGGAGCAAACCAAAACTTGGTGAGTGCTTGTATTTATAAACAAAACACAAGAAAGTCGAGTAGGTAGCCTAATAGACATCATCCATGCCATTGGGGTTCAAATATTTTTTTCAATTAAGAGGTTGCATCATTATCATAACACAATTATTCAAATATTTTAGGAATAGATGTGTTACATCACTTGACTCGGCTTCACATGAGAATTGATAGTAAACCAAATTGTCACATTAGTCACATTATATAACCTAGTGTGTTTTCGATGCAACCATTCTTCAATTGATAAAGAGACCTATAATGTGTGATGCAATCACATTTTTATGAAACCCATCATTTATGACACGATCTCTCAAGGAAACAACCCTTCCTTATTCAAATCTATGTGAATGATTTCCCAACAAAATTTATTTTACACTTTCTTGGATAGTGACTATAACAACTTCACTCCCTAACCACAAAGATGGTGCATGTTATGACAAATGAAATGATTTAAATAGTAGTTAGAAAATGGGATGATTCAACCCTAAAACTAGAAGATGTGATGTAGTGATTTCTAAATGACGGAAAAAAAATAGAAAAAAATAAAGAGAATAAATGCAGGGATTTCCGAGGGTCATAACTTTTGACTTGGTTATCTGTTTGGGCTCAAATTTGACAACAAGTTGTGCTTCAAATTGTTCAATCCATTCGACGATCATATCTTTTTATTGGAGTTTTTTCGAACTCTTTTTTGAGGCCAAATTCGTGCATATAAGGCCTCAAATTGAGGTTTTAATGTTTTGCGGGATTATTTTTAATTTGTAATTAACGGTTATCTCTCAGTTTATAAACCTAATTATAAAAGCAACTTCACAGCTAGTGCCGCTCTATTTATCTTATAGTCGGTGTTTAGTTTCATAGCCATGCGAGAATTTTCTAAAATTAGCAATTTTCAAAAATCTCAAATTTTGATATAAAGGGTTGGACCTTCATTGTAATAGTTAGAATGGAGAATGAATAAAAAGATAGTTATTTTTTCCACTCTCATTTTTTTACATGGTTTTTATATCTTATGAATTGAATCAAAGCTTATTGGCTACATCAAGATGAAATACTAATGCTAGACATTGGTGTTGGTGTCGATCTTCTCATCTTTATTTCCTACTTTCTTGGTAATGAGTTTGTTTGCATGCTTCCACATCCAGTGGTTTTGTTCATTCTTCATACCCCTATCATCATGCTTCTATTCTAGGACAATGACATGATCTATCCTCTATGCTTGATATTTGATTACCCTTTTCTTTGAGATAACACCACACATTTTTGGAGATTTGTATGTATAACCTATTTGTGATTTTTGTACTCAATGTACATTTCATATTTTCCACCTAAGTCGATCATCAAGACTAAAATATCACTTGAATGAGAGGCTAAGACGTCTAAAAAATACCAAAATCTTAGTTTCTTAGAAGCCCACCAAAACAATTGTTGGCTATTTTCAATAAAAATATTATAAAAAAAAACCGAGACATAGTTTAATAGACCTACCAATAAAATTTAGTATTGGAAAATTCAAGTACCATAATATTTGAAATGTCCATCCTTAAGTTGGAGCATTATGTGCCTAAAGTGTGTGTGTGTATGTGTGAGTGTGATGTGAATATAGATGTGACCTATCTTACATGAATTGTTTCTTCACTTGATTTTCAATGCATGCAAAGGGTTTTGACATTGGATATGGTTGTATAAGGAATGCACAAAAGAATTAGCACATGATGTAAATTTTTATGGGGATCTGTGTTGGTGGAACTTTTGTCATACTCATCCTCCTTTAACATTCATATATTATTTACAATGTCATTGATCATAGTTGTTGATTTATGGCATATTAAATAGATGTGAATTATATACTTTATTAATTGTCAGTAACATATGTTTCTAACTATTTAGACTCCTTTGTGTTTTTTATTGTAAATATGGATCGCAATTTTGGGATATCGAGAGAGGCAACATCTCTGATAGACATGAGTGTTGTATTTAGGGTTGGAGACCTAATTCAATGCTCTCTTATTGATACCATTGATGCCATCATAGAAACAATTAAGCAGGAAAATGGGGGTTTCTATAGTATTTCCTCTTATGGAGAGAGGAAATGAGAGGAATATGCCAATGGCTTAGACCATTATGCAATAAAAAGACTAAATATAAGCAATGGAGACATATTTTCTTTGTTCAAAGACCCTAGAGTAGGTAAAGTATCGAACACCATCCATCCCTACATATCCATTGAATGGTGTACCTATTATCATCGATTCATTGATAACTAGATGGATAGGTGCAACATGGTGTTCAATGTGCCCCCTGCCCCGTCACACCCACACAACAATAGGGAAGTTCCTTTATACTTCCTTAGGAATATATATGTCGTGTTCAATGTGCCCCCTGCCCCCGTCACACCCACACAACAATAGGGAAGTTCCTTTATACTTCCTTAGGAATATATATGTCGTGTTCAATGTGCCCCCTGCCCCCGTCACACCCCCGTCACACCCACACAACAATAGGGAAGTTCCTTTATACTTCCTTAGGAATATATATGTCGTGTTTGCGCTAAGGAAGCATGTAAACTATTTTCATTATTTTCCATTTTAAGGTGTTGGGTTTGAGATGCCTCAAACTGATAGGGTGCGAGGCATATTGATGTCAATTTCCAATCCCTCACACCGCGTATGCCACTTCCACTTCCTAGGGAAGACTTCCCAGGTACACAACAATTTCTTTTTCATACACATGATGCATTGCTGCATTTGACCTAGAGACCATGGGTCATCATGCCACCTTAAAATTAAGGTAAAGTTAAAATTTTCAACAAATCCATGGACAATAGCACGCAAAGAACGCGAAACCTTTTAATAAAAAAAAATAGATCGATTTCGACTTGTCTCGGGTAAGTTTGCCATCCTTTTTATATAGCAGAATTTAAAGCTTGATCGGTATGAATCTTGTGCTCTTTTCTCAGACTGATTACATTAAACGATTTTCAAATCTGCATCCGGCTTATTTTCAGTCGTCTGGGTTTATAATCTAGTAAATTCATGATAATAATATGTAATAATAATTTATTTTTTTAGAACATAATAATATATAATAATAATTTATTCTTAAAAACATGATAGTCACCTAATTATAATATTTTTAACATGATATGATTTTATTAGATTTTGTTTTTAAAGAAATGTATTTAAAATTATTTAAAAAATTAATTTATCCTTAAAATCACGATATTCAACCTGGATTTGGTTAGGTTTAGAAAATACAGCTAATTAACTACCAAGTCTACTTTAATCAAAGTACGAAAGAATCCCATTTGAATGAATTTCCAAGAAATGAAGTCAAATAAACAATACAATACATATGAGAGAGAAGAAACAGTCGGTTTTGCCTCGTAAAGCTTGGCTTAGTTTTTTTCATGTTCTGTCTGATGTGTGAATATGTTTCTCACTCAACTTTCTCCATCTCCGTGCAAAAATAAATAAAAGAATCTACAAATATTTATTTTATAACCCAGTTATATTTCTAGAAAAATAGCTTATTGTATTTTATATTAATGTGCACAGGTAAAAGGTCTATTTTATCTCCACCCCATTGCCCGAATAATGAGACTCACACAACTGTGACTAGACATTTGTTGCTTATCAATTGAACATAAAACCAAAGTATACTAGCACCAATAATTTGTGGTTAAGGTCTATGAAAGGTAAGTTAAATAAAATATTATGAAATTATAAGTCTATCTCAAATTACAGGTTATTTTTACATTTAGAGATCACTTAAAAGTTGTCTATTTATCAACTTTTACAACTCCAATCCCCGAGACTAAAATCGCCGTAATGCCTTATAATTACAGGCGACCGGAGTATGTACTACCCTACCCTTCCCATTCATAATCTTCTGTGAAAAATCTCCTTTACCGACAGCGGATCGAATCCCCGCTCACGACAACCCTTCAACTTGTAAACGGGCAATACTTGCATCATCGAAAACCAGTTAAATAAAGCCAATTTGAGCATCATATTACCCTGACGCGTACCGTTTGAGTTGCCCCAACATAGGGTAGGGTGACCTACAGTAGTCTTCTGTAGGACAACCACCACTGCCTGCCCCACAAACTCCTTCTCCTTCTCCACGGCTGCGGAAGATAAATTTCGTGAGCATGGACAGCTTACCCTTCGCCGTCCGCTCGGCCTTCTTGTCTTCCATATGCTTGGAGTCCTTAGCCCATTTCTGACGTTTCAGCTTGATCTGCCCCATACAACCTACCTCTGGGGAGGTCGGTTCCCCGGATTCGAACCGGGCACCTTTGCGCGGAATTATGGAACCCCATTGCGTTTTTGAGGCGCAATGCCTGGTGGAATGCTTAAAGTCTCTGTCGGGGGTGAAGGGAGCCAGTGACAAGACTGCAATTGGCCTTCTGATCACATGGATGGAATTAGAAGATAGCATTGGAGATCCCGGACTTGCGGCCATTACGAAGGTAGTAAATTCATAAACTTCTCTTTATCGCTTCCTCCAGACAAAATATGTTTATATAGACGTGAGCATTTTAGAGGGATCTCAAACCAACCCACTATGTGGTCGGTGCAAGTTGAGTACATTTCACGATCGTGCGCAATTTGTGTGTGAACTCATTATGCGACATTTCATGTGATATAATATTCTAAACTGGACAGGCGTGGTGGTTAGAAAGGAACCTTCTAAATAATTTTTTGTCAATATGAATATAAACAATAGGCATAGCTTCCAATCTGTTTATTTAATATACAGTAAGTGCATGCTGCCATTACATTACTTCCATGCGTGCAACTATTCAACGTATTGAAGAAATATAGAATCCCATGGAGATGACAACAAAGTCGTCCATTAGAGTTACATAAAATCCAATTGCTATTTTTATATTTCAATGGCCATGGCTGAAATAACATGGATGTGTAACGTTTTAAATCACTTAAGGAAAAGCACACTATTAAAACAAAATAAAAAGATATAATATATGAGTGTAATGATTCGACAATACCTAATTCCTACTCCATTAAGTCGATGAAAACTAAGTACTGATTTTATTTGTCTATGTTACTTAAAGAGTATTACGCCTTCTGCGAGGATGGCCGGCGGTTTACCACCTCTACCATCCACTAATGTGGGGAAGTATTGCTGGGTTTCCCATGGATCTTTCCATCTGAAAAAAATACTTACTTTTCGAATGGAAGTAAGAAATTCTTTGTGAAAGGATAATAAAGTATTGGAAAAGAACTAATTTCGAATCCATTTTTATTCTTAAATGACATGTTACCTTTTATTGAATGGTTTTATAAACAATATTTTAAAATCCATTTTTATTTTTAAATGTCATGATACCTGTAAATGAATGGTCTCATAAATAATATTTGTGCGGGAAATAAATTTGGTAAAAGAAAAATTTAGAATCTTTTTTTTTTAAATGACATTTTAGAACTTATTGAATATGATTTATTAGAGGTTTTTATTTATTTTACATACTACTATTTTATGGTAAGCTCAATACATGTTTATGAACTACAATTTTCTCTCGATCTAATTTAAGATTTAATTAGGGTTATCAGCATATGGAACACGTTATCATTATGGCTATTAGCAAATACGTAAACTTGCATAATTAATTCTTTATTCCATGTTTAATGGCTCATGTGAACATTAAAGGGATATTTCTTATGAAATTGTTTCTACATAACGACAAAGGTCTCGATCTAATTTAAGATTTAATTAGGGTTATCAGCATATGGAACACGTTATCACTATGGCTATTAACAAACACTTAAACTTGTTTAATTAATTTTTTATTCCATGTTTAATGGCTCATGTGAACATTAAAGGGATATTTCTTATGAAATTGTTTCTACATAACGACAAAGGCGTTGAGATAGTCGAGAAAACTTGCAATTCCTTATGGATTAAGGAGCCTGAGAAATTTCAAATATAGACCCTTAGTCTTAATATTTTAGCTCTGCCACCTTGAAATACTTTAATATTTCTCATCAGAAGCTATGTAGTGAAATCCCTATAATTCCAAACTATGATTTCTCAAAACCACGTTATGTTAAAAAGAAAAAAAATACTAAATTTACAAAGGAGATGATTTTATTTCTTATGGGAATAAATATTATGTGCTTTACAAAAAAAGTTTAAGGTTATGTTTCAGTCAACTGCAACATACCCATTAATCGTCAATAGATCCTTGAGGTATATGGTGTAAATTTTCCCTTTTAATAAAAGATTTAAGTACACCAATATTGTTAGTCTAATGCATATTGACTTTGTAGTCAATCCTAAAGGTTATAAGTTTGTAGAACAAACAATCATACCTACACAATGTGTAAATGTTTAACAATGAACGGTTCAATGCTATAGTAAAAATGCAGACCCTTCACTCCCATTGTGCAACTTATGTATCTTCATTAGTTATATATTTCCAACTGAACACCCTAAGTTCTAGACACGCTTCATTATTGAACAGTTCATAGCCAACATAAGCAAAACTACTTTATAATCCCACTACCATAATTATCATAAGCTTGAAACCATTCTAAAATGTATATATGAAAGAATACAATCATTTAATATTACCCAAACTTACCTTATGTCCACACACCTATTCTTACAATTTCATACATGAGTAGGCACAAATATATATATCTTGAAGACCATAATCAATACTTCAAGCAATATCTAATCCCATAGGTACATTAGAAGATTCTTAGGCAAATATGTATCTCCTAACACTTACTATTAGACACATAGTTAAGACATGGGCATTATATTAGATGCCTCACAGTCCTTTGCATGTAATAATTAGATCCAGTGGTCTCCTGAGTAGTCAACTGAGGAACAACAAGGTTAGTTAGTTCCAACCCTTTCGATAATAAAAGGATCCTAACTTATAAAATGAATACACTTATAAAAATATTCCATACACTTATAAAAATATTCCACCATACTGTCCTCCGAGAGTTAAGGAATGCCTTCTTCTTCATGCAGAGTGTAGACCACATACTAGGTAGATCTAGCAGCGTAATTCTAGATTGCGCGCACGCTTCCTCAAACTTCGATTGTATGGTGCGTCAAGCCCCCTCAAACGACGCTTAGTAGAACCACATAAAATATTTAATATATGGTAAAAGTATAAACTCCTATAGCGATTTTCCCAAAAAAAGGGTCCCCTTCTCCTTCGCATTTCACTTCTTAAATAATATTGTAGTTCTCTCTTTCTTTTCCTCCAGTGCATGAGGCACAAACATAAATTTATTATTATTATATTCTCAAAATTAAGTACATAGTCAAATCACGTAAGAAAATAGATATATTTTCTTGTAAAATATTTAACCTAAGTCATAATTTTACCCACTATTTTCTCAAAAGAGTTGCACACTTAGGTTGATGGATTTCACATAAGGTCTAGCTCTTTAGTGCTTTACTAGACTTGAATTTTAAGATAACTTTATAATTTGTATGTAATCATATTCAATAATAACCTTGAGGGTTTCAATCATAATCATTAACAATTAAGCAAAGGCTTTAATCATATTAATTGACAAAGATAGATATCTATAGGTGTATAAAGAGATATCTTCAATTATAATATCCTCTTTCGGTTATGAATAATAAATTATCTATTATCAGCTTATTGGTATCATGGATTCGTAATAATAGGACTTAACTTTAATTCATGTTAATATTTGTCGATCTTACCCACAATTTCATGAGTGTGTAAATTACCATTAATTATCGTAACCAACGTGATCGAAACCATGATGAGACCAAGTCAAAGTTACTAGATCCTCGAGACTTTACGCATCTTTTACCCCTTCCCATAGTGGATTCATCCCAAATCGTCTTTTAGTCATGCCAAACTTTCAACCTCCCAACCCTATCAATACACTGTGCAGCTGTGGGAACTAGGTATTCCTAGTTTGTGAACCTTTCTCCACAGATTTTTAGCAAAAGTAAAGTGGAATAAATCTCCTCCTTAGGGTGCATCTTTCTGTCGAAGTAGAATCCAATTCTGAGGTTTTTCAATTTTGGACCCGACACTGCTGCCGGAAATTAGGGATTTCCACATAAGAGGAATTTTTTAGTGATCCCAGGCTTGGATTGATCTTCTCCCGAAAATCAAAGTTTGGGATCAAATTCAAAGCATTTGGTTGGACAGAACTTCAAAAAAGAAAAACTCTAATTTGCTACTGAACCAACACTGCAAGATTTCAGCTCCAAATTCAGATCCGACATCTTGACCTCGTAAGATCTAAATATTTTGTATTTCCATTTGAGGTTCTCAGTTTAGGATGTCTCATCATACCAAGCTTGATGAAAATCTTGAGGGAAATGATAACTTTCGAGCTTGGAAGTATAGGATCTCCCTGGTCTTGGAAGAAAATGAGTTCGAATCCTATATGGGTGTGTGCAATAAGTTGAGGGTCTCTTTTGGCACGTTAGATGCAATACAAAACTGAAAAAACTGACATCCATCAACTTGCATGGATATTTTGAGACACTTACACAATGAATCTTGCGATCAGTAAAAAACAAGAAATGTAGTAAATTGAATGAACTTTCCAAATATATATTTTTTTTCTATTGAAAATGTTGTTAACTATCTAAAGTTAGATAAATTTTAACGGGCACTTTTTATTTTTGTGACAATTTATAAGGTATATGTTTTTGTGGGTGCAGCGTCTGAGTGTCTAAATGATTGAATAAACTTACGAAAACTGGTATACATATAGAGAACATATAGGACTAGTGCACGATTATTTTTCCAATAATAAAAATAATTTTTTTAATTTTTTTTTAATTATCTAAGAGATCAAACCTTGAAAACGGTACATCATTTGTGGGTGCGGCATTTGAATGTATTAATGCAATTATTTGGAAATGATTTTTTTATAACATGTAGAGATTGGTGTTCTTTAGTGCACCATACAATTTTTTTTTAAATGGTTGAGAAACGAAAGAGATATGGATGAAACACTACCAGTGTGTTTTTTGAGTTGAGGAGTGATGACAGAAGATAAATAAGAAAAAAATAGAAAAATTATGTATTCTTGTTAAAATTTACATATTTAGAATCTGTAAAAAAAATCATATCTGTTTCTAAAATCTCATAAAAAATGGAGGTGTGCAGCATAATCAGACGAACTGCTAAACACGAGCATATTGAAAATTTGGATATAATGTTGAATTAGCCATGGTTGATCATACTCCAAGGCACAGGCATGTTGAATCCGAAGCAAAGTACAAAGCAGCCACATAGGCATAGGAATTCTACGAAAGCATGGGTGGAGGCTTGGTCTTATCATTTGGAGGGAATAAATTTTTGAATTTAAAAAATACGGGAGCACGATTTAACTGAACAAAACACGTGCACGTTATATAGAAACAAAATGCGTGCGCGTTATAAAGAAACAAAACACGTGCACGTTTTGTATAACCAAAAATAGCGTTCATCATCATCATCATCACCATCAACATCATGAACATCATCATCACCTTCCTCCTCCTCCTCCTCATCATCATCAACATGATCATCATCTTCATTATATTCATATTCATCTTCATCATCATCACCTTCCGCATCATCATCATCATCCCCATCACCATCATCATTATCATCATCCTCATCCTCATCGTCATCCTCAGCTTCATCATCACCATCATCATCATCATCATCATCACCATCAACATCATGAACATCATCATCACCATCTCCGTCATCATCATCATGAACATCATCGTCATCATCATCATCATCATCATCATCATCGTCGTCATCACCTTCCTCATCATCAACATCATCATCACCACCATCATCATCAACAACATCACCATGATAATCATTATCATCTTCATCATCCTCATCTTCACCATCATCACCTTCATCATCACCATCGTCATCATCATCATCACCATTGCCATCATTGTCATCATCATCATCATCATCATCATCATCATCATCATCATCATCATCGTCATCATTGTCATCATCATCACCATCATCATCACCTTCATCATCCTTATCATAATCATCACCATCAACATCATGAACATCATCATCATCATCATCTTCATCATCATCACCATCACATTCACCTTCATCATCCTTATCATAATCATCACCATCAACATCATGAACATCATCATCATCATCATCATCATCATCATCATCATCTTCATCATCATCATCATCATCATCACCATCATCACCTTGATCATCACCATCATCATCATCATCATGATCACGATTGCCATCATCATCATCATCACCACCATCAACATCATGAACATCATCATCATCATCATCCTCATCATCATCACCATCAACATCATCATCGTCATCATCACCATCAACATCATCAACATCATCATCATTCATCATCATCATCCTCATAATCATCATCACCATCACCATAATGAACATCATCATCATCATCACCATCATCATCATCATCATCGTCATCCTCATCATCATCATCTCCAACAACATCATGAACATCATCATCATCATCCTCATCATCATCCTCATCATCATCCTCATCCTCATCCTCATCCTCATCCTCATCCTCATCATCACCATCACCATCACCATCAACATCAACATCATCTTCATCTTCTTCATCATCGTCATCTTCATCACCTTCATCATCACCATCGTCATAATCATCATCATCATCACCTTCATAATCATCATCATCATCATCATCACCATTGCCATAATTGCCATCATCATCATCATCATCATCATCATCATCATCATCATCATCATCATCATCACCATCAGCATCATGAACATCATCCTCATCATCCTCATCATCATCATCATCCTCATCATCATCACCATCAACATCATGAACATCATCATCATCATCATCATCATCATCATCATCATCATCATCAT
>LPNX010475398.1:94312-157288 GCA_001517045.1 Pseudotsuga menziesii
GTCATCATCATCACCATCATCAACATGATCATCATCATCACCATCAACATCATCATCATCATCATCAACATCATCATCATCATCATCATCATCATCATCAACACCATCAACATCATGAACATCATCATCATCATCCTCATCATCATCATCACCTTCATCATCCTCATCATCATCATCATCATTCATCATCACCATCATCATCATCCTCCTCATCATCATCACCATCAACATCATCATCCTCCTCATCATCAACATCATGAACATCATCATCATCATCCTCATCATCATCATCACCTTCATCATCCTCATCATCATCATCATCATTCATCATCATCATCATCATCATCCTCATCATCATCATCACCTTCATCATCATCATCATCCTCATCATCATCATCATCGACAACATCATGAACATCATCATCATCATCCTCATCATCATCATCACCTTCATCATCATCATCATCATCAACAACAACATGATCATCATCATCACCATCATCATCATCATCACCATCAACATCATGAACATCATCATCATCATCCTCATCATCATCATCATCCTCATCATCATCATCACCTTCATCATCATCATCATCATCATCATCATCAACAACATGATCATCATCTTCACCCTCATCATCACCATCATCATCATGATAATGAACATCATCATCATCATCCTCGTCATCATCACCTTCATCATCATCATCATCATTCATCATCATTCATCATCACCATCATCCTCATCATCATCAGAATCAACATCATCATCATCATCCTCACCATAATCCTCATCATGAACATCATCATCATCCTCCTAATCATCATCACCATCAACATCATGAACATCATCATCATCATCCTCATCATCATTATCACCTTCATCATTGTCAACATCATCATCAGCATTCATCATCACCATCAACATTGTGAACATCATCCTCATCATCCTCATCATCATCATCCTCATCATGAACATCATCGTCATCCTCATCATCATCATCACCATCAACATCATGAACATCATCATCATCATCCTCATCATCATCATCACCTTCATCATCATCATCATCCTCATCATCCTCATCATCATCATCCTCATCGTCATCCTCATCCTCATCATCATCATCACCTTCATCGTCATCATCATCATCATCATCAACATGATCATCATCATCACGATCATCATCATCATCACCATCAACATCATGAACATCATCATCATCATCCTCATCATCATCATCACCTTCATCATCATCATCATCCTCATCATCATCATCACCATCAACATCATGAACATCATCATCATCATCCTCATCATCATCATCACCTTCATCATCATCATCATCCTCATCATCATCATCACCTTCAACATCATGAACATCATCATCCTCATCCTCATCCTCATCCTCATCATCACCTTCATCATCATCATCATCAACATGATCATCATCTTCACCCACATCATCACCATCATCATCACCATAATGAACATCATCATCATCATCCCCATCATCATCACCTTCATCATCATCATCATCATCATCCTCATCATCCTCATCATCATCATCTTGAACAACATCATGAACATCATCATCCTCATCCTCATCCTCATCCTCATCCTCATCCTCATCATCACCATCACCATCACCATCACCATCACCATCATCTTCATCTTCTTCATCATCATCATCTTCATCACCTTCATCATCACCATCGTCATAATCATCATCATCATCACCTTCATCATCATCATCACCATTGCCATCATTGCCATCATCATCATCATCATCATCATCATCATCACCACCATCAACATCATCCTCATCCTCATCATCATCATCATCATCATCATCACCATCAACATCATGAACATCATCATCATCGTCATCATCATGAACATCATCATCATTCATCATCATCATCCTCATAATCATCATCATCATCCTCATCTTCATCATCATCATCACCTTCATCATCATCATCATTATCACCATCATCAACATGATCATCATCATCATCACCATCAGCATCATCAACATCATCATCATCATCCTCATCATCATCAACATCATCAACATCATCATCATCATCCTCATCACCATCAACATCATGAACATCATCATCATCATCCTCCTCATCATCATCACCTTCATCATCCTCCGCATCATCATCATCATTCATCATCATTCATCATCACCATCATCCTCATCATCATCACCATCACCATAATCATCATCATCCTCATCATCATCAACATCATGAACATCATCATCATCCTCATCATCATCATCACCATCAACATCATGAACATCACCTTCATCATCCTCATCATCATCATCACCATCAACATCATGAACATCATCATCATTCATCATTGTCATCATCATCATCACCTTCATCATCGTCATCATCATCATCATCATTCATCATCATTCATCGTCACAATCAACATCGTGAACATCATCATCATCATCCTCATCATCATCACCATCAACATCATCATCATCATCATCATCATCCTCATCATCAACATCATGAACATCATCATCATCCTCCTCATCATCATCACCATCATCACCATGAACATAATCATCCTCATCCTCATCATCATCATCACCTTCAACATTGTCATCGTCCTCATCATCATCATCACCGTCAACGTCATGAACATCATGAACATCATCATCATTCTCATCATCATCACCATCAACATCGTGAACATCATCATCATCATCCTCATCATCACCATCAACATCATCAACATCATCATCATTCATCGTCATCATCCTCATAATCATCACCACCATCAACATAATGAACATCATCATCATCTCCAACAACATCATCCTCATAATCATCACCATCATCCTCATCCTCATCTTCATCATCACCTTCATCATCATCATCATCATCATCACCATCATCAACATGATCATCATCATCACCATCAACATCATCAACATCATCATCATCCATCGTCATCATCCTCATCATCATCACCACCATCAACATCATGAACATCATCATCATCATCCTCATCATCATCATCACCTTCATCATCATCCTCATCATCATCATCATCAACATCATGAACCACATGAACATCATCATCATCCTCATCATCATCACCACCATCAACATCATGAACATCATAATCATCATCCTCATCCTCATCATCACCTTCATCATCATCATCCTCCTCTTCATCATCATCACCGTCAACATCATGAACATCATCATCATCATCCTCATCGTCGTCCTCATCCTCCTCCTCATCATCACCTGCATCATCATCATCACCATCATCAACAACATGATCATCATCTTCACCATCATCATCACCATCATCACCATCATCACCATGAACATCATCATCATCATCCTCATCATCATCATCACCTTCTTCATCATCATCATCCTTGTCATCATCATCACCGTCAACATCATGAACATCATCATCATCATCATCATCATCATCATCATCACCATCAACATCATCGTCATCATCATCCTCATCATGAACATCATCATCATCCTCATCACCATCAACATCATGAACATCATCATCATCATCATCATCATCATTCATCATGCCCATCAACATCGTGAACATCATCATCATCATCATCATTCATCATGCCCATCAACATCGTGAACATCATCATCATCATCCTCATCATCATCACCATCAACATCATCATCATCATGAACATCATCATCATCATCATCATCATCATCCTCATCCTCATCATCATCATCATCAACATCATCAACATCCTCATCATCATCCTCATCATCATCATCACCTTCATCATCGTCATCACCATCATCATCATTCATCATCACCATTAACATAAAAAACATTTAGAATAATTAAAAAATTTACACTTTATTGTAATTATATATTTGAAAAAATTTCCTTTGAAATGTAACTTATAGGTCCATTTCCTTTTTATTATTATTTAATCATTATCAATTATCCATCCATAAAAATTTTTAAACTAAAACAACTTTATTTGGATTAGCTTATTGTTGAGTGGGGTTTTATGATGTGATGGTTGATCCCTTTATTATAACATGTTAAGTATAATTTAATTAGAAAATATGTAAACAAATAAATTGAGATTTAAGTTTAAATTTTTATGTAATATAAAAAAAATTTAGTAAACAAAATAATGAATTTGATTTATTAAACTATATAAATATATAATTTAATATATAAAATAAATTGAGTTAACAAATAACAAGTTTGATTTATTAGACTATACAAATATATAATTACTAGAAATTGTAGATTAAAAATTGAAAAAATTTGAAATTTATTTAATTTTTTTTTTATGATTTACAAATCGCATACGTGTTTTATAACTACATATCGCGAGCGCGTTTTGTAGTTATATAACGCGTACGCGATATGGCTTCCTATCCTACATGTCCCATGACATGTCAGGCTCGGGTTGAACCATACCAAGTGCTATGTCAAGCTCGGGTTGATGTATTTTTTGGTAACGTGATCTTGTTTTTGAAAACTAGGATTGCATCTGAAAGGTCCCTCATCTTCTTGCACTGACCCATATCAATGAGGAGGTTCCAATTCTAGAGGGAGATGAGGTTAAGGCATTAGATAAGAAGCAGTTGGTTAAGGAAAAGAGAATCATTGCTGATTCTATCAAGGATCATCTCATACCACAGGTTTCCTCCCTCAAGACACCTAAAGCTATGTTTGATGCCCTAACTAAATTGTTTGAAAGGAAGAACATAAATAGGAAGATGACCCTGAGAAACCAATTGAAGAATGTAAAGATACAGAATTTTGAGATTATTTAATTTTACTTTACAAGGGTATCTCAGATCAAGGAACAGCTGGAAACAGTAGATGAAGAAGTGGAAAATGTAGAAATTGTGATGACCACCTTGAATGGTCTCCCTAGATCACGAGACTCTTTCATTCAATGGATCTGTGCTAGAAAGAAGTTAGTCAAGTTCAGTAGACTATGGGAAGAATGCTCTCAAGAAGAAGCTCGGATAGCAGCTCAAGAAGAGAAGATGGGAAATGAAGATCAAGCTCTCATTGTTCACTCCAAGAGAACCAGAAGGAACCATCATCACTCCAAAGGTAAGACCTCATATCCTAAAAGAGATCTATTTACCATTAGATATTACACATGTGATGAGAAAGGTCACATATCCATATTCTTCCCTAATAAAGGGAACCTAAAGAAGAAGAAGGAAAACAAGAGAAGACATCATGCTTATGCTACAGAAGATGATGAAACTTCCACAAAAAGAATCAAACAAGAAAGTGATTCTTCAAGTGATGAAGAATATGTGCTGATCTCTGCTCTTACGAGAATTGTTTCACATGGAAGCAATGATTGGATCATAGATAGTGGTGCTTCCAAGCATATGAGGGGATTCAAAGAATCATTTTTGAAGCTATTTGAACACGAGTAACCTCACAAGGTGAAACTTGGGGATGACTACTAGTATCCAATAAAAGGTAGTGGTGAATCCTCCTATATACTAGACTCTAGAAAGTCTATGAAGATGAAGAATGTATTATTTGTTTCAAGACTAAAGAAGAACCTCCTCTCCATATCTGCATTGGATGCAAAAGAAATGAGGATTTCTTTCATAGATGGCCAAGTTCTTATGTGGCCAAAGGGAAAGAATTTTGACGATGAAATAGTGATTGGAGAACAAGAAGGAGGTCTATACAAGTTTAAGGGCCAACCAGAACAAGCTTTGGTTCATGACTCAATAGAACCAAATTAAATTTGGCATAGAAGGCTTGCACATGTGCATTACAAAGCACTACCACTTGCAAGAAAAACTATTGAAGGTCTCCCAGAAATTCAAGTAAAACATGAAGGGGTCGGCAAAGGATGTACGAAAGGAAAGAACACAAAGAAGACATTTCCAAGTAGCAAAAGCAAAGCAAAAGGAATCTTGGAAATCATCCACTCCGATGTATGTGAACCAATGTCATCAAGCTCAGTAAGAGGGTATGTGTACTATGTTTCTTTTATTGATGACTTTTATAGGAAGACATGGATTTACTTCTTGAAGAATAAAGATGAAGTGTTCAACAAGTTCAAAGAATTCAAATCCTTGATTGAGAACCACACTGAAAAGAAGATCATGACTTTTCGATCAGACAATGGTGGAGAATTCACTTCAAATGAATTCAAGGAACTATGGAAATACTCGGGGATTAAGAGGGAGTTGTTCACCCCTTATAGTCCACAACAGAATGGGATTGCAGAAAGGAAGAATAAAACTATAATGGAAGATACAAGGGCAATGCTTCATGATCAAGATCTTCCTATGCATCTTTGGGCAGAAGTAGCCAGAACAACAGTGTATGTACAGAACCATACTCCACATAGAGTACTCGAGAACAAGACTCTTGAAGAAGTCTTCTTTTGCAAGAAACCAGAAGTCAGCCATCTCATAATATTCGGTTGTCCAGTGTACATACACATTCCAAAAGAGAAGAGGACAAAATTAGATCCTTCAGGAAAGAAGGGTATATTTGTGGGATACTTTGAAAGCTTGAAGGCTTATAGAATATACTTCCCAGGGATGAAGAATATTGACATCAGCAGGGATGTAACATTTGAAAAATATTCAGCCTACATCAAATCTAGAAACAAAATTGCTGAAGAACCTGAAGAAGCAGAAGCTCCCAGAATTCATGATACAATCATGAACGAATAAACTCAAGAAGAAGTTCGAGAATGTGAAGAACCACAAAGAACTTTAGATCCACCATAGGAAAAGAATCCTCATAATAGGAAACATGCTTGCGTATAAGAGATTATCCAAGGTGCGGAAAGATACGGGGTTCCAAAAGAGAATTTCAGAGAAAGAAAGATGACCAAATCATGTTCCTGTTATGTAGCTTTACTATGTGATTTTATTGATAAATAACCTTCCAAATATGAAGAAGTGACATAACGAAAAGAATGGAAGGATGCGATGATCGAAGAGTATCAATCGATCATGAAGAATGATGATTGGGATGTTTTCCCAAGACTAGAAGGGAAGTCAGTTTTAACTTCCAAATGGATCTACAAGATCAAGCATGCTACAAACGGTAGCATAGAAAAATATAAAGCAAGATGTTTTTCTCGTGGTTTCTCATAGAAAGAAGGAATATACTATGAATAAACCTTTGAATCTATAGCCAGATACACTTCCATCAGATCAGTACTTGCTCTGGCTACAGTTATGAAATGGAAGATACACCAAATGGATGTCAAGACTACTTTCTTGAATGGTGTAGTAGAAGAGGAAGTGTATGTGGAGCAGCCACTCGGTTTTGAGACACATGATAGAGAGTCTCATGTGTGTAGATTGAAGAAATCCATGTACGGTTTGAAATAGGCATCCAGGACATGGTACGGTAGAATTGACTGATTTTTATCTAGTTTGGGATTTACCAAGAATAAAGCAGGTTCCAACCTTTACTACAAGGTTGAAGATGGAAACCCAGTGATATTCCTACTATATGTAGATGATCTATTTGTGACTGGTATGGATGGGTTGATTGTTTATACAAAGAGAAAGCTTCTTGCCGAGTTCAAAATGAAGGACTTGGGTATGATGCATTATTTTCTAGGTATGGAGGTGTGGCAGACTACGGATGGAATATTCCTTGGAAAAGGGAAGTATGCAGTATAGATCCTGAATACATTTGGGATGTTGGACTGCAAGGCATTAACCACACCTATGGAATCGAATCTGAAGCTATTGAGTGATGCTTCATCAAAATCGATTGATGCCACTATGTATCGTCAGATGATTGGGTCATTGATGTACCTGACGAACACGAGACTAGATATTTGTTTTGTTGTGAACAACTTGAGATAGTACTTGACAGATCCGAGACATGTTCACTTGACTGCTACAAAGCATATTCTAAGGTACTTGAAGGGTACGGTTGATAACGGGCTCAAGTATAAGACTGATCAAAGGATTAACCTGGAGGGTTATGTTGATTCAGATTGGATAGGAAGTTCCATCGATAGGAAGAGTACTTCTGGGTGTTGCTTCAATATGGGATCAGGTGTGATCTCGTGGTTTAGAAGGAATAAATCCTGTGTGGCACTGAGTATAGCTGAAGCAGAGTATGTCGTATCTTGTTCAGCTAGTTGTGAGGCAGTATAGCTGAGGAAGCTACTGTCTAATTTATTTGATCTCCAGTTAGATGCTACTTGTATATACTGTGACAACCAGAGTTGTGTAAAGTTGTCAGGGAATCCAATATTCCATGACAAGTCAAAGCATATCGAGATCAAGTATCACTATATCAGGGATATGGTGCAGAGAGGAGTAGTGAAGCTCCAGTATGTTGCGACGGACGAACAGATAGCTGATGTGCTGACTAAGCCGTTGGCTAGGGTGAAGTCTGAGTACTTCAGGGAGAATCTTGGTGTTCTCTAGATCGTGATTCCTCCCAATAGGAAGTGATGTGTCTGTGCTAAGCCCTTCTGACATAGTGAGAGGATTAGTTCCTTCCATGGTCAGATGTAAGTGCTATGCCATTCTAACAAGTTGAGAGGATTGGTTCCTTCCATGGTCAGATATAAGTGCTATGCCCTTCCAACATGGTGAGAGGATTGGTTCCTTCCATGGTTGGATGTAAGAGCTGTGACATGGTGAGAGGATTGGTTCCTTCCATTGTGAGATGTGTGTGATGATGCCACATCCAGCATGAAAAATACCTAGCTCTGTGAAGACACATCTAGTATGAAAAAAGACTTGCTCTGTGTGGATTCCACATCCAGCATGAAAAAGGGTTGGCTCTGTGAAGACACATCTAGTATGAAAAAGGACTAGCTCTGTGTGGATGCCACAACCAACATGAAAAAGGGTTGGCTCTGTGAAGACACATCTAGTATGAAAAAGGACTAGCTCTGTGTGGATGCCACATCCAGCATGAAAATGGGCTGGCTCTATGAAGACACATCTAGTATGAAAAAGGACTAGCTCTATGTGGATGCCACATCTAGTATGAAAAAGGAATAGCTCTATGAAGACTCATCTAGTATGAAAAATGACTAGCTCTGAGTGTGTGCCACATCTAGTATGAAAAAGCACTAGCTTTGTGAAGACTCATCTAATATGAAAGAGGACTAGCTCTGAGTGTGTGCCACATCTAGTATGAAAAAGGACTAGCTCTATGAAGAATAATGTAGTATGAAAAAGGACGAGCTCTGTGTGTGTGCCACATCTAGTATGAAAAAGGACTAGCTCTGTGAAGACTCATTTAGTATGAAAAAGGACTGGTTCTGTGTGTGTTCCACATCTAGTATGAAAAAGGACTAGCTCATGATACATCTAGTATGAAAAAGGAATGGCTTTGTAGATGTACATCGAGCATGAAAAAGGGTTGTCTCTGTAGAGATTCCTATGACGAGAAGAATCAAGAGATAGCACCCGTGATGATAACCTAGTGATGATCCAAATTGAGTGATGATCCAGATCGAGTGATGATCTAGATCCAGTGATGATGTCCAGTGATGATCCAGATCGAGTGATGATGTGCAGTGATGATCCAGATCCAGTAATGATGTCCAGTGATGATTCAGATCGAGTGATGATCAAAATCCGATGATGAATATGACTTGAATATGAAGATGACTTGAAGATGAAGAATTCTTGAATATGACAAGGACTCGATGATGATCCAGAAGATATAGAGAAGAAGACTCGTGCTGAAAAATTGTATCGAAAAAATACATTCCTAGTTAAGATGGAGTGTTGATGTATATGTAACTTCGGAATGTATTTCACTTGTATTTCTTATATATTGTAACCCAATGTTTATTCTTGGATGTACTTGAGTCATGTCATGCCCCAATGTTCCTATTGGGAAGATCTATATTGTAAACAAGTCATGTCAAGTCAGTGTGGGTAACCTTCCTATTGTCTAAGGGTTAAAGTTCCCACAGTTCCGAGGCACTATGGTTATTAGACTCTCCTATATAGGTCGGCCCTAGTAGGATTTTGGTCATGTTAGGATTAGTTTAAATAGAGACCTGGACTCTCTTTTTAGCACACATCTCATACACACTCAAGTGCAGTGCATAGTTGAGGAAGGAGAAGACATTGGGGATAGATAGAAAGAAGGTTACAGCTGTCGGGAGATCACTTACTGCTTTAGGTTCTACTTTTGGTGTTGATTCTATCTCTGAGGAAGTTGCGGGGTTTTCACCATTTATGGTTTCCATGAGGATAAACACTGTGTTCATTGTCTCTTATGTTTGATTGCTGTGCTTGTTATTCTCTCAGTTAAAGATCCTAATGTATTGCTACCTTAATGATGAAATTCTAAAAACAAGCTTATCTACGGTTTAATCCATGACTGGATTCCTATCGAAAATGCAAATTATCACTTAGCCTCGATCAAAATATCCAAATATCTTACAATATGGAAAGATGGTTTGCGGAATAACTTTTCCACAAAAACTTATAAAGCCACCGGAAATCCCTAGTTGCAGAAGGTGAATTATGGGAGAATAATCCTAAAAGTTAAAAAGGAAACCAGGAATCCGTTATTGTGGAAGGTTAATTGTGAAGGGGATTTTCTAAAACTTTAAAATACGTCCTACAATTCGCAATCTGCAATTGTGGAATGTTAACTGCAGAGGGATTTTTATAACAAGTTAAAACACATCGCGCAATCTGCAATTCGCAATTGCGAAAGGTCAATTGCGGAGGGATGATTCTAAAAAGTCAAAAGTATGACCCACAAATAGCAATACACATTGCAAAAGTTTAATTGCGTAGGGTTAGTTTCTAAAAAGTTAAAATGTAACATGCAATCCGTAATCCACATTGCGGAAGGTTAATTACACAGGGTTAATTTCTAAAAAGTCACTACTACATTTCGACCAAAAATCCGATGGGCGTACTGTCGAATTTTCGACACTTCCCTGTCGCATGTACGACACTATGATTTTTTTTTAGTGTCGATGGATTTTTGTCGGTTATCCGACATCTTTTCCCTCCATCGGTTAAGTGACCGCGTAGTTTACCGTCGGTTAAATATAAATCGTCGGTTATCTGACATCTAATTCATATTAAACTTTAAACGTAAGCATCGCTTAAGCGACGGTTAAACGACGGTTCACCAACGGTTAAGCACGGTCTACCATTGGTTAAGCGACCGTCAAGCGGCGGTTCACCAAAAAAAACCCGTCGGTTAAGCGACGGTATTTATTTATTTTTTTTAAATCACCTACAGGCCGTCGCTTAAGCGACGACTATAAGTGTTTTAAAAAAAATACAAATGCTTCATTCCTCGAATCATCTCCTGTCTCCAATAGTTTAAAATTTATAGTGGGAAACCCTTCTACATCTCTGTGGCAAAACACATCTATGAACTTGTCAGACACACCTACAATATTGTCTCACACTTGAACAAAAGGTGGGGCACAAAGGGATCCTGATGCATGTTGTTTAAGGAGGTAACAATCCATTTGGAAGTTCCACTCTTCTATTAAGCATGAAGTATCAATGTGTCTTATGCTTCACCAAGGATTGGCTATCAAGATCAAATTTCATAAAGTTAGTGTTACATAAGAATTTATCCCTTACCCTTGACTTATTTTGGACATTTCAAGGGCATGCTTTTGTGTGTTGATCAATTGGATTTATTACACATATTCATTAGCTTAAGAACATCATAAAACCCCTAGGGACACCACCCTGAGACTGGAAAGGCACCAGTCCAAATAGAGAGACATCCAATAGTAACAGGATTGGTTTTCTAGAGTTGTTGTGTAGATCTACTCGTCCAAATCCACTTGATAACAAAATGGTACCATGGCCACAGATGTCGTGAAATATTCAATTATTTAGAACAAAGTGGTGAATTTTTGTTATTTGGTTTTATTCTGAATTTCACTTGGCACAACTCTAGTGGGAACAAACACCAATTCCCATTTATATTGGTGAAGTCAATCTGTAGTTATTGATCATGAGACCTCACCCAGCAACTCCATTTTGAGGAATATGGTTACCCGAAGTAACGACAACTCATTCGAGGTTGTATCTTCCACGTGATTTTTCTCGAATACATGGGTATCCCAATCCAGTCCCTGTTGGAAGCTCATGGCATGAGGATCTTACGAAGTTTAATGGTTATACAGGTGTTTCAGCTAAGTAATACCTGAAAGCTTTTGATAGTTTTAATGATGATTTTGATTCTCTCCCTAAAGATGTGTTCACAAAGCTTTTTCCGTTCTCTATATTGGGTGATGCACGTTTTTGGTATAGGATATTACCTGAAGACACTATTGATTCATTACAGAGTTTTTCAATAAAATTCAAGGATCATTGACAGAAATTTTATGTGGATCATGATTCTAATGATGAACAGGTTGATGATAGGGATGATGCTTTAGGTGTGCCTTCTTTCATTCCTTTCCTCTCAGATCCTAATGAAAGACCATTTGAAGTGGTCAAGAAGGTTGATAAGAGTCCTAAGCCAAAACCTAGTGAAGAGAGCCAGAGCCTAGTGAAGATGTTCCCCCTACTATTGATTCTATTGATAAAGTAGCTCATGCATAAGAATTTTCAAATGAAATCCATAATGAAGAGGATGTCTAGTAAGAATTCTTCAACAATAGAGAGGATCTGATCCCATTTTACAGTGACAACCAACAAACAAAGATAGTGGAGATAGCCAATCCATTTGGTAACATAGAGTATGAGGGTCCTACCCAGTTTGTTGTGAGTACATAGAGATATGATACAATTCATGGTTGGATAGACTCAGTTCTCAAAGGAGGCACAAGTTCATAAAAACACTATTTTACAACATTGCTCCTTCATTTTTCAAAAGAAATGTTTGATATATCAGCTAACTGTTGGGTGCTGCTCACAATATTCTTATTTTTGTTTCATCATTAAACACAGAGGATGGGTTGTGCTTGATGATATTACTTAATTGGTTGCATGATCGATCACCTGGCTACATGGCTATATTGGTCATTCGAGTATGTTGATTGATCATGGCAGGCCTAATAAACAGTAAACTTCCCCATAAGAGCTTTTGGGCTCATAATAAAAAGAAGAAAAAAAGTGTTGTTTTCTATTCAGTTGCATACTTAGAGTCAGTTTTTGCCATTTCATTTCACTGATTTTTCCCCATTATAGATCTTATTTCCCCACAAAAAAATAATCCATGGCCTATAATATTTTGTGATAACTCAATCTTTATGTGGAATGAGAAGTAGGTGCTCTTACGCTGTGCTGAGAATATCAGGATGTACATTATACTCCCTTGCAAATACAAACGGAACGATTCCTTAAGGTAGTGCAACTTGCAGCAAAAGAAAAGATTGAAAAACAGAACTTTTAGTAAAACTTCCAGCTGTCAACAAAATAAGGTTAGCTCAACCACTCAAAAGAGATGCTTTCACAATTGTCAACAATGAAACTAATCATAATATGATTATGGCATGCGATCACATTAAGACCTCCTATGTAACCATTTCCACACAGCAACTCATGGTTTTGGGTCTTTCAGTTTGAAGCTCTGGCTAAAATTGTCCACCTTTTCCTTCTTGTCAAAAATACTTTTTATCTTCTTTTGGTGAGCATTCTTCTATTTACAAAGAAGCCTGTCACCAACTTAATGAAGAACATGTCAGTGCTCTTTTACGAATGCTACAGCCACATCTTTCAGTTGATGAAAGAATGGAGGGGGCTGGTGTTTCAGATATGTCCTATGAAAAAACACTTCCTTAAACATTTTCACAAAGCATGCTCTAACCTATTACATGAACTTGTTATGAGGCGTTCCTTATCCATCGAACTTGAAGAACACCTAGTAAATCAAGTTCTGAAGGTAGAGGATGGGAGGTTTGCTTATACCGATGATGCTCTTGTTCTTGTAGCTCGCATTCTTATTATAAGGACATCCATAGGGTCCAGTTTGGGAGATGAATCCTTAAGACTCAAAATCTGCAAAGGCTACGCTGGTTTTATTGGTAAGAAAGTGAAAGCTACATATTCAGGGTGCTTAAATATCCAAGAAGTTTGTGCAAGTCTTCCATCCCTATTTCATTTGGAAGTTCTTCTCATGGCTTTTCATTCTTCAAATGCATTTGAAAAATTCAAAATGGCAGAGAATATTTTTTCTACCCTCAGCAATGTAAGTTGTCCTCCAGTGGAACTTGACAGCACACAATTGGTTTGCTAGTCTTTGCTAATTTCAAGACTGATGTTGATTCTTCGACACATGATTCTCCACTCTACAACCTTCCCATCCTGTTTGATCTTCAATATAAGAAATAAGTTAATACAGATTACACAAGGAGAAACTTTTCAACTTCCCACAGGAACAGGCTATTTAGAATCATGGGTATATCATGTGGTATAAAGTGTTATAAATGTGAATGAGGGAGTCACAGAAGAGCATGGAATGGCAGATCTCTTTCAGCAACTGATTGACGTTAGTGGGGTTCATAACTGGGGTATTGTAGAACACAAAGTTCTTCAAGATCTAGGTTTAAATTGGTCTGATCTCTATTTTGTTATTTGCCTCATTTTGGAAGTGTGGCAGAATAGGGAAGCTTCCCAAGTGCATGAGCTTATACTTAAAAGATATTGTTTTGTACTTGGATGGATCACTCTATCAGATATTGATGTTAAGGAAGCTGGTGCTTTGCCACGGAGTCCTGAATTGGGTAGAGACAAGTTGCTCGAAATTGAATACTTCATAAGTTTTAGTAGAATTCTGCGCCATAATGTTCATTTTGGCCATACAGGGGAGCTATCACAGCTGGAAAATATCATTCTAGATATACTCTCTCAGCTTCAAACATTATACAAAGAGCATAGTGTGAAGGAAAGGGGTTGGTTATTCTTAAGGCATAGTGCATGGCTGTCTTTAATTTTATCATTGCTCCAGGCAGGTCTGTGGAAAGTGTCTCTGAGAAAGATCCCAGTTTCAAGAGAGGACACATTTTGGATAGAGCAGACATCTAAAGTTACTTCAGTACTCACACTTTGTGAGAAGTTATTTTTTTGTGTATTGAAGGATGGGAAATCAAGTGTTTTGCTGAGAATATTGACATCCCTTTTGAGCATGCATGTCGGGGCACTGCGAAAAGATGTGCTTTTTATTCTTGATGGAAAAGAATGCGAAGATGATGCACTGTTTTCACTAAATTTGCTGCTTCAAGCAGGTTATGACAAGTCAAAGCAGGTTACAACATTATGTTTTTATTTTGAGTTGGCCAATTAAGGAAAGATATAAACCTTGAATAATAAAAATTGCCAATTTAAGCTTTTCATTAAGCATTTTTCCCATTGGCTAAATTTTCTTTAAATTTTCACTGTATGTCAATATCCCAAGTTCTTTAAGAAATGTGTTTTCAGTTTCAACATCTGCTACATATTTTCTTAAAGTACCCCATGAGGTAACTTCAGTAAGTTTCAGAAAATAACTTCAATTTATCATACTGAACAGTAATGAGTATAGAGTTTTCTATGGTAAGGGAAACAAAATTATAAAGTAATTTATCTTAACTTTAACTTCCTGAACAAAGTGGCTGAAGCTAGTGCCAAATGCCCCTTAAATCTAGTGTGTTTGAATGAATTGTAGTCTGTGTTCCACAAAATATCTAGGCCCGTAAAACAATTGATTTAGATTCTATTACATGTACTGTTTGCATTGCACAGTGTATCCTTTCAAAGCAGCCTGTCATTAAGATCTGGTTTGATAATTACATCAGAAAAATTTGATTTGCTTCAAACTCAGTTCAGATAATAGTCAATTTATAATTTTATATCCATATGTAACATGAAATTACTCTTGCGCATATAGACATTGCTGTTGTACGATAAGACAAAGTAACTTAGTTCTATGCTAGAGAAGTTCTGACTAGGGAACTCTTTTAAATGTGCATATATCGATACCTCTGTTACTTAGAAATTTATTCTGAAATAGGAGATGTTAACAGTATGTGTTATAGTTGCTTCTTTATAGAATGTAAAATAAAAATTTGATCCTGAATATTTCAGGATTAGGTTTGAAGGGATGAAAGCAGGTACCTGTATATGTTGAGCCATTTTACATTGAGATGGCCAAATGGATTCACTTGTCAATAAATCCCATGTATATGTAACAAGATGGAAGAGATATATCAGCTTGTAAGAATGTTCATGTATTTGCCACATGACATACTTTTCAAGTTGGACTAAGCATCCTCCCATTGCATTGTATTATTGAAGCCTGGATTATTATGAAGACCAGCATTGGTTGCTTCAAACCTTCTCTAGACAAGAATCAATTTTCACAAATAGCATTAAATATTTACTCTGATCATACTATGTCTCAGGAAAGAGAATGGATTCTGCATTTAGATCAAAGTCATCCTCTTTCTAGAATCTAATGCATTATATTCGTAACTAATCGCAGTTCTGATGTATGTTTGATACTAGAAAAGCAAATTCTATCCATCAAAAGCTGAAGAGCTATTGTGATTGATGCATTTGTGAATAAATGAATACCAATTACCACAAGAAATATAGAAAGAAATGGACAGGAAAATTCTCATTGTACTTTGAACAAAAAACCCAATACATTACAGAGGATGTTCAATGACTGTCATATCTTATCAGAACAAGTATACCCCATGATCTAGCTAATATATGCACTGATTTTCTTGGTCTAAGCGCACATCACAGCTTGTAAGGGCCAAATGAAGTATGATACCATCAATTCATCCTGTGTTGGTTACTAACTAGTAAACTTCCCAGAAATCAATGAGTACTTGGTATTCGATCATGTCAGAAGGCCAATTCAAAAATGTATAATGCAGTTTCCTTATTAGCTCGTGCTAGTAATTTGCAACCATTAGCTTCACCAATAATCCCCACAAGAACACTGTCCATCCAAGAAACGATTAGAATCCCTAACAATGATTTCTCGCCCAACAACCTTTGAGATGAACTTGGTGGCCTTATGGCAATCACCACACACACGAAGGTTCTTGGTGATTCAGATGGGTGTGCTGGCAAGCATATATGTTCGATAGTAGCATAGAATTTCTAGCATATGTAGGCTCTAACTCCACAAGCCGTTTAGCTACTTGCAAACCTAACTCTATATTGTGATGATTTTTACAAGCACCAAGTAGTGCTCGCCAGATAATATCGTTAGGCTCTAATGGCATATTTTTTATAAAGTTCCAAGCTTCATCCAGATGGCCTGGACATCTGAGAAGATCAACCATGCATGCATAGTTCTCCATGTTGGGAGTGATGTGATAATCCCGTCTCATACAATCAAAGTATTGCCATCGTTCACCCACCAAGCCTGCATGGCTGCACGTAGATAAAAGAGCCATGAATGTAATGTCATCTGGCATAACCCCTGCATGTTGCATAAGGGAAAAGAATGTAGCAGGCAAAAGAGTATTTGACTAATATGAGGGTTTGACTGGAAGAAATAAGACTATTTTTTTCAACAATATCGTGAGAAGGGAGCTTAGAAATGGCTCAAGTGTATAAGGTTCTGTAAGGATTGGTGGATAAGGTCCCCATTGTGGATCAAACTGTGACGAAACAGTGGTATATGTCACAAATTATAATGAATCTAAGATGTAAAGGAAACTCTGCTAAATTTTATACAATGGGCTTCTCATGTTGCCAAAATTCTTCTGCAAGATACAACCTAGTCAGACTACTGAATTGGGTTGAGAGAATTGATGGGGCATATGACCATGAATCATAAAGTTTTTTGGAAGAATGTTAAGGCCAGATAATATTGATCTCCATAGATTTGATGGCTTCTTATCTGTCAGTTCTTCCTCAAGCTTAATACCTCCAGTGATTTTCATCATTGAACTTGCAATGAAGCCATGAAGAAGCAAATGAAATTAATCATCTAGCATGTATCACCTTGACTTTGTGAGGTGTTTATGTCATTTCTCCAAAAATAAGGCAAGCACAATGAGGTGCCTACATTGACAATTGAATTCTACCTGGAAGGTCAATGAAACACCATCCATTTGTTTTCAGATTAGATAGGATATATCGGACATTAAAGATACAAATGTTGAATTGGTATGCACTATTTCAGTTATATATGGAACATAATATTAAAGATGTGTCCATAATGAGAATGTTTAAAACATAAATTTCTGTGACAGTCATGGACTCTGTACTTTTTCCATGGCTGCAGAACTTAGCAGTATGCTTTCTGCATTGCATCAAGGTATGATATTAATGATATTCTTAGGAATGAAGAAGCATCTATTATCTTGATAGACTTTGAATCGGTTAGCATCGAAAGGCTATGAAATAACCCGCGGTGCTAAGCTGAGACAGTACCTTATAAAGTCTATTACTACAAATGCTAGATTACAGGAGTTCACTCATTGTGTTCAATCAAGCCTTTGCAGTCTTAACCTCTAGTTGCCTAGTTGCATATAGTTTTGAGTTATTTAGTGCTTCAAGTCACAATTAGTTTTGGGCAGACAACCAAATCTTGAAGAGGGTTCTATTTATAAAGGAAAGTGTGGTTGACTTTTGTGTGAGGATCATGCTTCACACAAGCGATGAATATGATGTTGAATTGAGTCATCGAATAACTAGAATACACAAACATAAAATCCTTAAATGAAATTATATTGGACATAAATATATTGATATGTTGCATAAGAACAACAATGATGATATTGTTTAATACTAATAAAATCACCACAGGGATTAGCTAATCATCCAAGTGACAAGTTAATAATATAGTGATCGGTTAACCAGATATAAGCTGTCAGAAGAGGATTATAATCTTTATACTCAAGTAGAATTCGGGCTTATTGGATCAACCCCTGCAAGAAGCCCCAATGCTGCAGACGGTGGCTCTGTTCTTGAGTATTAGATTATCACATGTTAATACAACAAGGCAAGTGACATGAAATGATTTATCTCTTAAGCAGATGGGAGTGGTGTTATAAGGTTTTAAAATGTCTTTATTTTTGCTCTAGATCCATGGTAAGCGTATGTAACATCTCATGGCTGAAGAGGGAGGCAGTTGATTTGATGTCACTTATGTCAAATAAAAAGAGAATAATGAAATATGGCAAATTAGATAATTGTAATGGGATGACAAAGGTACTCCAGAGAGAGGTGATGACTTGAGCAGCTGAGTCCCTTTCCGGGGGACACATGGATGGAATCTAAAGTGATAACCAAAAGCTACTACAAGGATCTTGATTGCACTTCCAATGGAGATTTTGAGATGGTGCAAGGGTGCATTCTAGCTTCCAAGCAGCTGTGGGGAGCTCAAGCCTCAATTGCTCCTTTTTATTTTCCTTTTCAATAAGACAATAAGGTAAAACACAAATAATTTTAATTGTGGAAACATGTGTGTAGCTAACAGGAACATATAAGTAATAAATAATTAATGAAAACTTAGATTTGATTTCATTGAAAACTTAGATTTGATTTCACTCTTAAGCCCCTTGGTCAAACCAAACAATAGAAGAATGCTCATTATGAGCTAATTTACCTTGTTGGAAGCTTTAATGACTAATACAAGATGGACAACCTTGCACCAATAAAAATAGTAGACTATTCAGGACTACATTAACACCCTCCATATCCTCTGGACAAAACTAGGTATCGAGGACTCAGACAAGCACATAGTGCTCAAGTACATAGCGGGCTACATAGGGTCAACCCAACAGAAATAACTTTTGGACACCTTTTCACTACAAGCAGCTTATTGTTATGCTATCAAGATTTAGGAAAAAAAATTGAGTATTAATAAGAAAGAAAAATAGTGTTAGAAATCAGCCACGGAAAAAGACAGGTAAAGGCGACCCTTGAAAGAATAAGAAAGAGAAATCAAAGAACGTAGGCAACTTGTGGGACACCCCTAAAATCTCATGGCACAAAAATGATGAATGTCATGCTAGAGAGTCTTTATTGGCCAAGCTGAAAGCCACAAACTTTGGTTTAACCCCCTCACCAATAGAGACCATGGCTAGAGGGAAATGTGACATCAAGGCCAAACAATCTGTTATTATTGCCACCATTAAGGTCCAACCAAAGGAACTAGAATAGCCTGCAGAAGGTAAGCTGAACATCATCTCAAGGTACTTCACTCTACCTGAGGGAACTGCACTTTCTGGTATATTTTTTGCGCCATAAACAACATTTTCTGGACCTGCTACAAATGATAGTAACCATAGGTTTTGTTAGCACCGGAATATTGTTCTTCCCATTCCATTTCTCCAACAAGGCTAGCATGTGACTAAAACTAAAGCTTGTAGGGGAAAGTTATCACCACGGGAATTGGTTGTCCAGCTCATCTTCCAAGGCAAATGACCACAGTCATATCTCTTCACAAATATAGCTACCACCATTACTGACATTGTATATGTCAGTGGTTTTAACTTTTAACCGTTATTTCCATTATAGAAATTGGTTTTCACGATATCTTGTCTTCTTTCTGATATACTGTCTGTTCTTTCATTTTGTTCTGGGTCAAATCCTAATCACCAATTCAACTGAACACTACGAACATTGACAATATGCAATAAATACATAGATATTAGTTCTTAAAGAAGCATAAAATATTTAACAGATCAATTCAAAACTGACAACGACAACCTGTTGAAACTTTGATCCAAAAAATTTGACCAACTGGCCAAACAATGAAAAATAGAAAACATAGTTTATAAACAAACATAAAACCGCTCAAATTAATAAATATTAAGATCCTTCAGATGTTGTGCACATTCACAACTAATTTAAAAATTTGGACCCTTGGGGAATAGGAAATAAATGCATTACTATGCAAAACATTGAATTTAACAGCCAATCATAACCATAGTGATTACAAAGATAACTCGCAATAGGAAATTTCAGCAATTAAAACAATAGAAGAAATTTATACTTTGCTAACAAAATTATCCAACGACCAGTAAAAATTAGAGGGCAACACAGCCACCAATCTATTTTTCAATCTAATTTCTGGCAAAAAATGTTGTATCAAATTCTTTAACCCAATAAAAATATTGAAGTTAGTAAAAAATTAGCCATATCCAGTTATCATTGCCATATTCAATGATACAAATGCAAAAGTGAACTTGATGACTTAAAATCTTTTTTTCTGGAATCAAGAATTCTATGAAATTTTTGAACCCAATAACCACAATTGGAAATATCTGTAGTCATCATTGCCATATGCCAATGATATGAACCCTATGAGAAGATAGAGTGCTGGTGTACACACACATGCATATATGGAATCTGGATGGTTAGATGAACTCCATAAATACCCCAATAGCATAGTGTATATAAAATTATAAACCAATATTTGCAAATTTCTATCCACAGCTACAAGACTTACCTTCAAAACATGTTTTGCATCCCTGACAACCATTTCAACAATACAAAAATCCAAAATATGTGGCAAATGCTTTGCCATATTTGCCACCTGAATTACAACAATTACAAAAAATTAAGCACATCTTTGGCATCATTCAAACAATGGAATACATTATTATAAAACTATTTCACCAATTCCATGCTAGAAAACACTGAAAATTCAAATTTGATATTACATCCAGAGGGCTTTCACTTCTTTCACTTACTTTCCCAATGTAGCGTATATTGATACCATGTGCATGCAGTGCCTCAGTTAAAGTTTTCCCATCCATTGGCGAAACTTCCAGACTACTAAGGTCCTGCACAAACTTGGAAAGAACTACATCCACAAGGTATGTCCGTGCCTTCTTTACCAATGATTCATCAACAGCTATTTCCTGGTAAAAACAGAAAGAAAATAGAAGGGAATTGACAAGCAATAACATAAAAAATCCCTACAGTTCAAAGATCCCTCTCTAATTTCAACCATTTCAGCCAAATTCTACCACCATTTGTACCTGGCCACGACTATCAGTTATTTTTGTAGTAAAGCCCACCAGACCCAAAACAACATTAACAAGCTAGCTAGCTTGCAATGCACAAGGGTAATACAAACACAGGGCAGTGAAATAAAAGATGATTACCTTAAATATGGTCTGATATCCACGGCCGATGGTCTCTGAAGACCTGAATCTCGCTCTGGTGTAGTGATTGTGGATGAATGAGAAGCCGATGTGGATCGATCCAGCACCCCCTTTCGAGGACAAGTCGGGGTTTCAAGTTTGCAGACGTAAGAAAGACCCGAGCAAAATCACGCGACATAAATCTCTAGACCACTTTCTATTGTTTTAAAGATAATATGGATAGTAAATTTGTATGCACTTATTGTTTTATTTTATTATATTTGTTAGAGGATTTCAACAAAGTTTGTTGTGTGAGGGTGTACCATTTTTTTTATTATTATCTAAAGGCGTCGTCGCTTAAGCGACGCTTACTACTAACACGACGTCGCTATCCAACAGTTATGAGAATAACCGTCGCTTCACCGATGCTTGTGGCCACATTTACAAAAAAAAATGTATCCTTGTGATTTTTGGTAAGTTTAAAAAGAAAAATCCATGCGCCGTAGGATTTTTCCGTCGGATTTTGGATCGAAATGTAGTAGTGAGTTAAAACGTAACCCGCAATCTGCAATCCACAGTTGTGGAATTTTAATTGTAGGAGAATAATTCTAAAACGTTAAAAATCAAACCCACAATTTGCAATACAAAATTGGCGAAGGGAAATTGCAGGAGATTAATTCTAAAATTTTAAAACAGCAACCCACAATCTACAACCTGCAATCCGCAATTGCAGAAGGATCATTGCGGAAGACTAATTGCAAAAGGAATTTTCTAAATGTTAAACATACAAACCACAAAGCGCAATCTGCATTTTCAGAAGGGTCCCTACGTAATGATCATGGTGGAAGATTAATTTGGTTTATAGTTTAATGGAGACCCGTAATCCGATATGAATCTTGGGAAGGGTCCTTGCAAAATGATCATTGCGCAAGGGTCATTACAGAATGATAACTTGTGGAATGATCATTATGGAATGACCATTGCGGAAAAAACAGTAAACTTAGAAAATGAGGATTTAAATAGTTAATTGAATTAAATCCTAATTGTCAAAACTCGGTTCCGAGATTGAGGAAAGGTTGAATGAACAAGTAATGCCAATAATATGCAATGAACTCTCAATGTTCAATAATTCCCTGTACAGTCAAGGACTTTAATAATGTGTCCTTATAAATATGTTATAAAAAAAATTAATATGATTTTTGAGGTGTGTTACAAACATTTTAATCATTTTAATTATGATATATTATATAATATATTGGGTAATTGAATGGTAGTTTTAGGTAATCTTAATTTGTGTAAAAATTTATTCTAATATATCTTTCTAGACTTTAAAGGTGAAAATGACCATTTTAATTATAGGGCATGGAAACACTTCACTTGTTTTTCCATGCAAAATTTTAGTTAAAGCATTAAAGTAAAATTTTGGTGGCTACATCCTTAATGAGTACTTAAACTACCAAAACATGTGAATCTAGGCATATAAAAAATAAAAGGATCTAATAGGATACTAAGTTAACCTGAATTAAAGTCAATGTGGATTAAAGTCAAGATAAGTTATTTTCAACATAAAGTCAATGTAGGTTAAAGCTAACTTTGATTAAGGTCAAGATGCATTAAAGTCAACATGGTTTAACTATTGATGAAATTAAACCAAAATCAACTATGAAGTCACCCTTGGATTGAAGTCCATTATATATTAAATTCAACATGGATAAATTCAACTATGGATTAAAAGAAACTATGGTTGACTTCAATTATGGATTAAATCTAACTTTGGATTAAATTCAACACGGTCTAAATTCAAGATAGTTTGAATTCAAGATTGATTAAAGTCAACATGGATGAAAGCGAGCAAGGTTTAAAGTCAACATGAATTTTAAAGTCATCCTTGGTTAAAGTCAACATGGGTCCATTATGGATTAAAGTGAACTAATGTCATGTTCACATTTTAACATCACCATGAAACAACCACTAACCCATCTAGCTTCATGGGTTCTAGTGGAAATCATTAAAGCAATATAGCTCTATCTAAAAGGGGATCTAACAAACACCGAAAGGGATCGAATTTCTCAAGGTGGAAACCCTTTTTTAAAGTAGAAATGTTAAGGAAACTTGTAATCCAATATTTATGATTTTAGTTTATCTAATTTATGTTGTTATATATATATATATATATCCAATTATAAATAGTTTAAATTTAATTTAAGATTACATGTTATTTTTAATAATATTTTATTATTTTCTATAAAGAACACATATCAACTCTAGGATGAGCATAGATGGAATTACACATAGCTCTCCTAGTAAATTGTAAAATACACCTCTTAGATGCAATGGAACATACAAATTGATTTAGAAAATATATGTTTACAATATGCAACCATGCTTCATTGTTATTATTTATCTGACTATTCTAAAAAAACGTCCAACCTATTTAATAAAAACAAATTATTACTATTCAGTCTTTCATAGGTGCGATTTCTTCAAATGTATAATACCAACAAGTGTAATTCCAACAATATCAAATGAGAATAACAAGTGCAATTAGAAGATAAAGTATGGAACGATTTTTTTTATCTAGAATAAAAAAAATTCAAATCCAAAAACAACATGTACGTCTGTGTTTTATTATCTATCAGCATCGTCTGGATTATCTTCGTTCTTCTAAATAACAACATCACGCCTGCAGAGAAAACAGGCTTTGCTGGTCTCAAACCACTTAGTTATGTAGTGGCAATAAAATATATGGGAGCATGGAAGTTGCGTGGTTATCTCACCATCTTCATAATCATCCAAACAGATTGTACACCTCTCTCCACTTTCTACAGACTTTGATTGTTTCCTGAATGCAAAGTTCGGCAACGCGTGTTTCAGGAGCCAGGACGTCAGTCACAAATCCAACCCTATCTTGTAATTCTATGAGATCCTCAAAGCTCATGTGATCATCAATTACATAATAATCCCAGATAAATGAAAGGAGTAGGTCTGGCAGATCCATTCTTTCGTTATCGTCTTCTCTACGGATTATATTTTACAATACATACATAGTGGAAATAGCCATAGGGAGGAGTTGCAGGTGACCCAGGGGAGGATGCTGCACAGGCGGAGGATGCTGCAGGCAGCCGAGGGGAGGATGTTGCAAAGGGAGAGTATTATCATACGCGCTAGGGTTGTGGATACAAATCCACATTACGAATATGAGAGAAACTTAACCGTCAATGTTGTGCATCAGGGAATCAGGGAATTAGATCGTCTATTGGGGGAACACGCCATTCCACGTTCAACGTATACAATGCTAGAAAATGAAATTGTTCTTCGATTCATTATGTTGTGTACTGTGATGCCTTGTGGAAGATCACCATACTGTCGGCCAACTTTGCTAGTTCAATATTTAGCAGTGTCAATTTATGCTTCTAAACGTTTTGGCTTCTAATTGGTTAGTTATTGTAGAAGAGGATCGGATCTGAAGAAATTGAAGTAATTTCGAAAAATATTATGTCGTAGATGGATAAGAATTCGGTCATGATTATCAAAATCAAAGAGTTGGTGAATGCAAATGAATTTTGTTATAATTTTCAATGAATCATCAGAAATGAAGTTACAATAAAACCGTGAATACAATATAAAAATAAAGAGGTTTGTGTTTTTATTAGTATTTATGTTTTAATTAACTCTAAAATTAAAATTAAGAGGTTGCAACAATGGTGAATATGAATATGGCCAGCAATCATAATACTGAATGCAACAACTGTGAAAATGAATATGATTCATCCGAATCCAAATTATATGGTATTCGAGAATCACAAAACGAAAACGAAAAACAAAGTACTTCATGCAGCAATGGATGGGTTGAATTACCTATCGGTTGCTCAGAATTTTTTTCTCCTCTTTGTGGCTGTCTTTTGTTTTGCCACAGATTAGTATTTTATAAATTTCTATGTATTTTTTTATATTTTTTTATTAAGAGTTTATATAGTAAGTATTTTTGTTTTTATTTTAATGGCCCATAAAATATATTTACTTTTAAGTAATTATCGAGAAAATCTACATCATAAGTAAACATAAGTAAATAGAAGTAAAAAGAAAGTAACTTACAACATCTTACAACATCACCTTCATAATCAGCAATAATATTTATAGCTGATATTTACATGAGTAATGTTACATGCATGAGGAATGTTACATAATGTTACAACATCTCCCTCATAATCGACAATAATATTTTAGCTGACATTTACATGAGGAACCTTATGTAACATTACAAGATCTCCCCCATACTGGGATGTAGAGCGCCTCTGGGCGCAATAAGGGAGTAAGGTTTGCCAAATCACCTTATGCAATTAAATAAATCAACTAGGAATAAATTTTAATTACAGTTATTTGAGATAAATTGAAAGATGCGATTTTTATTTTTGAATAATTAAATTTTCTTAGTTATGATATGGGTTGGAAAATTCCAACGGATCCATAAAGGAACATAAGAGATACCATTTTTATGATAAGAAGCTTGACAAACAAGGAAGTTAGAAGAAAACGATCAAAGCTAGAAAGCAATGAAAAATAGGAAACTAGATAAAGCAAGGAAAAACTCACAAGTAGCAAAAAAGCAGAAAAAGGTAGTGCAAATTAAAAAAAACAATGGAAAAGAAAACTTGGGCAATAAAATCAAGAAAAAACACAATAAGGCATAAAAAGGCAAAAAAGAAATAAAGCAACTCTAAAAGCATGAAGTTAGTTCAAACGTAGAAAATACATGACTTTCCATATTTTTGTAAGAATGCTTTAGAAGGAAATAGCAAAATCCAGAAAGCACGAACTAAAGCTACATGGTCAAATTCTAGCTAAGGAGGACGAATTAGATGAGATAAGGAGGATAAGCATGAGCTAGAAACCTTCCAGAGACTTCTCAAGCATGATTGGTTTAAATTCTTAGAAAGCGGGGCCAAGAAGGAGGAAAATCAATATAGATAGCTTATCCAACAAGCTAAATTTTTTATAAAAGAGGGATGATGCACCACATTGACATGTTTTGGTCAATTATGATTTGATTTTGGTAGCTTCGAGCTCTCAATTTGACTTGGGAGATGTGGCCCTAATCACAACTAAGAAATGTGCCCTTTCTGCTTCTTCTGCTAGAATGTGTGGATAATGGAATCTAACCATTGCCATTGATTTTATTGCAATTCCTGATGTCGTTTCAATTTTGGTTCAAAATTCATAGAAATCCTTGTGACGTTAGCGGTTCGAATTCTCAAGATTTCCAGTTCTTTTCTAGTGGAAATTGTTTGTAATGATTGATGTTAAGTCTTGAACGATTCCGAGAATCCTCTTGGCTCAAATTCAATGTATTTATTGTGTTGAAATTTTTATATCAGTCCTAAAATTTTCATAATGTAGAAGTATGATTTTTTATGAGTTTTCCACACCTACTCTAGATTTGCATCAGTTTTCACTAGTTTTCAGTGTTCTATTAGTATTCTATCATCTACTCAATGAAATTTGATTCTTTCACTAATGAACACTTTACATGTGAGATATTCAATATTCGATGGCCTCTTATGTTGTTTCGATTGACTTGAATATAAATTAGTTGTGAAGTCCTAAAATGTCATATCTTTTCCGAAACGACCCAAACCACCAAATAACTTACCAAACCCTGAAGCATGTGCATATGAATGGTTATATGGTTGTAATACAAGTCATATATACATCCAGTGAAGCATCAAGAATCGTTGTATTTCCACATAAGTTTTGGGGAGTAAAACTATGCAGCCTTTAGACCATCCTGGGCGTGATGTACCCAGAGAATATGGTCATTGCAATGTGTATGAACTTATAAAATTTATGATCATAGCATTTCAAACCAATGTATTCCTACTCCAAAAATAAATGTTTTGTTGCTTTGAGTCCAACTATTAAGACTTCTCTGTCTCCTAGTCTAGTATTTGAGGGTGCATGCTTGTTTTTCCTTGTATCATTTTTCTAATGTGCCAACAATCCCTATTTAGTACATTAAAGTTGTTTTAGAACATTGTCCTCTGCACCTATGAGAATAGGGACCAATATCCATAAACATCCAGTTGAAGGAATGTTGCAAAACACAATTCCAAGTTTGCAATTATGAGACTAGTGCCAGTAGCCCTTGATGAAGGTTTTGATCAATATGAAGAAAAAGAGGTGATATATGTTGATGGAGGTGTACCTCGAGATGAGGATGGTTAATTTTTTTACCATGTGTACAATGAATACCAAAGGGTTGAACCACCAATGGCTAGATCGATAAATTATTTAGCAAGGAAGATAGTGGCAAGTGCAAACTTGCCTCACCACTATAAAGCTTATCTTGCCTTGAGGGATGAAATATGTAAGTCCATATACTTTAAATTTTTTTTAATGCAGATTGATATTTTTGCCCAATAATATAGATGATTTTATGCTCAATAAAAAATATTCAATCAAGAAGAGATCCTAGTTGTTCCACTAATCGGTGTAGAAAAGAAGAAGAAAAGGGAACATAAGACAAAAATTCACCAAAACCATTCATCTATGGGAGTTTTTTTAGATCATTTGTTTTTCTTCAAAAATGGCCTCCAAAACATGTGATCATGAAACCAAAAATGAAGAGGCTTCAAGTTGCTTGGAAGAGGATAGCCATGACGCAAAATCACCTAGAGATAGAAGCGATAGCGTGCACATAGATTTGCTCCAATAAAAGGAAGAAGTGAATCAAAGTGAATAAAAAATTGCATATGTGAGTATTATTGTGGAATCCAATGCGAAAGAGCATGCTTACACAAATATGCTCCAAGAATAAGATGATGACAAACCATGTGTAGTTGAATACCCAATATCCCATCATCAGGTTGTTGGCAATGTGGGAGGATAATTCACTTCTAGCTTCTTTGTGGGGGATTTCCATATCATTGCAGAGATGATTGGTTTTGTTGAGGGTGATGATACAGCTTTTAGATTACATCCAAAATAAGAACATAAATCATATTTATAATCATCATTTGATCTTCATAATGAAGAAAAAGACAATCCCACACTTGATGGATCAGGTTTTGTCACTGAAAGGAGGGGGGTGAATTGGTGACAAAAATTTTAACACCATTTATTTTAATTTAGAAAATGTAAAAAAAAATTGGACGCAATGTTTTAATGTGGAACGCAATAAGGTAAAACCCCAACACGTTTCTATTACCTGCAAAACTTTGTTTTTACAATATACAATAATTATTTGCAAGCACCCACTTGCTAAAGATCACAATCCCCGAGCTTCCCAGCCACTACTGAAGGATGCGCCTACACCCTCGTTTCTGCCTGCACCTAAAGACAAGGATACACCAGGGGCCATGATTCTCCAGCCACTTCTGGAAGGAGGATAAGACCTCCTTACATGTATGTAGCCTTCCCTAGCACCACCCTTCCACCCTCGTATGTATTTTTATAAAAATTCTAGATCTTCTTTGGAAACATTGTTTCTAGTTACACTTCTTTGGTATTTGTCTTATGCTTCAGTTGCATAGATCTAGATGAAAAAGACACTTTTCTTCTACTTCAGTCTTTTGCTTAAATACTTCTTCTAAATATCAATACAACAACATACCTTTTTCGAACAGTCCTGCACTTATAATACTCTAACTCTGTTTATGTGTTTTTTGTTAGTCATAACCGTCCTAACTATTTTAACCATGCCCTTCATAATTCTATTTATGAACACTTAATTCATAATTCAAAGCTTCGATCTTCTTGTGTAACTATTCTCAGTCGTGTGATCTCGATCCTTTGCGGAACTGCACCTCGTTCTTCTGCCTTTTGTGGATCTTATCCCCAACCATTGGATCTCGCACGGGAAGCTTCTTGACCGTTCATTTTTGAAACATTGTGTAACTTCACCTCATTCTTCTACCTTTTATAGATCTTATCTCCAACCGTTGGATCTCGTGTGGGAGGCTTCTCGAACATTCATTTCTGAACTATTGTGAAAGTTCACCTCATCCTTATTCCCTTCCTTTACTTCACTCAGTCATTGATCTATTTGATCCAACAATCGGTGTAGTTCATCCTAAGCTCTCTACGCGACTACTTTGTCTTCAAAAACAGGGGATCGCTTCATCTTTAATGCACGATATTCCTTCTCTGCAAGCATCTGGGCTTCCTCAATTTCCATCAATGCTGACCTATATTTCCATGTTGCCAACAATCTCCCCCATTGGATTTTATGGTAATATTATTTTCATTTATCCCCCTTTGACATCAAGGGAAAAGGATTGAGTCACTCACCCTGACTTTAATCACTATATCGCCCTGACTTAATGCCAACTGATACATTATTTTGACAGATTATATTGGAAGAGAAACTACTCCTAATCTTTGTCTGAGATATTCAAATACATCTCTGCTTAAGGTTTTAGTGAAGATGTCTGCAATCTATTCTTGAGTTGGGACAGATTCCAATTTGATGTTCTTCTTTTCAGCCTGATCCTTCAGATAGTGGTATTTTATTGGAATGTGTTTTGATTTGGAGTGCGGGAAATGATTCTTGGAGAGACTTATAACACTTGTATTATCACAGTAGATAACCGTGGGTTATGCAAACACCACTTTGATGTCTTGTAGAGTTTGTTTCATCCATTCCACTTGTGCACAACATTCCACTGTTGCAATATACTCAACTTCAGTAGTAGATAGATAAATTGAGTTTTGTTTCTTATTTGTCCGAGCTACCAATGATTCTCCTAAGAAGAATGCTCCTCGACTTGTAACTTTTCTATCATCTACACAGCCTGACCAATCTACATCTGAATAGGATTTTAATGTGAATGATTTATTGTTAGGATACCACAATACAAGATCTATGGTTCCTTTTAAGTACCTAAAAATTCTTTTCACGGCATGAACATGGCTCTCTTTTGGTCCAGCTTGAAATCTAGATATTATTCCAACATCTTGCCTGACATCAGGTCCAGAAGTTATCACATAGAGAAAAAACCCAATCATTGATTTGTAGTGTTTTGGATAAATAGTATTGGACTTATCTTCCTTGCTTAATTTTCATCCTACTGTCATAGGTGTACAAACAGGTTTGCAATCTTCAAACTGATTTTTTTATGCATATGTTTCACATACTTGGACTGATAAATAAATAATCCAATTTTGTACTGAACTATTTCAAATCCTAGAAAGAAATTAAGTTCACCAAGTAGAGAGATTTCAAATTCTTACTGCATCTTATTAGCAAAATCCTTACTCATTTTTTCATCATTACTACCAAATATGATATCATCAACATATACTTCCACAATAATCATGCTATCACCAATAATTTTATAATAAAGATTATTGTCTACTGATCTTATTTTGAAGCGTTGTACTTGTAAGTAAGAATATAGCCTTGCATACCATGCTCTGGGTCCTTATTTTAGCCCATAGAGAGCTTTATTTAGTTTACAAACATAATTTCCTTTATCAGTTAATTGAAACCCTTCTGATTGCTCTATGTAGAATTCATCTTCTAAGTTTCAATTGAGAATCATTAATTTGACATCCATCTGGTATATGTTCAATTTTCTGTAGGTAGCAAAGGCTAAGAACATCCTAATTTCCTCCAATCTGGCCATAGGTGCAAATTTTTCTTCAAAGTATACTCCTTCAACCTGAGCATACCCTTTACATACCAATATGGCTTTGTCCCTGATTACTTGTCCATTTTCATTTACTTTTCTTTTGAAAACCCATTTAGTTCCAATGACATTCTTGTCTTGTGGTTTTGGAACTAGTTCCCAAGTTTTATTATTTTCTATTTGGTCTAATTCTTCATTGATAGATTTGACCCAACTTTCATCATTGCATGCTTCTTTGATTGTGCTAGGATCAATACATGAAAAAAGTACTATTCTGTTTGATACAACAACTGTCTTCTTGTTTTTACTCATGTACTTTTATCTCCAATAATTAGGTCTCCAGGTATGGTCTCTTGATATTTGAATTTATTTGTTTTTAAATCATCCACCTTAACATGTGCACTCTCAACAATCTTATGTAATCTAATATTGTAGCATATGCATGCCCTTTTGGTAGAAGCATATCCAAGAAAGATACCTTCATCATATCTAGCATCAAATTTTATGAGTTTCTCATCAAGCCTTTTGATGTAACACTTACTTCCAAATACATTGAAGTATTTACCAAAGGAATTCTCCCAAACTACATCTCATAAGGATTCTTATTACTATTAATCCTAAGCTGACATCTAGTTAATATGTGTACTTTTGTGGTTACAGTTTCCCTCCAATATCCATCAGACAATTTTGCTTCATTGAGAATAGTCCTTGTAGCCTCCTAAACTATTGTATTTTTCCTCTGAACAACCCCATTTTGCTGAGATGTTCTAGTAGCAGAGAATTGTCTCTTAATTCAATTGGTTTCAAAGAAGAGATCAAAATCTTTAGAGGTAAACTCACCACCATTGTCTGATCTAAGGCATTTTATTTTTATGTCTGTTTCATTTTCAACAAGGATTTAAAAAGCTTTGAACTTGTTAAATGATTCTAGTTTTTCCTTGATAAAAGATACCCAAGCCATTCTAGTAAAATCATCAATGAACAACATAAAGTAGGATTCTCCTTCCAGACTCTTTGTCCTTCTAGGCCCCATAGAGGTCAGTGTGAACCAGCTCTAAAGGTTTTGAGGTTGAGTACTCTTTTGTTTTGAACCTAATTCTAGTTTTCTTCCCTAATTGACAATGTCTACATATAGGAGTTGAAGCCTTTGTGATATTTGGTAAGTTTCTTACTTCCCCAATATGTCTATCTTTCACTAGATATCAAAGTTGATGTGCCCCAACCTTCTATGCCATAGCCAACTTTCATCCACTAAATTCATATGTCATTTATCAACTATCTTGTATTTAGCATGTATACATTTTTGGGAGTTCTAGAAGCAACACCAATCAATTTTCTTGAGTTATGCCTTCTTATATCACATTTCTGAGAATAAAAAATGCAAATGTGCCCTCAATAACAAGTTTGGCTGACACTTCATAGACTAGGCTTCGTATTTTCTACAAGCAACACATTTTTGGCTTTGTCTTTTCGAACATTCATGGTACCTTTCCCAATAATATAACCTGAAGCATTGACACCAAATGTAACTCTACCGTTTTGTTTTTTTAAGATTAAAATCTTTCCCTTATATCCTATCATATGTTTAGAACACCCATTGTCAACATACCATATATCTCTTTTATCTTGTGTTCTCAAGGCAATAAGGCATTCCTCTTTTAATGTTCTTTCTTTCTAAAGCTTCTTTTTCTGTCTAATGTCCTTTGGTATTTTTGAGATTTTCATTAATCTCCAATTGTTTGCTTTATGTCCATAGTTATGACAATTGAAGCATTCTAAATTACTTTCTTGTAGAGGTGCAAATGAGTTATAATTTATGCTCTTAACTTGACCAACTGTTTGATTATTCTTGAGGTTATAGTTTTTAACCTTCAAACTTTTCCTTTCATATCCTCGACAATTCATAGCTTTGTGTCCAAATTTTGAGCATGCAAAACAATATCCAAGGAAAATGTGAGGATACCTGTTTTCATAAAACCTTCTTTGAAGCTGTCTTGAATCCCTTCTTGATGGGTGTAAATGATCTTCTCGAGTTCTGAGCATTGTTTTTCTTTTATTCCTCTTTCTTTTTTAATGTACTGAAAAGAGAAGTTGCATAATATTTTGAGCTAGCTTGATTTTCTTCTTGAAAATAACGTATTCCATTTGTTTTACTTGGATCCTTGTGTGTGGTTATAATCTTATCTAATATTTTAGAACTATTTTCATATCTTGTTTGAATAAATTTTGCATCAAGCTCTTCTCTTAAGTGAACTAATTATGCCTCCATTCTTTCACATATTAGTTGTTTTTCCTTAAGATATTTCTCCAACCTTTCTTCTATCCTATTTGCATCTTGAATTCGGTGTTTCAGATTGCTCATGATTTTCTTCATCTCTTTTTCTTTCTGTTCATGCTCTTCCTGTTCAACTAAAAAAAATTTTCAGTTTTCTATATTTGTTCTTGTATCTTCTTAGTCCATCCAAAGCACTCAATAGTTATCCTTCAATATTAACCTTTTCTTCATCTTCTGACTATTTCTTATGCTCAATTTCTTCTATCTCATTAGACTCTTCAATACCTAGAAAAGGGACTTCATCGTCACTGTCACTAACCTCAGATGAACTGTTGTCTTCTTATTTTGAGTAGAAATTATTTTTTCCTTTGTAATTTTTATTATAGTGGAATTTTCCCTTTTTCTTGTATTGATTGTTTTTTTCATCTTCATCTTCAGTTTCTTCCTTGGGATAAGGACACTTGGCTTGAAAGTGCCCAATTTTGCAATAGTTAAAACATTTGAAGGGAAGTGTTCTTATTATCTTTTCAACTAACTCATAGTCGAGTACTCATACTCCCAAACCTTTTATTACATTAACAAGATTCTCAACTCTTTTGAAGTACTCTGAAATATTTTCTTCATCCTTCATTTTTAGAATTTCATATTGTACTTTGAGAGATTGAAGTTTTTCCATCTTTACTTTGGAATCTTCTACATATATGGTTTCCAATTTGTCCCAGAGCTCTTTTTCACTTTTATAGGTCACTACTTTTGCAATAAGATTCTTACTTATTCCAGCTTGTAATGTATTTAAGGCCTTTACATGTTCCCAAAATTTATCCCTTTCTTCTACTTCTGTGGGAGTGATTGTTGGAACATTATATCCTTATTCAACTAATGCCAAAACTTCCATACCAATGGAAATCAGATAGTTTTTCATTCCAATCTTCCAGAAAACATGGTCTTCACCATCAAATATGGGGACTCTTATTAACATTTTCATTTGTTGATCCATAGTGGTTGAAATAGGATCTTCCTTCCAGTGGTTAAACTATGGTGAAGGAACCTTGCTATGATACCAATTAATGGATCGGTTTTTTTCACTGAGAGGGGGGTTGAATCGGCGACATAAATTTAAACACAATTTATTTTATTTTAGCAAATGTAAAAAGAAATTTAGACATAATGTTTTAACATTGAACCCAATAAGGTAAACCACCAACATGTTTCTATTATCTACAAAACTTTGTTTTTACAATATACAATAATTATTTGCAAGCACCCACTTGCTGAAGACCACAACCCCCAAGTTTCTTAGCCACTACTGAAGGATGCACCCACACCCTAGTTTTTGCTTGCACCTACAGACAAGGATACACCAATACCCTTATTCTCCAGCCACTACTAGAAGGAGGAGAAGACCTCCTTGCAGGAATGTATCCTTCCCTAGAACAACCCTTCCACCCTCGTATGTATTTTTATCAGACTTCCAGATGTTTTTAGAAACTTTGCTTCTATCTACACTTCTTTGGTCTCTGTCTTATGCTTCGGCTACATAGATCTAGATGACAGAGACACTTTTCTTCTAATTTAATCTTCTATTTAAATACTTCTTCTAAATTTCAATACAACAACATACCTTTTTCAAACAGTCATGTCCTTATAATACTCTAACTCTGTTTATGTGCCTTTTGTTAGTCATAACTATCATAACTCTGTTAACCATGCCCTTCTTAATTCTATTTATGAACATTTAATTATTTTCAAAATTAAACTTATATGATATTCTTCCAACAATGGCGTACATTATCTTCATACTTGTGGGCATCATATTTAAAGATTGCAGGAAATATTCACTATGTGTTAACACCAGATGAGGTCATGACCAGATGGACAATTCATTAAGAAATCCTTTTAATTAGCTTTAAAATGTTCTTAGAACCTTCTTCGGCAACCTGGATTTCACGATTTTATTGTTTCCACAAGCGTTCTTCCGCAGTCACTGGGTTTTTTCCTTTTTCCTTTTCACATTGGCCTTTTCACACTGGCCTTTCCACATGCGGATTGCAAAAATAAAAATAAAAAACAACTTTCCAATACTTTGTCTTTTTGCATTCCGTTTTTCCTCTTTCTGTTTTGGCATTTCTACACTAGCCTTTCTGCAGTGGCCTTTCCGCATGTGGATTGCAGAAATTTGAAAACACAACTTTCCAAGACTTTGTCTTTTTGCTTTCCACCCTGGCCTTTCTGCAAGCTCCTATTCACACTGCAAATTGTGGAAATTGAAAAACACAACTTTCCAAGATCCAAACCTTTGCACTTTCACTTTTCTACTTCTGCAACGGCCTTCCCACAATACGGAATGAAAAAATCAGAAAATCAAATTTTCCACGATTTTGACCTTTTTATTTCCATAGTTTTGTACCTGCACTTCCTCTCCCGCAACGTATTTCCCCCAAAGATTTTTCCAAATTGTCGATCTTCTTACAGAACTATTCTCATTTGTCTGATCTCAACGCTTTATGAAACTTCACCTTGTTCTTCTTCCTTTTGTGGATCTTATCCCCAACCATTGGATCTCATGTGGGAAGCTTCCTGGCCATCCATTTATGAACTATTATGGAACTTCACCTCATTATTATGCCTTTTGTGGATCTTATCCCCAACCTTTGGATATCATGTGGGAAGCTTCTTGACCTTTCAATTTTGAACTATTGCAGAACTTTACCTCGCCCTTTTGCCCTTCCTTTGCTTCACTTAGTCATCGGTTTATTTGATCCAATGATCAGTGTAGTTCATCCTGGGCTCTCTACATGACTCCTATGTCTTCAAAAACACGAGCTCCCTCCATATTTAACACACAAGATTCCTTCTCTGTTGTTATGCGGGCTTCCTCAATTTCCATCAATGATAACCTGTATTTCCATGTTTCCAACAACACTAGTCGGGTGTGAACCGAAGAGTTTGATGGAAGGACACCATAGCTATACCACATGAGGAGGAAAAATAAAATCAAATGTATGATGTAAATATTGATGTTTGCAAATATCACATTTCATTGCATCCCTGGGACTTTCCATCAACTTATTATAATGTAAATGATGTTACAAGAATTTCTAATGCTGATATGCATGCTAAGAATAAAACATGTGCTATAAATTTATTCCATAGGCTAGTTGATCTTGTATGTCAACCATTATATGAAACATATTTGGTGGAGTATCTTACTTGTCATCCACATCATTTGAGAGGACCACTAAGAGAAAATCGAGAGAATCTCTTGGAATCCATGAAGCAACTTTTTGATACCAATGCTTTTATTACAAGATGTGATTGGATATGTTCCTGGCATGAACAATTGGAAGGAGACTCATTCTTGGGAGATTTAAAAAATATCAAGGAATTTGTGTCCAAGGTGAAAAAAAGCTGCATGAATTTACTTGCAGATAGGGATCATATTCTTAGGACTGAGATGTACTATTGTGCACTCAAGGAGGAGGTGTGAAAATTGGAGAGGCTCAATACTTAATGGGGTCCCAAGGGATACATGTGATTCTTTGAATATCACCCAAGAAGATTTTTGAGAGTCAAGGAGGAAAATTGATCAACTTTGAAAGGAGTTGAGCAAACCATATTCCTTATTTGCATTGGGAAAAATCAATCGCACATGGAAAGAAACACAAGGGACTTGATGAAGGAACCTCATGTGAATATTGACCATGAGAAAGATGCATATTTGTAGATGCTTGTGAAAAAATATGATGAAGAAGATCTTAGGTAAGCACATGTTGGTTTTAAGAAGAAGCACGAGGAGGTATTAGATATGGGATAGATATCTAGGGACATGCCATTCAAATTAGGAATAAAAGGTGGTGTTCTATCCATGGATTGGGTATACAAGTACATCAATGAGATGGAGGCCCAAGGATGCACAACACTTGTTTTCATATGTAGAGAATTGTTTAACATGCATTCCTTGAAAGAAAGACCTCGTAATATTCTTATATGGAAAGATTCGTTTTCTTTGAAGAAGGTGGCATATCACATTCCATGTGCATTAGCAAAAAAAGGTGTTCATTCACTCATTGATTGGATGGATAGAGACACCATTGAGCTAGATATTTTGAAAGGTAAATGTTCCCTTTTTTTTGCAATGAAACTTTTGTTATAATTGCCATTGGACTGACATGTGAGAAACAAGAAATATATATTTGCAACCATTATATATGTCCATTCTTCACACATCCATGGATTGGGTGAGCAACGAGATGGCATATTTTGAATCACCATGTAAGAGAATTTAAATGTGCACTCATAACTTGTTGAAGGAAGTAATGCATGCAAGAAATTAGATGTCCCAGGAAAATACCTTCAAAACGATGGGAAGCGGTGTACTTCCAATATGGGAATGGGATCCTCATATCCTATGGAGTGTCAAGTTGATCTAGGAGACTGAAACATTGAGAATATTGCGGCATGAACAATGGGATCTTGGATGGGAAGTTAGTTTTGATTTTGAGCAATTTATTCATAGGGAGCAGTGGCATGAGCATCTATGGTTTATATATGGTGTTCTTAGTATACATGGATAGACAAGGGATCACCGCCTGTGTCTTGGGAGTAGAAGTGATGTGAGTTTCAGTGATAACTTTCATATCGAGTCATATATTTTTGAGATAGTTAATATGATTTGGCCCCACATTAATGAGCTCCATGCTTAGTAGGAGACTCTCACAAATTTGTAGTTTTGCATTCGGAGTGATCAACTTCTAGTGTGGTCATGTGATATTGACATCCTTCATGATGATAGATTCTTCTGATTGATTATGATGTTTGCGAGGATGCATTTGAGATAGTGGAACCCTGACATTCCTTTGAATGTTATCTTTCCAAAAGTGGCAGGGACATTTGGCGCCTTATAGAGGAGACACCATGCAATTGTTAGACTTATATGGGATCCATGCATTCTTACCAGTTGGATCCATGCATTCTTACCAGTTGTATTAACTGGGTTGAAAATTTTGTTGCAAGGGAAGAACAATTAGTCATTGAGGAAATGGATATAATCGGAGTGGTACAGCAGAAACATGATGGACCTTTGGTACTTATCTTAGAATTAAGGATTGCAATCCTAGTCAGTTAGCAACATATATTGAGAAGTACAGTCATTGGTTGGCTTCATATATGGTTGGAGTTGAATTCTTGGTAGAGGATAAGAAATTTTGGGAGGGGAGGAATGTCATGTTCCCATTTTGACATCACCATGGAACAACAACTAACCCATCCAATTCCATGGGTTATAGTGGAAAATCATTAAATTAATTAATAATGGAGTAACCCTGTCCAAATTACCTTATGCAATTAAATAAATCAACGAGGAATAACTTTGGATTATAGTTGTTTAAGATAAATTACAATATGCAATTTGTATTTTTGAATAATTATTTTTTATTAATTATGATATGAGTTGGAAAATTCCAAGGGACCCATGAGGGAACATAAGAGAAAAAATTTTGACCATAAGAAGATTGACAAAGAAGTAAGTTAGATGAAAGTAGTGAAAGCTAGAAATAAATGAAAATAAAGAAACTAAATAAAGAAAGGAAAAATGGTAACAGAAAAATAGAAGAAAAGTTGTGCAAACTATAAATGTAGCAGAAAAGAAAACTAAGTCAGTAAAAGAAAAAAAAGATAGACGAAGAATAAAAACAAAAAAACAAAAAAAAATAGAAAAGCTTCGAAAGTAGCAATGAAAGCAAGAAAATATAGGACTTTGTAGATATTTGTAAGAATGCTTTGAAAGGAAATAAAAAAATCCATAAAGAACCAGGTAAAGCTACAAGGTTGACATCTAGATTAGGTGGGTGAATTAGATCAGATAAGGAGGATAAACATGGGATAACAACTTGCCAAATACTTATTAAGCATGATTGGTTTGAATTTCTATAAAGTATGGCCAAGAAGGACGAAACAACAAGATAGATAGCTTATCCAAAAAGCTAAAAAGATTATAAAAGAGGGAGGGTACACCACATTGACATATTTGGGTCAATTAGGATTTGGTTTTGATAGATCTAAGCCCTCAATTCAACTTGGGATATGTGCTCCTAGTGATCTCAAAGAAATTCAGGACCTTTTTTAACCATTAATTTTACATGTGAAATTCGAATGTTAATTACTCACAGACAATATTAAAAGATGACATCTTAATACTTTAAATCAATCACATAAGAAACTAAAATACATATGCAAACCATAAAATGAAGATGACAAATGACAATAGGGTTCACCCCTCCTGGGGCCACTTCCAATGGGAAGGATGATCTTATTAGGCTTCCAAAGCTTACAATTGAATGTTCTACAAACACTTTGAATTTTTATTAGTTAGAAGTAGAAACAGACTACACCACAACGTTCCTCTAGAAAAATTGAGAAAAATGAATATAAATTCAAATACCTTTTCCTAAGGTCTCCTCTGGCATGCAAATCGAGACAATAATTCTGCACAAAAGACAAAATGTACAAATTGTGTATAGATTCCACCTCGATATCTGCACCAATAAATACCTCAAACTTTGTGCAAAAACTACCTTGGGAAGCATGTAAAATCAGCTCGGTAAGCATTCCAATAAAACCTTAGTAATTGTGTAATACCACCTTGGGATGTGTGAAAAAACTCCTCATACTCTGTGCAACCGGATTTTTACTTTGTCTCAGAATCCGTGCTCAAAACCATGGTTTTATAACATTTTTGGGTGGTTTTGGGTGTGCAGGTTGAAGGGTCACGCGCCCATTTTTTATCCAAATTCTCATTTCTAATTCTTAATTTTATCCTTCCATATCCTATACAATAGATAGGCGATCATCTATTGGTAAAGTAATTTGGAAAGGAGAGTAGAGGTCCCTACTTCAAACCCGCAGGCCTCTCATTCTACCCATTTTATATGGGATGTGATACAATATATTACGGTGGCATAAATATTTATGGTTTAACATGCGATGAATAATATATTATATGGTATTGTTAAAATGGTAAGGTTTAACAATATTAGACACATTGGCATATGGATATGTGCTATAGCGGTAGGGTTTAACAATATCAACCTTAGTGTTGGCTTATGGGATCAAGGGATTAGCCCTCCACCTCCCCCTTTTTCCAAATAAAATATAACACAAAGTTAAATATTTTATGTGCCACATACATGTTAAGAACGGTTGTGTGGAGTGTTTGTAAAGAAGATTGGGTTATGAATTTGACTGCTCTTGGAGCTCATGGGACCATGGACTCCTAGTTATTTTTTACATTGAATTTTTTTTTTACGAAATCCCATATTTTTTAACCAATTTTTACCATAATTTTTGAAACTTCAAACTAGAATATATTCTATGTCCGGAGGTATATTTTCATGAAATAAGCAACGATGGAAAGGTCTTGAAGAGATATTTCACCTTGTAATATTTAATTTATATTTTTAATACTTTAACTTTAGTTAACTATGAGATTATCCTCCTAGATCAAAACTTCCCAATAAGAAGCTTTTGGACCAACAAAATCCTGAATCATTCAGAATTCATGTGAGGACATGTTTGTCTCACTTGTCGTGTATCACCTATCCATTCTTCCTGGAACTTGTACATTTGACTTAGCATAACAAGAATCAACACTGCACTTACAATTTTGAGTACATTAATCCATTTTTCCACAAAATATTCATTCAATATTGTAAGTACAAACCATATAATGTTCATCAGTAATAATCTAAATATCAACATTAACCATTTGAAAGAGATTGTACCCATATCATGTTGAATTTTGACCATAGAAACACTATCAACCATAACAAGTGCATTGTAGTGAAATTTCACTTCCTTTTCATTCTTAGCATTCTTTTTCTCCTTACATTGCATAGACATAAGTGACAAATTTCGACTTGCATTAACAACCATTTTTAATTGTTGTGTAGTTCCCAATGATTTATTGTTTTTAAAGGTAAGTGAATGCAATATGTAGTTAATTCCTTCTTTAAACATGTGATATTGATTATGTTCTCTATAGAATATTTCCTTTTGATCGTATAAGCATGGACTACCCAACATAATTCCACAGATATCTAGTGGGACCACATAAAATTCAACCTCGTCTACAGACTAAGATGTAATTGCAAATTTTAGATCACATTGTTTTGTTACATGCAATATTTTATCTTTCCATACCCAACCTAATGGATAAGATTTCTTGTGTGGTTTTGTTGGTAATCCCAATTTATTAACTACTTCTTCTAAATTGAGATTATCTTGTTATCCACTATCTATAAGTGTGTCGATCTTAGTTTGTTTCGTAATCACCCTTATATGAAACAATGCACTGCTCTTTTTATCCTTAGAACTAACATGATCTTGAGAAGATGAAGCACATAATGTTGATGTATTTGTAACTTCGGAATGTATTCATCCGTATATCTTATGTATTGTACCCCGATGTTTATTCTGGGAAGTGTCTGTAATGTATTTGAGTCATGTCATGCCTTGATGTTCCTATCGTGAAATTGAATAATGTAAACAAGTTATGTAAATTCATTGTGGGTAACCCTCCTATTGATCAAGGGTTAAATTCCCCACAGTTGTGGGGCACTAGGGTTATTAGACTCTCCTAGAGAAGTCATCCCTAGGTGAGTTAATGTAAGTCGGGTCATTAGTACCCCAGTTGTGGTTCATCGAGCCTACATAATTGAGTTAGGATTACTTGAGCATACATAATAGAGTTAAAGGTTAAGTGAACAAAAGAATATAAATAGAGAGTGAGATTCTCTATTTATCACACACACACTCACTCACTAGGGGGCATGAGTGAGACAGAAGAAGTTGGGATCAGAGAGAGAGACTACTGCTGTCGGGAGATCATATTTATGTTTTTGGGTTTTACTTTTGGTGCTGATTCTATCTCTAAGGAAGTTATGGGGTTTTCTCCTTTTTGGTTTCTGTGAGGAAAATCTTTATGTCTATTGTCTCTTGTGTTTTATTGGTGTGCTTGTTATTCTCTCAGTTAAAGATCCTAATATAATGCTAGCTTGAATGATAAAAATCTAACATGGTATCAGAGCTAACCTGAGAAGAAGACAATGTGCAGCTATAGAAGCTAGGGATTCTTACCTTTTGGGTCTCTCTCCACAATCCATTAGAAAAAGTATGCTAGGATGACTCTCCATTGAAGGGTGCATATTTTTGTCGAAGCAGAATTCGATTCCGGGCATTTTCAGTTTTTGGTGCAGGAAATTAGGGTTTTTTACAGATGAAGAATTTTTGAGTTAGCCCAACATAGGATTTCTCTCCTCATAAAAATCGAATTTTAGAGACTTGGGTTGATATTTTTGGTTTTGGTGTAACTCCGGGAAATTCAAACCCTAGTTTGACTTCGAGCTTGAAAAACCCTAAATACTAAAAGTGATACGTTTTGGTACATTCGCTATATCTCGGGATTGCAGAAGTATCAGGGACCACAAATTTCACAGGTCGAAGATAAAATCCTTATGTACATTTTTTCCAAGTTTCAGGCTCATATTTTCTATATTCTAGGAGATATGATTCCTCCAAGTTAGGGTTCCAGCCTCTCCCATGATTCACCTCCAAACAAGACACCTGGGGAGAATTGCTATATATAGGTCTAAGAAGGTCCAAATGAAATTTATAAAGATGTTCCAAAAAGGGCATGGACTATAATTTATGGAAGATGAAAGAGTGACACGTGGTAGTTCGTACAACTTCGCTATGTTGAATAGTCCTGAAACAGGTCACCTTGGGAAAACGCTCATAAGTCTCAATTGGTGAAACAAATTCTGATGAAACCTATGTTGTTGAAACTGGGATAGGCGAGGGTACCTCAGTGAGAAGTTTTATACATAGAGGAGCATTAATTGTAGACATACTGTAGAAACAGTATCAGGAATTTCTACAAAAGAAATTGATAAATTAGGGATTCCTGTTACGGGAGTTTTCCTCCGCCATTTTTAGAAAAGGAGTACATTGGACAACTATCCTTGAAGAGTTATATCTTTCTATATAATCAGATCTAAAAGATTCCAAGTTTTGAAAATTAGGGTTTCTTTGACAAACCCTCGATAAGCTAGCTCTAGAACTAGGACGAACACCTCAAATTGGTAAGATCTAATCTTTTTCTATTTTCATTTGAGTTTCTCATTTCAAAGTGATATATCACATCAGCTTGATGATAAGATTGTTGAAGTTGAAAACTTCCAAGCATGGAAGTATATGATCTCTCTGAAGAAAATGAATTTGACACCTACATAAGTAGAGGGGTTCCAGTTCCAGAGGGAGATGAGGCTAAAAGCCTTACACCAGAAGAACTTGGTAAAGGCCAAGAACATCATTGCTGATTCAATCATAGATCACCTTATACCACAAGTGTCTTCCCTAAAGACACTAAAAGAGATGTTTGATTCCTTGACCAAACTATTTGAAGGGAACAACATAAATCAGAACATGACCTTAAGAAACCAGTTGAAGAATGTGAACGTCCAGAATGCAGAGACCATACAGTCATACTTTACAAGGCTCTCTCAAATCAAAGAACAACTTGAAGCAGAAGAAGAAGAAGTGGAGAATGTAGAAGTTGTGATAACCACCTTGAATGGCCTCCTAGGATCATGGCATTCCTTCATTCGAGGAAGGTGTGTCAGAAGGAAGTGATTACTTTCAGTAGACTCTAGGAAGAACACACACAAGAAGAAGCTTGACTCATAATAAGAGAAAAGAAGATGGGAGAAATTGAAGCTGAAAGAAGGAGTCTACCCACGAAACAAATAAATATAAGTATTCAATTGTCATTTCATGATATTGTTTTTGTTATGCATTTGTTTATATTTAGTTGATGTATTATTTATGATAGAATGTTCGCATTAATGATAGTATACTACTAATATGCATCTGATGGGTAAGTAGCTCATGGTGCTATACAAGTCTCCATTGCTACTTATCTAGAATGAAACCTTTTTGCTGACATATTGGATTAGTGCATAATCTCAATGCTGTCCTGGTAGAGATGGAAGGAATCTAGAGAGTTTTCGTGAGATATGGATGAATGTTGTATTGGCTAAAATAGTTGCATGATCATATATTTATGCATAAGAATTTTCCATTATGAATATTTGTTATGAAATATTTCTAACCATACAAATGCATTTGACTTGTAGGAAAGATCGCGTACATAATCACCTACAAGAAAAGAAGGATGAGACTTGTTCTGAAGAACAAGTGATGATAGATAAAGAAGAATATGACGATAGTTTCAAATAATTCAAGAGGCCTCAGACACAGTGTATTTATGTGACACTATTAAGCAACATCATTGATGTATATCCTTCCACCTATAAAGAAGGAATAGACTAAGAAGAGACATTTGCATCCAATGGGAGTTGAGGCACATGGCAGGTAGACTCATTTGTGCAAATTAAAGAAGACCTTATATGACCTCATAATATAGCCATGGGATAACACATACATGACGAGCTTGATGAAGATCTTAACCTTTTCTACAAGGTTGAAGATGAAAGTCTATAGAGGATGACAAGCTCACAGATGGGTGCGAGAAGAAATTTTGAAAAAGTTCAAGATAGAGGATCTTGGTATCCAATGATCCTAGATGGATACATAGAATATTAGTCGTAGAGGAAGCTACTTGTCACTCCAGTATAGAATATTTCAGTGCATAGAGTACAAAATACAAAGGGAGAATGATGCTCCTCTTTAGAAAGAGTGACTGCAGAAGATCCTAAGGTTTGACATGGTATGACAGGATGGACAGATTACTTATGACTCTAGGCTTTACTGAGAGTAAAGTGGATTCCAACCTTTTCTTCAAGGTTGAAGGTGGAACACTAGTGATGCTCCTATTATATGTCAATGAATTATTCCTGACAAAAAAGAGGAACTCAGAAGGAGACTTCCTGCTGAGTTCGAGATGAAGGACTTGGATATGATGCACTATTTTCTAGGCATGGAGGTGTGGTAGAATGCATATGGAATTTCCCTGGTACAAGGGAAGTATACGATAGAGATCCCGAACAGATTCGGGATGATGGATTGCAAGGCCATGACCGCACCTATGGCATCAAACCTGAAGCTATTGAGCGATGCTTCATCATAGTCTATTGATGTTACGATGTATCGTTAGATGATTGGGTACTTGATGTACCTGATGAATACAAGACCAGATATTTTCTTTACTGTGAACACCTTGAGCCAGTTCCTGACAGATCTGAGACATGTTCACTTGATTACTACAAAGCATATTCTAAGGTACCTGAGGGGTATAGTTGATTATGCGCTCAAATATGAGGAGAATTAGAAGATTAACCTAGAGAGTTATGTTGATTCATATTGGGAAGGCAGTGCTATCGATAGGAAGAGCACTTCAAGGTGATGCTTTAGTATGGGATTAGGTGTGATCTCTTGGTTTAGAAGGAAACAGTCTTACGTGGCACTGAGTACAGCTAAAGCAGAGTATGTTGTTGCTTGTTCAGCTAGTTGCGAGGCAGTATGGTTGGGGAAGATACTATCTGATTTACTTGATCTCTAGTTGGATGCTACTTGTATATATTGTGACAACCAAAGTTGTGTGAAGTTGTCGCAGAACCCAGTGTTCCATGACAATTCGAAGCATATTGAGATCAAATATCACTATATCAAGGATTTGGTGTAGAGAGGAGTAGTGAAGCTCCAGTATATTGTGACAAAAGAACAAATAGCTGATGTGTTAACTGAGACATTGGCCAGAGTGAAGTTTGAGTACTTCAGGGAGAAGCTTAGTGTTCTCCAGATCGAGGTTCCCTATAAGGAGAAGTGATGAGTCCATGAGCCATTATGACATGGTGAGAGGATTGGTTCCTTCCATGGTCATATGTAAGGGCTGAGCCATTTTGTCATGGTGAGAGGATTGGTTCCTTACATGTCATATATGAGTGCTGAGCCATTTTGATGTGACAGTAGGATTGGTTCCTACATGATCAGATATAAGTGCTAAATGCCATTCTTTGGGAGAATGGAGGCACCTGGTCAGTTACCATGAATTTGTTTAGTCTGGGACTGACACTCATCTTGGAGTTGAGATCCTTTTTGACATGATGTGTGAACAAAATTTTCCTATCATGATGTGTGAATAAAGTTTCTTGTCATGATGTGTGAATAAATTTTCCTATCATGGTCAGATATAAGTGTAGAGCCCTTCTGACATGATGTGTAAATAAAAGTTTCCTATCATGACGTGTGAATAAAGTTTCCTATCATGATGTGTGAATAAAGTTTCCTATCGTGGTCAGATATAAGTGCAGATCCTTTCTGACATGATGTGTGAATAAAAGTTTCCTATCATGATGTGTGAATAAAGTTTCCTATCATGATGTGCGAATAAAGTTTTCTATCGTGGTCAGATATAAGTGTAGAGCCTTTTTTACATGATGTGTGAATAAAATTTTCCTATCATGATGTGTGAATAAATTTTCCTATCATGATGTGTGAATAAATTTTTCTATCATGGTCAAATATAAGTGTAGAGCCTTTCTGACATGGTTCTTGGATGTGTTCCTCCCATGGTCAGATGTGAGTGTTGGGCATGCCTTTCTAAAATGGTGTTGGATGTGTTCCTCTCATTGTCATATGTAAGTGTTGGGCGGGCCATTCTAACTTAGTGTCAGATATAAGCACTGAAGAATACCTACATGGAGGCTAGGCCTACAACCAACATGAAAAATGGCTAGCTCTGTAGAACTTCTTGTGACGAGAAGAATCATGAGATAGAACTCGTGATGATGATCCAGCTATGATGATCTAGATTGAGTGATGATCCAGATCCAATGATGATGTTCCAATAATGATCCAGATCGAGTGATGATATAGATTCATCCAGTGATGATGTTCCAGCGCTGATCCAGATCGAGTGATGATCTAGATCCAATGATGAAGATGACTTGAAGTTGGAGATTGTTTGAAGATGAAGATGACTTGAAGATGAAGATGAAGAGAGCTTGGTGATGATCCAGTTTGATACAGAGAAGAAGACCAGTGTTGAAAAATTGTGTCGAGAGAATACCTTCCTAGTTAAGAGTGAGTGTTGATGTATTTGTAACTTCAGAATGTATTCATCCCTATATCTTATGTATTGTACCCTAATGTTTATTCCAAGAAGTGTCTGTAATGTATTTGATTCATGCCATGCCTCTATGTTCCTATCGAGAGATTCAATAATGTAAACAAGTCATGTAAAGTCATTGTGGGTAACCCTCCTGTTGATCAAGGTTTAAATTCCCCACAGTTGTGGTGCACTAGGGTTATTATACTCTACTAGAGAAGTCATCCCTAGGTGAGTTAATGTAAGTCGGGTCATTAGTACCCGAGTTGTGGTTACTCGAGCCTACATAACTGAGTTAGGATTACTTGAGCCTACATAATAGAGTTAAAGTTTAAGTGAACGAAAGAATATAAATAGAGAGTGAGAATCTCTATTTATCACACACACACACACACTCACGGACGCACATGAGTGAGAGAGAAGAAGCTGGGATCAGAGAGAGAGACTACTGTTGTCGAGAGATCATCTTTATGTTTTCGATTTTTACTTTTGGTGTTGATTCTATCTCTGAGGAAGTTGCAGGGTTTTCTCCTTTATGGTTTCCCCAAGGAAAATCTTTGTGTCTATTGTCTCTTTTGTTTGATTGATGTGCTTGTTATTCTCTCAGTTAAAGATTCTAATATAATGCTAGCTTGAATGATAAAAATCTAACACATGAAGAACCAATATTAGAATCATTACTAAGAATAGATTTACCTTTCACACCTATGACTGCTATCTTTGTCTCATCCTCGTAATATGATCAAAGGTATTCAACGATAACCGTGGTTTTTTTCTTTCCCTTCTGATCCTTGAACCACTTCGGTTTTAGTTCTAGATGTGGCTTCCAATAGTGTTCTTCATTGTCCCATAGTTTTGTCAATGCAAACATGAAAGCTTTGTATCCCCTTTCTCCATGGTAGTTGTATGCTTGCTCTTCCATTTTTCCTTTCCTTCTTTTGATTGCTTAGTTTCAACTAAAGGAACATAATGAACACTATTCCCTTCAGAATCAATGTGTGTGGCTTGTAGACATACCTCATCAAGGTTAGTAGGATTAAATGTAAGTAATGTATGCTACAAATAACTATGTAGTCCCCCAATAAACTTTATAAGAGTTTTCTGAGTATAAAGAGGTATTCATAAAATCAAATATCTCTTTCTGAATTCCTGAGTGTACTCTTCTACATTCTAACCTTTACCTTGCCTTAATATTTTCCAATCAATAATGGCTTGTTATATGTAGCCTAATGGATTTTTTTTTTTTAATGCAACAGTAAATTCATACGAGGAAGAAATAATTTTACATTTTATAAGGAGGTCTTTGTGTGTCTTACTTTCCCACTAGCTGGCCACAGTACCTCCAAGATGGAAACTATAAAACTGGATCTATTCCTTGTCATCTGCAAGCTTCTGAATCCTGCAATTCACCTCAATCTTTTTGAGCCAATCATCTAGTTTTTCTGCGTTAAGTTCACCATTATATGTGGGCAATTCAAACTTAATATAAAGTTTTAAATAAGGTAAATTATACTTATCCTTCTGAGGTTGTTTCTATGGAGTTGCAGAATCAACACTGGAGCTTTCGGAAGAAGAAGAATAAGATGAAGAAGAAGGTTCGAAAAGGTCTTTTCCTTTTCCCCAATCATTATCCTTTGCTTGATCCTTCTTTTTTCTTTTTCTTTTCCAACCTCTCTTGATAATATGCAAACAAATTTTCTACTTTGTCTTCCATATGATAGAAAGCCTTGTAGAAGGCCATCTTATATTCTCCTCGTTAGTCTTCATCTACCATTTTATCTCTTCGATTTCCACGTCCAATATATGGATTAAATGCTTCAAGTACACCTTCACCTCGCTTTAGCCTGTATATTGTTAACATAAACTCGCAATGCAATGGTTAAGTTTCTCTAATACCAAACTTGATATGAAATTCTTCACAATCTTTTTTAACCATTAATTTTCCATGTGAAATTTTAATGTTAATTACTCCTATACATGCTTAAAAGATAAAATATTAATGCTTTAAATCAATCACATAGTAAAATAAAATACATATGCAAACCATAAAATGAAGACAAAAGTTGATAACGGAGTTCACCCCTCCTAGGATACCTCTTTGGGCCACTTCCAATGGGAAGGTCGATATTATTAGTCTTCAAAATCTTACAATTAAGTGTTTTGGAAGCATTTTTGAGTTATATTAGTCAGATGTAGAAACTTGCTGCACCACATAGTTTCAAGTCTCCTATGCCACACAAATCGAGACAACAATTCTACAAAAAAGACAAACTGTAAAGAATTTGTACGGATTCCACCTCAGGATGAGTGCTAAAAATTCCTCAAACTATGTGCATAAACAACCTTGGGAAGTGCGCCAATACAACGTCAAGAATTGTGTAATACCACCTTAGGATGCGTGCAAAACCTCCTCAAACTATGTACAACCAAATATGTACTCTGTCTCAGAATCTATGCCAAAAACCATGGTTTGATAACATATTTGGGTGGTTTTGGTTGCATGGGTTGAAGGGCCACACACCCATTTTCGCCCCTTGTTTCTATTTCTTAAGTTTATCCTGCCATATCCTAGGCAATTGATATGCAGTGGTATATTGGTAAAGGCATTTGGAAAGGGGAGTGGAGGTCTCGGGTTCAAACTTGTTGGCCTCCTACTCCCATTTTATATGGGATGTGATACAGTATATTACGGTGGCATAAATGTAAAATACAAGACATGTTGGCATATGGATATGTATTATGGCTATAAGGTTTAGCAATATCAGCCTCGTTGTTGGCTTATGGGGTTGAGGGGTTAGCCTCAACCTCCCCCTTTTTCCAAATACAAAGCAACACAAACTTAAATATATTATGTGCCACATACGTGTTAAGAACGGTCATGTGGAGATTTGGTTAGGTACATTGGGTTATGACTTTGGGTTCTCTTGGATGTCATGGGGTCGAATACCATGGACTCCTAATTATTTTTTACATTGATTTTTTTTCACCAAAACCCATTTTTTAGCCAATTTTAACCATAATTGTCAAAACTTCAAACTTGAATATCTTCTATGTCCAAAGGTCTTTTTTAACAAAACAAGCGTCATTGAATATCTTTTGCGCCCAGAGATATTTTTTCACAAAACAAGCATCGTTGGAAATCTCTTGACAAGCTCCTTCACCATGTAAGTTTTAATTTACATTTTAAATAATTTAACTTTGATCAACTATGAGATAATCATCCTGGATCACCTAGTCACAACTAAGAGATGTTCCCTTGCTACTTAGTAAACTACTTGAATCTTGATCTAGAATCCGTGGATGATGGAATCCATCTATTGTCATTGGTTTTACTATAGCTCCCTACGTTGATTCAATTTTGGTTCAAAATTCAGAGAAAGCCTTGTGAATCGAACAATCTGAATTCTCAATATTTCCAGTTCTTTTCTAATGGAAATCGTAATGAGTGATGTCAATTCCTAAATGATTATGAGAATCCTCTTAGCTCAAAATTTATATATTGATTGTGTATTGAACTTTTTGTATTATTCCTAAAAATTTTATATTGTAGAAGTCTGAGTTTTTATGATTTTTCCAAGTGCCTACTCTAGATTTGCATCAATTTTGACTAGTTTTAGTATTATGTCAGTATTATATCTTCTTCTCAATGATATTTGATTGTGTCACTTCCTGATGTTAATTAAGGTCCTAATGAAAACTTTACATTTTTTATAGTGAATATTCGATGGTCTCTTATGTTGTTTGGATTGACTTGAATATAAACTAGTTGTGTAGTCCCAGATTGTCGTATCTTTTCCAAAATGACCCAAACCACCAAATATCTTACCAAACCCTAAACCGCATGCATATGACTAATTATATTACTGTAATCCAATTCCATATACATCCGTTGAAGCACCAAGATCCATTTGGTTTCCAAATAAGTCCCTCGAATTGAAACTACGTGGTCTTCAGACCATCCCAGGCATGATGTACCTAGAGAATGTGCGCACTGCAGCATGTATGGAATTAAAACCTTTCTGATCAAATTATTTCAAACATGTATATTCCTATATCAATTATAAATTTAATGTTAGTTTGAATCCAATTAAGACTTTTATGTCTCTTAGTCTAGTATTTGAGGGTGCATGTTTTGTTTCCTGGTATCTTTTACCTATTGTGCCAAAAATAATTATTTGGTACTTTACAACCAACACCAATCATGGAGTCAGCCTTAGGTTGATGTCACCATAAGATTGTAATCAATCAATGGTTGTTGGAAACCTAGGATAGAATTTAACCTTGGATTGAATCCAACATTATATTGAATTCAAACTTAGATGTAAGTCAACTATTGATTGAATTCTACCATGGATTGAAATCAACATTTGATTGAAATCAATGATGGATTGAAGTCACCTTTAATTAAAGGCAATCTTGGATTGAAGTAAACCACATTTAAAAGTTCGATATGGATTGAAGTCAATTATGGATTGAATTGTTTTTTGAAGTTTTAATACATATGTTATTAATGTTTTATAAGTTTTGATACATATGTTATCAATCCTTTTCAAATTTTTCATACATATGATATCATTTTTTTTAAGTTGTGATACATATGTTATCAATTTTTTATAAAAATTTAAAATTATTTTTTATAGAATTTTAAAATTAAAAATGTAACCAATTTGTTAAATATAAAATATAATCTTGAAAATGAAAATTATTTATTGTTGAAAATGAAAATAATATAACAACACTCATTAATTTGTTATATTATTTATATAATTAATATATTATTAGTGAAACTAAATAAAGTAAATAAGTATATAATGAGAAAATAAAGAAAAGTTAATCATTGTAATAGAAACTTTACATTTCATAACATTAACCTTAATTAAAATTATCCCATACCTGTAGCTTAGTTGGTTGGAATCCAAATCCAAAGACTATTTGATATTGAAGAAACTCTCTCGGTCCTTACCATGTAAAACAAATAAATAAATAAAACATTAATTACAATTAATATTAATTAACAATAAATAATGTAAAGTAATATTAATATTCAATAATATTAACCTTAATATATTAATTAATGTAAAAAATATTAATTTTAATATTAAATAATATTAACATTAATAGTTTATCACACTTTCTTGAATATTCTCACTTGGTACAACACTCTAACTATTAAACCTTTACCCTTACCTTTATGAATGCACTAAGTTAGGAGGGACTGCTACTTCTCTTAGAAGTACCGGATAGATAGATCACAACCTTACCCTCATCGGACTACTACTACTCATCTACACATTATCTTCTGGTCCGACCAAGCTTTATAATACTCTTCATCTATTTGAACCCACTAGCTAGGAATTTACTTCTCTTTTCATAATGCTTTAACCTCATAGTTATCCACCTACCTGTGCCTATACCACGAACTTCAGAAGCGCTTAGATGGCACTGCTATTTACCTTTCCGGACAGGATGATCCAAGTTTACCCTAAACCTTTTTTTTACCTTGTTTCCAAACTACCTCACCCACCCAAAGAAATAGACTATAGCTGGTCCTTCCAACAAGTTGGTGGAAACTTGTGTCGAAAACTCCTAAGTTCTGAGGTGAGTGTTAATACTTTTTGCTCTTGACTATGCTTTTGGATTCAACAATAACCTGCCTAGTGTTGGTGTGAGTGTTAATCCTTTATACTCTTGACTGTTCTTTTGGATCCAACGATGACCTTCGCTAGAATCCATATAACCCTCCCTCCGTTCTTCAACTTTTCACACGACTATTAAGAGTAACACTTCTTTAATTTACCAATTAAGGGCCTGGTTTTTAGTATATGCTGCTCGATCTGGAGGATTAATTGTATCTGGCGAGGGGGTAAAGAAATAATAATAATGGTATTATTATTAACCTTAATAGTTTATATAATATTAACCTCATTATTAATTAACATTAATAAAACTATTAACATTATTATCAATTGAAAAAACAATATTAATTAAAATTATTTATTGATTAATCAATATTATTTTTTATTATTAAGTAACCAATTTAAATATTAATAAACATTAGCATTAACATATAATATTAACATTAACTTATAATATTAGATTAATATGAACATTACTATTATTAACATTACTATTATCATTAATAACAATGACATTAACAATATGGCAAAATGAAACTTAAACATTGGATTTAAGTGGACTCTGAATTCAGGTCTACAAAGTCGCAAACAAAGTCAACCAATTATGGATTAAAGTCAACTATGGAGTAAAGTGAGCAATTGATTAAAGTCACCTATGGATTAAAGTCAACTATAATCAATCATGAAGCAACCATACTAAACCTTAGTTAGAAAAAGGGTTATCCATACATGGATTAAAGTGAAAATTGAGAAAAGTCAACCTCAATTAAAGTTAACATGGATTAAAGTCAAGATGAGTTAAATTCAACATAGTTTAAATTCAACGTCAATTAAAGCCAACCTTGATTAAGGTCAAGACACATTAAAGTCAACATGGTTCAACTATGGTTGAAATTCAATGAACATCAACCATGAAGTCACCCCTAGATTGAAGTAAAATATGTATTTAATTCAATATGGCTTTAAGTCAACATGGATTGAAGAAACCTTACTTAAAGTCAAGATGGATAAATTCCACTATGGATTAAGGTCAACTATTGTTGACTTCAATTATGGATTAAAGTTATCTATGGATTAAACTCAACTATTGATTAAATTCAACATGGTTTAAATTCAATCTTGATTAAAGTTAATATGGATTAAAATTGGCATGGTTTAAAGTCAATATGGAATTTTAAAGTAAAATTTAATTAAAGTCAACATGGGCCCACTATAGATAAAAGTCATCCAACATCAACTATGAAGTCACCCTTGGATTATATCCAACCTTGGGTTTAAGTCCCCATAGGATTTAAGCCAACCATTGATTGCTCGCAATCTTCGACTGAAGCCAACCTTGGATTGAAGACAACGATGGATTAAATCCACCCATGGATTGAAGTCAGCCTTAGATTGAATTCAATCTTGGATTTATGTCAACTATGGATTGATGTCAACCACCATGAATTGAATTCAACCTTTCAATAAAGTCATTAGATATTTCTTTATGATTGTAAACGAATTTACTATAATGTTAGAATCACAACTTAAAATTGTGTAATGTTTGAAATGCATATCAAAAAATAAACATAACAATCTTTTAATATTATTACTAAATAAAAAGTATAAAGAATAAAAAATTCTAAAAAATAAAATTACTGATGTTTATCTATTCAGAAGTATACACACCTTCATTTAATATGTTCCAAAAATAGTTCCATATTTACAGTAGATAGCGCATATTCCAAACCATCTAACTCATTGCCAAATTTTAAATATGTTCCCAAAATAACATCCATTCAATTTGCCATAAAAATTGAATATTTAGAATGAATAATACATATTCTTAAGCATCCAATTCATTCCTAAGTTATATATATATATGATGTTAAAGGTCTACATCTTTGGTATCTAGTTGAACTTTTATATATATATATATATATATATATATATATAAAAGTTCAACTATATACCAATATGTAAACCTTTAACATCATTATTGTAACAGAAATGAGAATAAATAGAAAAAAAAAACAACATTGCTATATAGAAAAAAAGGAGAGGTTTATATTTTTATGTTAAGTAGAAAGACTCTTAGAAATAAGCATAAGTTGATTAAAGATTGCACATTGTTTGAAGTCATTTCTGTTTGTTTGTTCTGTTAACAAAGGAGAAGGAAAAACTAAAGACAACTTTCATGTCAAAATAAAAAAAAGAAAAAAGCACAACTTTAAGCTAGTTTTGTGATGCAAAGTATCAATTTGCCGCTGTGTTTTTGCATGGGAACGGAAATATTTGTACTTTCTTTCTACAAAATTCCATGTAAAAACTTCTCTATTGACAGTAATCCGATTGTGATTGCTGCAGATTTTTGAAACCACCTGTTCCTGCGCATTGCATGCAGGTTGTAGTCCGAACAATTAGAAAAATTGCAGCGATGGAATCCTAATCACTAAGACACTTATATGTCCAATATTTAAATGATTCTCTTTTAATAATTCCATTCGACTGCATTTGTTGTTGTAGAAATAATGTGCAAATATTTTTACATAGAAAAAGCATGAATTAGATTCAAATGCGCCAAATTCATCAACAATTGTAAGATGAAGTGCCTGTATGAAAAATGTAGCCCATAACATTGTTAAAAAAACTGAAGGATATATGATATACAGGTACATAATTCTAGTGTCTATTTCTATGAGAAAATTTGTAAACCATTAAATCACAATCTAACAATCAGTAGCCTTCTATGATAATCCACTAAAATGGAAATATGAAATAAAACAACAACAACAACATCCTAATTTTACATGCGTAAATTAAATAAAACGATATAAACTCTTAAATCATTCATTAATGCTTTGAAAAATGTAAATTATGAGTGACTAATTTTAAGCAAACTATTTGAGAGTAGAAAAATATTTTCCAATATTTCAAAGAGCAAAAATTAATTATTGTCAGTAGTTTTCACAAAGACCAAAAGGTATGAGGTCAATATTTTTAACAAGCATGTAAAAAAAAAAATCTGACTATAACTCATCACAAAGTCTCCCAGGAAAAGGAAAGTTGTGAATATTTCAAGCTCATTGTAACTCATCACAGAGTCTCCCAGGAAAAGGAAAGTTGTAAATATTTCAAGATAAACAGTTTGGAAAAAGTGAAACTAGCATTCTACACGATGTCAATATTTTAACTGAAATTATATAAATAATGGCATTTTATCATTAAACTATTAAATTTGGAAAAATATAGTCAAAGGAAAAGGTGTATCACAATTTTGTGACGATTTAAGCAAGAAACTATTAGGAAATTGTTTTAAACAAAGAAACATCAAATTGTTTGTGTTTGTAGCTAATGCAACAAAATATAATTTTGAAAACAAAGTTTCCATATGTGAGAAGTATTGAATAAGAAACTTGAACTGTTCAAACATAATATGGATTTCTCTACCTGGAAGTTAAATTTTTCCAAATTGATGATTTTCTTGTTTAGGGCCAATTTAAAAATCCCTTGCTGGGAGAACCTTCGCAGATTGAAAACTATCGACAATATGTGTTTTTGAGTATTTTTGAAATGAAAAATTTGCTACTTCAAGACTATACTCCTTTACCTGCGGTTTGCGCAATGTGCATTCTAGCAGTCCATGATTTGTGTCCAAAATGCATTATAGTTTATGTTCATATATAGTTTTCATTTCATGTTTGGAGAATGCGCATACCACACAACTCTAAATCATTGGCTGTTTGCATTCAACACAAATGCATCGATATGGAGGTGCAAATGCATTTCTTGCTCTGAGTATTTCGTGTATCTGCCAAACTCAGAAAGAGAAGACCATAGACAAGGAACCATAAATTATTAAAGGGAAATCATGCACAATGCTTTGATTTGAATAAATTTTAAGCAATGACCAATGAGGAAAGAGCTATTTGACAATCAAAATAACTGCGAAACAAAAAACATAAAGATTGCACATTGAAAGTGTATAAATATTTTTTTGACATACAACAATGCTAGGTCACGAGCAATGGATCCTAGAAAGATAGAAACGAAACCAATGGAAATAAGGAAACTATTTAGAGCATAAAATCCAAAGCACAAAGAAATGAGAAATAGAAACAAAAATAAGATGAAAAAAATAATTGATTAAAATAAGATATAAAAAAAAATTCATAAATACTCGATTTTTAGTGCGCTTAGTAAATTTTTAAAAGATGATATATCTCCAATAACGAACAAAAGCTAATTTATAACAGTGTCTATAAATACCAACAAACTAAAAGAATGACTTAAAAGAATTCTTAATTTTAGTCGTTAAAAGAATGGCATAAAACAAAAATTGCCCTCGTCAGCCCCTTGCAAAGTGAGGGGTAACACATTAGAAACTTTAAAACAAGTTCTTTCATGTGAAATGATGGGCTTTGTCAATCCCTTAGTATAAAAACTTGTTCTTCTCTTGAAATCCATCATTTAACCCATGCTGGAGCAACCACTTCCCTTCTCGAGCAACCACTTCCCTTTTCAGCATTGTCTGACGTTATAGCATTGGCTGTCTGCTTAGCATGGCATTTAGTATTTAAAACATACATACAATTTTGGAAAGAGTTAATCTGACATGATTTTTCTTGGACCTAGACCTTCATTCCCATTTTAAACTTAATTTTTCCATGTAAGTGCTATGTTAAAACTTTCCATTCTTGTCATACAATGTTTTCGGTCATAGCACTTATATTAGGGATTAACTCTCTGTTGCAAAAAGAGTTGTGTAGGTTATTCTACTCTCCTAATTACAGACTAGATTTTTTATTCTCAAATGTTATATGACTTTTAGTTGCTCTTAGTCTCTGAGTCACATTGTTAAACTTTTGTTGGATTTGCAAGGTAGAATGACCATTTATACAGAGTATTACGGGTGGAAAATATGGAAAAATATTCTACTTGATACATGAAGGAAATTTACAGTTGTTGCACCATCATTCCGACTTAGGGCCCCCACACATGGGCAGATTTTATGAGACTCAAACGTTACTTTACATGGAATCCTATGAATCTCTTTGTGATGTTTAAATTGGACCTTAAGTTTGGCTAAACTAAAAAACCTTAAATTTCCCCTCTACTTATAAGAACTCCAATTTACATATTCTTGGCTAGGACAAGCCAACTTCATTATAGGAACTATGCACATGTAGATTAATTAAGATAATTGTTTTAAACAACTTCACAGAGTACACTTCCAAATTCCAATGAGTTGTAAATTTTGACAGAAATTGACTAAATTTCATAATGCTTCACTATGGATTTCAATAAGGTATTTTTTATCCCAATTTTTCATTGACAAAGCTCTAAGCTCAAAGATATTTGATAATAATTTTAAATAATATGGAATAGCAGTCCATCAGAAGTGGCTCTTAATTAGATGTAATAACCAGTATTATGCAGCTCTCAAGCACACTACACAAATGTTTTGAAGAATTATATTGCAGACCTTAGGATCTATGAAAGACAGGTGTATGACAAAATTGTTCAATACTTTTAAGTTCGACAACAAGAAAATAGAAGAGAGAAGGTTTTTTTCTCAAGCATTTGTATAATGGTTTTCACGCCTTATCATTTGATAAGGCACATCAAGAACATCAACAACGTCATGATTCATCGGACAAAAAAGGCATGGTTGCATATCTCCATCTTGTCATTCTCAGTCATATTAGTATCATCATTTTTATCCATAATATTATCTTCATGATCCATCTAATACATGATTCTCCATCATAGTTTTCACTAATATTTCTACTACAATTTGGCATATCCTTGGGTTGCAATTCAGCTACAGCCTAAGATGATTTTTATTTGTCCTATATAAACAATCAATTCTTTTTATTATATATCAAATATTAAAACTATAAAAATATTTATAATGATAATATAAATTAAATATATAATGAAGAACTTACCAACAGATGAATATGTTTTCCTCTATTCAAATTCCTAAAATCTCTATAATGTGTTTTAACTCGAAACTTTAAAATTCTTCTTTTTATAATTGAATGCAATTTTCATAAAATAAATTGATTTATGACATCACTAATTTTCTCCCTTAACGTAATAATATACCTCAAACTTTTAATTTTTTTATAATCGAATACAATTTTCCTAAAAGATATTTATTTATGACATCAGCAATTTTCTCCCTTAACCTAATAATATACCTCAGACATTTTTTATTATTATTAAAAGTGTTAATTATATTGACAATAACATCCACTAAAGTAATATTAATTAAATATAAAAAATATTAAAGAATTTAAATCATATTTTCAAATGGTTTACCTAAAGATAATTTTGTATCGAGGGTGTTAATTATATTCACAACAATATCCACTTTGTTAATAGTAATACCATATAAAAAGATATTAAAGCATATTTTCAAATTGTTAATGTAAAGATAATTTGGAATATGTAGAGGATGAAAATTTTGTATAAAAACAATTGATGTCAAAAGTACATATATAAAATAATCTTATAGTTGTTGAAAGTATGAAAATATCTGTTATAGGAGGTGATTCAGATCATAATCTTGTCTTTATGCAATTGTTGTCTAAAGATCTTAGACCGCGTAGTCTCTTTAAATTTAATGCTTTCTGGTTGGAGGATGAGGATTTTGTCTCCCTTTTAAAATCTTCCTGGAGAGTTTTCTCTGATAACCTTGAGTTGTCTCCTGCTGCCCACTTTGCCTTAAATCTTAAGAAACTTAAAGAAGTATCTATCTCATGGTCGGCTGTGAAGAAATTACAGGAGGATAAGGAGTTAGTGGATATTGAATCCTCTCTGGACGATTTTCACAAGATGGGATAAGGTTTTGCTTGTGAGGTGGTTAAAACTTCTCTTTTTGATATGGAATCTTGTAAGAGGAAGATTCTACTTGATCGGGAAAAGGAAGCCATCATTGAAAAGTAGAGCTTTATGGTTATTATGTGGGGATGATAACACCCTTTTTTTCCATAAATTTGTTGATAATAGGAAATTCATCAACTCTATCTGGAAAATTGTTGATGATGATGGAGACTTGGTCGAAGTTTTTAAGGATATTGAAGCAACTGGGGTTAAACACTTTGAGACCTTATTTCAGGAGGAGAGTAATCTTCATTTTCCCGAAGTTGTTAAGAGTGCTGGGTACTTTCCTACAACCATATATGTGGAAGATAATGAAGAGCTAATCAAACCTGTTACTTTACAGGAAATCCAATCTATCCTTACTTTGAGCAATAATGATAAGAGCCCTGGTCTAGATGGACTCCCGGTAGAGGTTTATTGGGCACTGTTTGATGTTTTGGGACTTGATTTACTTCATGTGATCAAATATTCAAGAAAATATGGTAAAATTCCAGCTGTCTTTAACTCCACTTTTCGTGTTTTGATTCCCAAGATTGATCTACCTACTTGTTTCGAGGACTTCAGGTCAATTGCTTTGTGCAATTTCTATTACAAAATCATTGGTAAGATTATTTCTACTTGCATCAGACATGTGCTAGGTCGTTATATCTTGTGTGAACAATTTGGGTTTTTACCAGGTAGACAGATCCATGATGTGGTGGGTGTCATACAGGAGGGTTTACATACCATTCATGGTAAACACTAAAATCTATGATTCTTAAAATTGACTTGTCTAAATCCTATGATAGAGTTAGTTGGACTTATCTGAGGGTCCTCTTGTCAAAAATGGGATTTGTTGGTTTATTCATCAGCTAGGTTATGAGCAGCTTAACTTCTGTCTCCTTTGTTGTTCTTATAAATGGAGCAGCTTCTACTTTTTTAAAGCTGGAAGGGGGTTAAGACAAGGATGCCCCTTAACACCTTTAATTTTTATGATTATTGTCGAAGGATTGAGTAGAGCCATTTACTATGCCAAAGGTGATGGAATTTATCATGGTATATCTTTTGAAAATTAAATTTCTCTAACTCATGTACTTTTTTTGGACGATGTTATTATGGTCAATGATGGATCAGAAAAATATTTATCTTCTCTGTATGAGATCCTTTTGACTTTTTGTAAATCCTCTAGTATGCAGATTAATGACAAAAAAATATGCTTTATATCATTCTAGTCTGGATGATTTTGAGATTATTACTATTCAGAATATTTTTTCTTTTACTGTGTTATCTCTTGTGACTGGTATGAAGCATCTTGGTTTCTTTCTTAAACCATGCAAATATGTTCTAAAGGATCGGGACTAGCTTATTGCAAAAGTGGAAAAAAGGATTTTGAACTAGATTTTTCCCTGGTTAACCAAGGGAGGTAAGTTTACATTAATTAGAGCAGTCCTTGAAGCCATCTCGATTTACTGGATGCATTTCTGGATCGCTATGGGGGTTATTGAGAAAATTAGAAAGATTTGTTTTAGATTCTTGTGGTTTAGACATAAGGATTCTGCTGGTCTTCCTTGGACTTCATGGAAATATTTGGCTTGTCCTAAATCCTTGGGTGGTTGGGGACTCAAAATTCTGGCAATTTTATCCAAAGCCCTTGCAGCGAAGAGAAATATAGTTCAGATTGCAGTTCAGAAATATTTTTATCCTCTATCTATTCTGGACTAGATCCATGCACCTGACAAGAAGAAAAAGAATATTTCAATCTGTTGGAAATCTGTTTTACGAGCTTTTGAACTTATTGGTAATAACCTTCTTTGGAAGGTTGGTAATGGTGTTGATGTAAGGATTAGTATTGATCCCTGGGTTGGTTGCAAGTGGCGTCATCAATTACCTATTTTATTGCTTGATAAATTACATTCTGCTGGCATTTTCCATCTTAAAGATATAGGATGCCCTGGTTTGAATCTTATGAGTGATCAAGGATGGCTTTCTGCAAACATTATTGGACTATCTGATTTTCAAGATGTCTTATGTTGGAATGATTATGTAGCCATTATTAAAGTGATTCATGTCAGACATTCTACCAATGGTGACACACTTGTTGGAATCCTTCCAAAACTGGTAAATACACTCTTAAAGAAGGTTATGTTCAGCTGCTTCAGGATCGGATTGGTTTGGAACTATCCTGGTGGTGGAACTTTTTGTGAAAACTTAAGTGCCCCTTAAAATCTAAAATTTTTTGCTGGTTTCTTTTTTCTGGAAAGGCACTCACTTGGGATGTCTTGGCTAAAAGAGGTTTTGAAGGAACTGGCAGACGTTACTTGTGTAAAACAGAGGTTGAAACTAATCATCATCTAGGAGTGGACTGCCCTTTCACTAAGAGTGTTTGGCTTGATCTTGAAGATAAATTAAATTTTAGAAACTTATGGTATGGGACATCTGT
>LPNX010475398.1:161443-172865 GCA_001517045.1 Pseudotsuga menziesii
TAAAAAACTACTCATGACACCCATATCCGATTTGAATACCTACAAAGAAATCATACAAGGGGCTCATTTGTTGGTTCAAGGACTTGTTGAAGACTCATACAAATTACAACGTTCAACAATTTCATGATGTCTTACACACTAGAGAAATTTCTATTTGTGCTTAATCCGTAGAAGTGGCATTTCTCATATAAGGCCCTAATGATATTGCTCTGCCCCCCAAATCTCCATCTCTCTAGTCTCACTCTATCTCTTTCTTTCACACACACACACACATAGAACATGTCATGATGTCTTGTTTATATCCTAAGGCCCAAATGATCTTGCTCTAATCCCCCTCCCACTCTCTATATCTCTCATTAACCCTCTTCATCTCTCTCTCTCTCTCTCTCTCTCTCTCTCTCTCTCTCTCACACACACACACACACACACACACACACACACACACACACACACACACACACATACACACACACACAGAGAGAGAGAGAGAGAGAAAGAGAGAACACATCACCCATCCTTTCCCATAACGAATAAACATGTTGTACCTAAAATGACCATGTACAGGATGAGCGAATCCATTGTATGCTTTTCAGTAACGATATAAAATTTTGAGGGCTACTAGTGTGCCATCTATATGTTATTGACTAAGGTCTTCAGGTGACATGTCATTGAAAATGGTGTTATTGACTATGGTCGCCACTAAACCTTTGTTAAACCTTGACACCCATCCTTGGTTAGTGTTGGAGGCCTCCCTTACAAGGATGATTTTAAGGAACCATGCTTATTTAAAAGTGTATAAATGTTGGTGAATATTACCAATTCTTAAAATGCCAACTATAAAATGATTGGTGATATTTTTCAAAAAATATTTTAATTTCCAAGGATTTTATCTCATTTATATAATAATTTGGCAATTTTTAGGATGAAATTTTTTTACCCCATCAAAACTAGCGAAACAGGGCTTAAAAAAATGCAAAATGGTGAATCTTTTTTGGGAGAAAAACATGGAAAAGTAGCCCACTGGGCTAAAATTCGCCCCTAAAATGATCCCTGCTCCCTTACCCTCCACTAGCCATAGGAAAGGAGCCTAAGATCTCATAATGGCACGCATGGGCCTAAGAAGAAATTAGTGGCAAAGACTATATTGTAAAAATATGCGTACATGTGTGAAAACCAAGACATTGTTGAAAAATATCAGTCATTAAATGGAATAAACATTAGTGAGTTAATGTTGTAAATGTTAGGCTACATCATGCATGCGTCTTTATGCGTGTACGCATAGACACACTCGTGCTCTCCTATACATGTATGCACGATCCTAGACATTTGTGTGTGCTCCTATTGCTATTTAAAAAAATAGAGATCTTCCTTCTCGGGTTTGATAACAATTTTCACGGGTTTTCTACCATTGTTCACGTGTTTTCTACCATTGTTCACGTGTTTTGTGCTACTGAACTTTGTAGTTTGGCTCACACTCAATCACCAATTGGACACTCTTTGATCTATTGGATAGAATATCACTCTTGTAATCTAACAAACATATTCAGTGGTATTGGAAGTTACTAGATACATTCAAACTAAAAATTTTCATTGCAAGAAGAGATCATTTTGAATAAGTATGGTGAATTGTAAATAATTGTTTTCATTCACAAGATTTGAGATCATTTCATTGATTTATATTTTATTATATTCCTACAACAATATATCTCTCATAGACAACAATTAATTTCACAAGAAAAATTCCCAACTTCACTTCTAAACCTTCGAAGCAATCATGGGAGAGGGTCCATATGGAATAGTTCACCATGTTGTCCATACTCTCTATACAAGATGAAGTACGCCATGTAGACCAGTAATTATTTGCACATGAATATATTTTGATTTCATGCAATGACAGCATAGATGAAGTTATCTCTTGAGACTCTTCAATTAAAAAAAAACCTTTGAGGCAATCATGGGAGAGTGTCCATATTGAATAGTTCACCAAGTTCCCATATTATCTAAACAAGATGAAGTATGCAATGCAGACCAATACTGATTTGCACATGAATATATTTTGTGTTGATGTATTCAGAACTTTGGAATGTATTCACTTGTATATTTTATATATTGTATTTCATTATACCCCAATGTTCCTATCGGAAGAGTCATTAATATAATAAAGTCATGTAAATTCAATGAGGTTAACACTCCATTGTAATGTGGAGCAATAGTCCCCACAATTGAGTTAATGTTAAGCCTCCTTGTTGATTAGGGGGGAAAGTTCGAACAATTGAGTGGCACTAGGGTTATTAGACTCTCATAGAGAATTTGACCCTGGTAAGTAATTATTAAGTAAAAAACTAGTATAAATAGAGAGTGAGCCTCTCTGTTTGTCACACACACTCATCCAACTATAGCGCATAGGTGAGAGAAGAGGAGGGTTACCCACAATGACTTGACATGACTTATTTACATTATTGAATCTCCCGATAGGAACATCGGGACATGACATGACTCAATTACATTATAAACACTTCCTGGAATAAACATCGGGGTACAATACATAATATATATACAAGTGAATACATTCTAAAGTTACAATTACATCAACACTCCCTCTTAATTAGGAAGGTATTCTCTCAACACAATTTATTAGCAACAGTATTCTTCTCTATATTAATTCGATCATCTCATCATATTCATCACCGGATCTAGATCATCACTTGATATGGATAATCATCATTAGATATGGACCATCATTGGATCTCTATCATCTCAGGGACATCATCACTGGATCTGGTTCATCTTGGGGGCATCATCACTGGATATGGATCATCACTGGATCTGGATCATCACAGGGACATCATCACTAGATCTGGATCGTCACTTGATCTCGATCATCACAAGGAAATCATCACTAGATTTGGATCATCAATTGATCTGGATCATCACTGGGTCATCATCATAGGTACTATCTCATGATTCTTCTTGTCACAAAAAGTTATAGAGAGCCAGCCCTTTTTCATGTTGGTTGTAGGCCTAGCCTCCTTGTAGGTCTTCTTTAGTGTTTATATTTGACCCTAAGTCATAATGGACAGCACTCACATCTGACCATAAGAGGAACACATCCAACACCAGGTCATAAAGGCACAAAACTTACATTCACTAGCATGATAGTACACAACTACTATCATCCGTGAAAAGGCATAGCACTCATGTCCACCAGCATGATAGGACACAACTACTATCATCTATGGAAAGGAAATGCACTTACATTTGACCTTGACTTGTAAAAAATGTACAACACTTACATTCACCAGCATGATAGGACACAACTACTATCATCTATGAAAAGGAACAGCATTCACATCTGACCTTGACTCGTCAAGAAGGAATAGCACTCACATCTGACCTTGACTAGTTAGAAAGGCACTTAGTCCCAGACTGAGGGTTCCTGGTAAATGACCATGTGCCTCCATTCAGAGAATGTCAATATCCCTTATATCTGATAATGTAGTAACCAATCCTACAGTCACATCAGAATGACTCAACACTCACATATGACATGGAAGGAACCAATCCTCTCACCATGACAGAATGGCAATAACCCTTATATCTGATCAAGTTGGAGCATATCCCTCAATCACATCAGAATGGCCCTACACTTATATATGATAATGCAAGACTAAATCCCACAATCATATCAGAATGGCCCTCAGTCCTAGACTGAGTATTCCTAGTCACTAACTAGGTACCTCCATTTAGATAATGGCAATAGACCTTATATCTGATCATGTAGGAACCAATCCTATAGTCACATCAAAATGGCTTAGCACTCATATCTAACATGGAAGGAACCAATCCTCTCACCATGATAGAATGACTCATCCCTTACATCTGACCATGGAAGGAACCTAATTCTCTCACCATGTCAGAATGGCTCTAGGTCTCATCATATCCCCTCGGAGGGAACCTCGATCTAGAGAAAACCAAGCTTCTCCCTAAAGTACTCAAACTTCACTTTGGCCCTTTCTAGCATAGAATCACATCAGGGATGATTACGTTCAAGGATAACTTGCAAGCTTTTCCAGGACCATTTACATCCAAGGACAACCTACAGGTCTGTTTACATTTGAGCAATCTATGAGATTTGCCAGGATTTATGCTTAGACAACCTATCTCACTGACTATGCTAGAACTCCCTCTTTCAAGAGATATCGATCTGGATCACGTACTGTAGCTTCACTACACCTCTCTCCAAATAGCAAGTGGCAACATCTTTTTCCTCATCTATACTTAGCGCCATGCAAGACTCCACCCTACCAAACCAAGAGATCACACTTGATCCCATACTGAAGTAGCACCTTGAAGTGCTCTTCCTATCAATGGCACTGACTACCCAATAAAAATCCTCATAACCCTCTAGGTTAATCCTCTGATTCACCTCATACTTGAGCCCATAATCAACTCTACCCTTCAGGTACCTCACTGCATGCTTTGTAACCATCAGGTGAACATGTCTCAAAGTGTTCATAGCAAAGAAAATATCTAGTCTCATATTCGTTGGGTACATTAAGGAATAAATCATCTAATGATAAATCATGGCATCAACTGACTCTGATGAAGCAACACTCAATAGATTCAGGTTCGATGCCATAGTTGTGGTCATGGCCTTGCAGTCCATCATCCTAAACCTCTTCAGGATCTCTACTGTATACTTCCCTTGTCCACACCTCCATGCCTAGAACGTAGTGCATTATCCCCAAGTCCTTTATCTCAAACTCGGCAACAAGTCTTCTTCTTGCAAATTTAATGAGTTCCTCTTTTCTGTCAAGAACAAGTCATCGACATATAACATGAGCATCACTGGTCTTCTTCCTTCAACCTTGAAGCAAAGGTCGGAATCCTCTTTACTCTTAGTAAATCCTAGATTCATCAGTAATCTATCCATCCTGTTGTACCATGTCGAACCTCAAGATATTTTGTAGTTACTCCATCTGAAGCGAAGCATCATACTCCCTCTGTCTTTCGTACTCTATGGACTAAAACATTCTGTATCGGAGTGACAAGTAGCTTCCTACTCTACTAATATTCTATGTATCCATCTACGGTATAGACTTTCATCTTCAACCTTGTAGCAACGCTTAAGATCTTCATCAATCTCATCATGTATGTGTTATCCCATGGGTGTCTTCTAAATTCATACAAGGCCTTCCTTCATTTGCACACATGATTCTTCCTGTCATGTGTCTCAACTCCCACTGGATGCAAATGTCTCTTTGTACTCTATGACTTCTTTTTGTGAGAAGCGTCGTGTTACAAATCTTGCCTTGTATCCCATGATGTTTCCATATATTGCATGATGGAACTACGAACTTCCCTTCTCATATTAATACTACATCTTAGACATCATTCTCCTTGAACTAGTCTTCCCTTTATTCTTGGTTACTTCTTCATAGCTGAAAGGTTCTGCATAAATGATGTTGCTACATTCGCCATTTTATTCTTCATCTTGAACTGTCTTCACTTGTTCTTCAGAACAAGTCTTGTCCTTCTTTGCTTGTAGGCAATTATGTATGCGATCTTTCCTATAAGTCAAATGCATTTGTATGGTTAGAAACATTTCATAAACAATATTCATACTGGAAAATTATTATGCATAAATATATGATCATGCAAGTACTTTAGCTAATACAACATTCATCCATATCTCACGAAAAATTTATAAATTCCTTCCATCTCTACCAAGACAACATTGATATTGTGCACTAATCCAATGTGTCAGCAAAGAGGTTTCATTCTAGATAAGAAGAAATGGAGAGTTGTATAGCACCCTGAGCTACTTACCCATCACATGCATTTTAGTAGTATAGTGCCATTAATGCAAACATTCTATCATGCATAATACATTAACTGAATATAAACAAATGCATAACAAAACAATATCATGAAATGACAATTGAATACTTATCTTTNCACCTTCTTGAGCCTTTAGCTTTATCATCTTCTTCATTCATAATAGCATTGTTTCTTATCCAAATGCTAAGATGGATAAGAGGTTCTTCAAGAGTTGAGTTCTTCGTATTCCTAATCGCTTGAAGGATCTTCTTTGGATGGTGAGAGCTTGATCTTTAGTTGCTCCCATCTTCTCTTCTCTTATTATGGGTTGAGCTTCTTCTTCTTCCCAGAGTCTACTGAAAATAATCACTTCCTTATGGTACACATTTCTTGAATGAATGAATACCATGATCCTGGGAGGCTATTCAAGTTGGTTGTCACCACTTATACATTCTCCACTTCTTATTCTACGGTTACAAGTTGTTCTTTGATTTGAGAGGCCCTCGACTGTATGGTCTCTCCATTCTGGATCTTCACATCCTTCAACTATTTTCTCAAAGTCATATTCTGATTTATTTTCTTCCCTTCAAATAGCTTGGTCAAGGAATCAAACATCTCTTTTGGTGTATTTAGGGAACACACTCATGGTACAAGTTGATCTGTGACTAAATTAGCAATGATCTTCTTGGCCTTGATCAAGTTCTTCTTGTGTAAGGCTTTTATCATTATTTCCCTTTGGAACTGGAACCTCTCTACTTATGTAGGTGTCCAATTAATTTTCTTCAGAGAGATCATATACTTCCATGCTTGTAACTTATCAACTTAACCAAGCTTATCATCAATATTATGTGATAAATCAGTTTGAAATGAGAACCTCAAATGAAAATAGCAAAAGATTAGATCTTATCAATTTGAGGTGTCTGTCTTGGTTCCAGAGCTGGCTGATCTAGGGTTGGTTAGAGAAACCCTAATTTTAAAAAATTGGAATATTTCATATCTAACTGGATATAAAGATATATCTCTTCAAGGTGAGCTATCCAATGTACTCCTTTTCTAAAAATAGTGGAGGGAAGCTCCCGGAATAGGAATCCCTAGTTTTTCAATTTCTTCTACATAAATTCTTGATACTATTTCTACAGTATCTCCAAAATTACTACTCTTATGTTTCTAAAAATTCACATTGAGGTATCCTCACCAGTTCTTGTTTCAACACCACAGGTTTCCTTAGAATTGGTTTCACCAATTGGGACTTATGATCATTTTACCAAGGTGACTTGTTTCAGGACTATTCAGCACAATGAAGTTGTACAGACTTCCACGTGTCACTGTTTCATCTTTTGGGTCTGAAAATTGGACCACATAAAGTAAATTCCATTCCCTTTATGTAACATCTTTATAAATTTCATTTGGACCTTTGTAGCCCTAGATATAGAAATTATCCCCAGGTGTCTTGTTTAGGGATGAATCCTTGAAGAGGTTGGAACCCTAACTTGGAGGGATCATGTCTCCTAGAATATAGCGAATTTGAGGCTAATTTTTGGAGAAAGTGTAAATAAGGATTTTAGATTAATCCTATGAAATTTTCATCATTGGATCCTTCTCCAATCCCAATATATATCAAATGTACCAAAACTTATCAGTTTTAGTATTTAGGGTTTTTCTAGCTCGGGGTCAAACTAGGGTTTGACTTTCTCGGAGTTTAACCCAACCAAAAATATTGAACCAGGTATCTCAAATTCGATTTTCATGAGGATAGAAATCCTATGTTGGGATCACTAAAAAATTCCTCTTCTATAAGAAGCCCTAATTTCCTGCACCAAAACTGAAAATTCTCAGAGTCGAATTCCGCTTCGACAAAAAGATGTGCCCTTCAATCGAGAGTCATCCTAGCATACTTTTGCTGATGGATTGTGGAAAGAGACCCAAAAATTAAGAATCCCTAGCTTCTACAGCTGCAAAATGTCTTCTTCTCATATTAGCTCTCATACCATGTTATATTTTTATCATTCAAGCTAGCATTATGATCTTAGGATCTTTAATTGAGAGAATAACATGCACAACAATAAAACACAAGAGATGAGAGACACAAAGAATTTTCCTCAAGGAAACCATAAAAGAGAAAAACCTGCAAATTCCTTAGAGATAGAATCAACACCAAAATTAAAACCCGAAAACATAAGGATGATCTCCCAACAGCAGTAGTCTCTCTCTTGTCCCAGTAACTTCTCTCTCGCTCATGCTCCCCAATGAGTGTGTGCGTGTGTGTGATAAATAGAGAGGCTCACTCTCTATTTGTATTATTTCATTCACTTAATGTGCACTCCAACATGTCCACCTCATTTAACAATTACTTACTAGAGCCAACATCTCTAGGAGAGTCTAATAACCCTAGTGCCCCACAACTTGTGGGGACTTTTCCCCTCCGACCAACAAGGAGGGTTATCCTTAACACAATGGTGGGGACTAGTGGGGGGAATATTGCCTCAACTTACAATAACTCACCTAGGTTCAACTTCTCTAGGATAGTCTAATAACCCTAGGGCCCCACAAATATGGGGACTTTAACACTTGAACAATAGGAGGGTTACCCACAATGACTTGACATGACTTGTTTACATTATTGAATCTCCTAATAGGAATATCGAGGCATGACATGACTCAATTACATTATAGACACTTCTCGGAATAAACATCGTGATACAATACATAAGATATATACAAGTGAATACATTCCAAAGTTACAATTACATCAACACTACTTATCTAGAATGAAACCTCTTTGTTGACATATTGTATTTCTGCACAATCTCAATGGCATCATGGTAGAGATGGAAGGCATCTAGAAATTTTTTCGTGAGATATGGATGAATGTTGTATTGGCTAAAATAGTTGCATGGTTATATCTTTATGCATAAAAATTTTCCATTATGAATATTCCTTATGAAATGTTTCTAACCATACAACTCGTGCATTTGACTTGTAGGAAAGATCGTGTACAATGGCCTACAAGAGAACACGGATGAGACTTGTTCCGAAGAACAAGTGGTGACGGTTCAAGAAATAATCCAAAATGAAGAATGATGACTAGAATGCAATGCTGAATATCTAAAGGGAAGTCTGTAGTATCTTCCATATGGATCTACAAGATCCAACATGTAGTAGATTGCAACATTGTGGGATACAAGGAAATATTTGTAGCACGAGGCTTCTCAGAGAATGAAGGCATAGACTACAAAGATACATTTCCAGCCACTAGGAGTTGAGACATAGGCATAATAATGCATGAAAATTAAAGAAGTCCTTGTACGAGCTCAGAAGGCACCCATAGGATAACACATACATGAGGAGCTTGAAGATCACCCAGAGTGATGAAGATATTAACCTTTTCTACAAGGTTGAAGATGAAATCCTATAGATGATGATAAGCTCACAAATGGGTGAGAGAAGAACTTTTGAAAAGGTTCAAGATAGAGGATCTTGGTATCCAGTGACCCTAGATGGATACATAGAATACTAGTAGCAAATGAAGCTACTTGTCACTCTGGTACAATATGTTTCAATGCATAGAGTACGAAAGGTAGATGGAGAATGATGGTCCAATTCAAAGGGAGTGACTGCAAAAGATCCTGAGGTTCAACATGGTATGATAGGATGGAAAGATTACTAATGGCTCTAAGATTTACTAAGAGTAAAGAAGATTCCATTGATTTTATTGCAACTCCTGGTGTCGATTCTATTTTGGTTAAAAATTCATAGAAATCCTTGTGAAGTTAGCAATTTTAATTCTCAAGATTTCTAGTTCTTTTCTAGTGGAAATTGTTTGTAATGATTAACGTTAAGTCCTGCACGATTCCGAGAAGCCTCTTGGCTCAAATTCAATGCATTTATTGTGTTGGAATTTTTATATTAGTCCTAAAATTTTCATAATGTAGAAGTATGGTTTTTTATGAGTTTTCCACACCTACTCTAGATTTGCATCAATTTTAACTAGTTTTCAGTGTTCTATTAGTATTCTATCGCCTGCTCAATGAAATTTGATTCTTTCACTAATGAACACTTTACATGTGAGTTATTAAATATTCAATGGCCTCTTATGTTGTTTGGATTGATTTGAATATAAATTAGTTGTGGAGTCCTAAAATGTCATATCTTTTCCAAAATAACCCAAACCACCAAATAACTTACCAAACCCTGAACCATGTGCATATGAATGCTTATATGGTTGTAATACAAGTATATATACATCTAGTGAAGCACCAAGAACCATTTTATTTCCACATAAGTTTTGGGGAGTAAAACTATGCAGTCTTATGACCATCTCGGGCGTGATGTACCTAGAGAATATGCTCATCGCAATGTGTATGAACTTATAAAATTTATGATAATAGCATTTCAAACCAGTATATTCCAACTAAAATAATAAATTTTGTATTGGTTTGAATCCAACTATTAAGACTTCTCTGTCTCCTAGTCTAGTATTTGAGGGTGCATGCTTGTTTTTCCAAGTATCATTTTCCTAATGTTCCAACAATCCCTATTTGGTACATTAAAGTGGTATTAGAACATGGTCCTCTACACGTATGAGAGGAAATACCAATATCCATAAACTCTTAGTTAAAGGAATGTTTCAAAACACAATTCCAAGTTTGTAATTATGAGACTAGTACCAGTAGCCCTTGATGAAGGTTTTGATCAATATGAAGGAAAATAGGTGATCTTTGTTGATGGAGGTGTACCTCAACATAAGGATGGTTACTTTTTTTACCACATTTACAATGAATACCAAAGGGTTGAACCACCAATGGATATATTGATAGATTATTTAGTAAGGAAGATAGTGGCAAGTGAAAACTTGCCTCACCACTCTAACGAGTATCTTTCCTTGGGGAATGAATTATGTAAATCCATATACTTTAAATGTTTTTTTAATGCAGATTGATATTTTGGCCCAAGAATACATATGATATTATTCTCAATAAACAATATTCAATCAAGAAGAGAACCTGGTTGTTCCACTACTCGAAGTAGAAAAGAAGAAGAAAAGGGACCATAAGACAAAAATTCACCAAAACCATCCATCTATGGGAGTTTTTTTAGATTATTTGTTTTTTTTTTTTAAAATAGCCTCCAAAACATGTGATCATGAAACCAAAAATGAAGAGGCCTCAACTTTATTTGAAGAGGATGGCCATGACACAAAATCACCTAGAGATAGAAGTGATAGCGTGCACATAGATTTGCTCCAATCAAAGGAAGAAGTGAAGCAAAGTGAATAAAAAATTTCATGTGAGTCTTATTATGGAATCCAATGTGAAAGAGCAAGCTTACACCAATATAATACACGAATAAGATGACAAGGAACCATGTGTAGTTGAATAACTAATATCCCATCATCAGGTCATTGGAAATGTGGGAGGATAACTAGCTTCTAGCTTCTTTGTGGGGTATTTCCATATCACTGCAGAGATGGTTGGTTTTGTTGAGGGCAATGATACATATCTTAGATTACATCCAAAATAAGGACATAAATTATATTTATAATCATCACTTGATCTTCATAATGAATAAAAAGACAAGCCCACACTTGATGGATCAGGTTTTG
>LPNX010475398.1:173665-411641 GCA_001517045.1 Pseudotsuga menziesii
TGTGGAACACAATAAGGTAAACCACCAACAGGTTTCTATTACCTGCAAAACTTTGTTTTTACAATATACTATAATTATTTGCAAGCACCCACTTGCTAGAGACCACAATCACTAAGTTTCCCAGCCACTACTGAAGGATGCACCTACACCCTCGTTTCTACCTGCACCTAAAGACAAGGATACGCCAATACCCTGATTCTCTAGCCACTACTGGAAGGTGGATAAGACCTCCTTGCATGCATGTATCCTTCCCTAGCACCACCCTTCCACCTTCATATGTATTTTTATCAGACTTCTAGATATTCTTTGGAAAATCTATTTCTAGTTACACTTGTTTGGTCTTTGTCTTATGCTTCAGCTGCATAGATCTAGATGACAGAAACACTTTTCTTTTACTTCAATCTTCTACTTAAATACTTCTTCTAAATATCAACACAACAACATACCCTTTTCAATTAGTCACGTACTTCTAATACTCTAACTCTGTTTATGCACCTTTTGTTAGTCATAACCATCATAACTATTTTAACTATGCCCTTCATAATTGTATTTATGAACACTTAATTCATAATTCAAACCTTCAATCTTCTTGTGTAACTATTCTCAGTCATTTGATCTCGATCCTTTGCGGAACTTCACCTCGTTCTTCTGCCTTTTGTGGGTGTTATTCCCAACTGTTGGATCTTGTGCGGGAATTTTCTTGACCGTTCATTTATGAAATATTGTGGAACTTCACCTCATTCTTCTACCTTTTGCTTATCTTATCCCCAGCCATTGGATCTCATGTGGGAATCTTCTTTACCATTCATTTATGAACAATTGCAGAACATCACCTCGTCCTTCTTCCCTTCCTTTACTTCACTCAGTTGTCAATCTATTTCACCCAACAATCGATGTAGTTCATCCTGAGATCTCTACGCGACTCCTCTATCTTCAAAAACATGGGATCGCTTCATATTTAATGCGTGATATTCCTTCTCTGCTATCCTGTAGGCTTCCTTAATTTCCATCCATGGCGACCTATATTTCCATGTTCCCAAAAATCTACCCCATTGGTTTTGATGGTAATATTATTTTCATTTATCACCCTTTGACATCAAGGGAAAAGGATTGAGTCACTCGCACTGGATTTGATCACTATCTCCCCCTGACTTAATGCCAACTGATACATTATTTTGAAAGATTAGATTGGAAGAGAAACTACTCCTAATATTTGTCTGAGATATTCAAATAAATCTCTTCTTAAGGGTTTAGTGAAGATGTCTGCAATCTATTCTTGAGTTGGGACAGATTCCAATTTGATGTTCTTCTTTTCACCTTGATCCCTTAGATAGTGGTATTTTATTGGAATGTTTTTTGATTTGGAGTGCAAGACATTATTCTTGGAGAGACTTATAACAATTGCATTATCACAGTAGATAACAGTGGGTTCCGCAAACACCACTTTGATGTCTTGTACATTTTGTTTCATCCATTCCATTTGTGCACAACATTTTGATGTTGCAATATACTCAAAGTTAAATAGTAGATAGAGAAATTGAGGTTTGTTTCTTACTTTTCCAAGCTACCAATGATTCTCCCAAGAAGAATGCTCCTCCACCTGTAATTTTTCTGTAATTTACACAGCCTTCTTAATATGCATCTGAATAGGATTTTAAAGTGAATGAATTATTTTTAGGATACCATAATACAAGATCTATGGTTCCTTTTAAGTACCTAAATTTTATTTTCACAACATGAACATGGCTCTCTTTTGGTCCAACTTGAAATCTAGATACTATTCTAACATCTTGCTTGACATCAGGTCTGGAAGCAGGCACATAGAGAAAACCCCCAATCATTGATCTGTAGTGTTTTGGATCTAAAGTCTTGGACTTATCTTCCTTGTTTAATTTGCATCCTACTGTCATAGGTGTACAGACAGGTTTGCAATCTTCAAATTGAAATTTTTTATGCATATCTTTCACATACTTGGACTGAAGAATAAAGAATCCCATTCTATATTGAACTATTTCAAATCCTAGAAAGAAATTAAGTTCACCAAGTAGAGACATTTCAAATTATTATTGCATCTTATTAGCAAAATCCTTACTCATTTTCTCATCATTACTCCAAAATATGATATCATGAACATATACTTCCACAATAATCATGTTATCACCAATAATTTTATAATAAATATTATTGTCTACTGATCCTCTTTTGAAGCATTGTACTTGTAAGTAAGAATATAGCCTTGCATACCATTCTTTGGGTGCTTATTTTAGCCCATAGAGAGCTTTATTTAGTTTACAAACATAATTTCCTTTATAAGTTAATTGAAACCCTTATGGTTGCTCTATGTAGACTTCATCTTCTAAGTTTCCACTGAGAATCATTGATTTGACATCCATCTAGTATACTTTCAATTTTCTATAGCTGGCAAAGGCTAAGAGCATCCTAATTGCCTCCAATCTGGCCATAGGTGCAAATTTTTCTTCAAAGTCTACTCCTTCAACCTGTGCATACCATTTACATACCAATCTAGTTTTGTCACTGATTACTTGTCCATTTTCACTTACTTTGTTTTTTAAAACCCATTTAGTTCCAATGACATTTTTGTCTTGTGGTTTTGGAACTAGTTCCCAAGTTTTATTCTTTCCTATTTGGTCTAATTCTTCCTTGATAGCTTTGACCCAACTTTCATCATTGCATGCTTCTTTGATTTTTCTGGGATCAATACATGAAAAAAGTGCTATTCTGTTTGATACAACAATTTTCTTCTTGTTTTTACTCATGTACTTTTATCTCCAATAATTAGGTCTCCCTGTATGGTCTCTTGATGATCCGGTAGGATCTAAAAAGGCCAATTTTAAAAATCATCATATTGCAACAAAAATAGTACCATGTCAAATATCTCATCAATCCAATTCCAATGGTGCAAACGGTGTGTCAAGCAAAATCCGGATGCAAAAGATATTGCGTTTTGAAGTTTGGCCCCAACAGGGAAAATTTTGGCTAAAGTGCCACGTGGCACTCTCTCAAGATGCCACGTGGTAGTCAAAAAGTGAATTCTGATGATGTGGTATAATGGCATGGCATGCTGATGTGGCATGATTACATGGCATGGTGACATGGCATGATGAAGTGGCATGATGACTAGCATGCATGCATTTGTGCTTGAAATGAGTTTTAGGACATTCATGCATTTACTCATGAGAAATTGTAAAATGATTAATATTTGAAGTGAGTGGAAAAATTACTCACATATTACTCATTTATTTTATTCCTTGAGTTGTTATGAATTTAATGCATGGTTGTAACCAAAAACAAACATGCCATATTTGTAAAGAAGTTGTAACAAGTTGGTTTATGGTTGAAAAACCAACATGATATTTAAAAAAGGGATTTTGTTATGTAATGGATTATTGTCGGATTTTGTAAATGTCATTATGGGGAAGTAACTAAATGTGAAAACCCACGGGCATGGGGGCATGAACCATATTTTTGGTTTATGTTCTTAAAAGCCAAACCAATTTGTAACTAATCCCAATTTGGAGAATCACATGTATCATGCCACCAAGAGTAGCTTCTCCTATTTAAGCACTTGTCGTGTGCATTTGAATGGAGCTCAAGTTTGGAGAGATGTAGCCCATAGAGGAAGCAAGCATCTGAGAGGCCCCATTTGGGGTCTCTGTTGGAGAAGCTCATGGAGAGGCTCCAACCTTGTAGTTCCAGCTTAGAGAGAAAGCATGGCTCCATCATGTTTGAAGGTGATCCAACGTAGAAGACAAAGAAGAAGAGTCGGTTCGAGGAGGAAAAATTTCAATTTGCATTTGAAGGCAAGTAGAAACCATCTACACTATCATCCTGAAGGACAAAGGTGAAGGGATTGGTTGGTAAGAGTGTGACTTTGGTTTTATTAATGCATTTGTCATGCAAACATATTGTCGTCTGTTGAGACTATCCTGCAGAAGATCGTGTGGCATAGCTCGAGGTTCGTGGATCATAGAGTCAGTTGAAAGAGTGCGATTTGGAACATTGTGCAAGTCTTTGATCCGCTCGAGGTTCGTGGCTCATAGAGTCAGTTGAAAGAGTGTGATTGGCTACATTTGGAAAATATCTTCATGTCCGAGTTTGGTAGCTTCTCGAGACAAAGGAGGGAGGCATTTGCTTGCTTGATTTCTGTAGTCTTCAATTGAGTCCTATAGCTTGTGCACTTATGTGACCCATCAGAGGCAGTTATGGTGCGGCGGTAGAGATGAACAAATGATGAAGACTCTGCAGGTGAATCCGTTTTGATGTATCTTATGTATTTGTGCATCTTTGAAATGGATTGGTAATTTTATTTTGGATTAGGCCCAAGACGTAGCCAGGAGATCTGGTGAACTCCATAATCAAATCGTGTTCCTAATGTGCTTGAAATGATTCTATGTTACACACTTACATTATGCTCATGCTCACTTGCACTAACGTCAAAAAAATGATCCTATTGGTCCCAATTGTTTCGAGTGGGTTCGATGACTTTATGGGCTCACCCCCAGGATCAGATCAAGTGGTATCAGAGCAGGCTAACAAGTGTTGCAGGTTGTGGAATGTTATGAGCAAAATTTTGCAGTGTGTAAAAATCCAGGAATTGGAATCAGTTTGTGTAGGAACCAATCAAGCAAGAAGTAGATGAGCATACCTGCAAGGAGCGTTTGGGGACCAAAAGCCTTCCCAGTGGGGAGGAATGATTTGGGAGGATCTAAAAAGGCCAATTTTCAAAATCATCATATTACAACAAAAATAGTACCATGTAAAATATCTCGTCAAGCTTATTCCAATGGTGCAAACGGCGTGTCAAATGGACTCTTGATGCAAAAGATATTGCGTTTTGAAGTTTGGCCCCAACAAGGAAAATTTTGGCTGAAGTGCCATGTGGAAATCCCTCAAGCTACCACGTGGTAGTCAAAAAGTGCATTTTGCTGACATGGCATGATGACATGGCATGATGACATGGCATGCCAAATGGCATGATGATGTGGTATAATGACATGGCATGATGACATGGCATGATGATGTGGCATGGTGACATGGCATGATGAAGTGGCATGATGACTAGCATGCATGCATTTGTGCTTGAAATGAGTTTTACGACATTCATGCATTTACTCATGAGAAATTGTAAAATGATTAATATTTGAAGTGAGTGGAAAAATTACTCACATATTACTCATTTATTTTATTCCTTGAGTTGTTATGAAGTTAATGCATGGTTGTAACAAAAAACAAACATGCCATATTTGTAAAGAAGTTGTAACAAGTTGGTTTATGGTTGAAAAACCAACATGCTATTTAAAAAAGGGATTTTTTTATGTAATGGATTAATGTTGGATTTTGTAAATGTCATTATGGGGAAGTAACTAAATGTTAAAACCCATGGGCATGTGGGCATGAACCATATTTTTGGTTTATGTTCTTAAAAGCCAAACCAATTTGTAACTAATCCCAATTTGGAGAATCACATGTATCATGCCACCAAGATTAGCTTCTCCTATTTAAGCACTTGTCATGTGCATTTGAAGGGAGCTCAAGTTTGGAGAGCTCAAGTTTGGAGAGATGTAGCCCATAGAGGAAGCAAGAATGTGAGAGGCCCCATTGGGGGTCTCCATTGGAGAAGCTCATGGAGAGGCTCCAACCTTGTAGTTCCAGCTCAGAGAGCAAGCATGGGTCCATCATGTCCGAAGGTGATCCACCGTAGGAGACAAAGAAGCAGAGTCAGTTCGAGGAGGCAACATTTCAATTTGCATTTGAAGGCAAGTAGCGACCATCTACACTCTCATCCTGAAGGAAAAAGGTGAAGGGATTGGTTGGTAAGAGTGTGACTTTGGTTTTATTGATGCACTTGTCATGCAAACATATTGTCGTCTATTGAGACTATCCTACAGAAGATCGTGTGGCGTAGCTCGAGGTTTATGGCTCATAGAGTCAGTTGAAAGAGTGGGATTTGCAACATTATGCAAGTCTTTGATATTCTCGAAGTTTGTGGCTCGTAGAGTCATTTGAAAGAGTGTGATTGGCTACATTGGGAAAATATATTCATGTCCAAGTTTGGCAACTTCTCGAGACAAAGGAGGCAGGGATTTGCTTGCTTGATTTCTGCAGTCTTCGATTGAGTCCTATAGCTTGTGCACTTATGTGACCCATCAGAGGCAGTTATGGTGCGGTGGTAGAGATGAACAGATGATGAAGACTCTGCAGGTGAATCCGTTGTGATGTATCTTATGTATTTGTGCATCTTTGCAATGGATTGGTCACTCTATTTTGGAGTAGGCCCGGAGACGTAGCCAAGAGATCTGGTGAACTCCATAATCAAATTGTGTCCCTAATGTGCTTGAATGATTTTTCATTTTCATGTGGATGATTCTATGTTACACACTTACATTATGCTCATGTTCACTTGCACTAATGTCAGAAAAATTATCCTATTGGTCCCGATTGTTTCAAGCGGGTTCGATGACTTTCCGAGCTCGCCCTCAAGATCAGATCACTTGATGTTTGACTTTATTTATTTTTAAATCACCCACGTTAACATATGCACTCTCAACAATATTATGTAATCTAATATTGTAGCATATGTATGCCCTTTTGGTAGAAACATATCCAAGAAATATACCTTCATCATATCTGGCATTAAATTTTATGAGGTTCTCATCAAGCCTTTTGATGTAACACTTGCTTCCAAATACTTTGAAGTATTTATTGAAGGAGTTCTCCCAAACCACATCTCATAAGGAGTCTTATTACTATTAATCATAAGCTGACCTCTTGTTAATATGTGTACTTTTTTGTTTACAGCTTCCCTCCAATATCCATCAAACAATTTTGCTTCATTGAGAATAGTCCTTGTAGCTTCTTGAACTATTGTATTTTTCCATGTAAGTGCTATGTTAAAACTTTCCATTCTTGTCATACAATGTTTTCGGTCATAGCACTTATATTATGGATTAACTCTCTTCTGCAAAAAGAGTTGTGTAGGTTATTCTACTCTCCTAAATACAGACTGGATTTTTTATTCTCAAATGTTATATGACTTTTAGTTGCTCTTAGTCTGTGAGTCACATTGTTAAACTATTGTTGGTTCTAAAAATATGGATTTGCAAGGTATAATGACCATTTATATAGAGTATTACAAGTGGAAAATATGGAAAAATATTCTACTTGATACATAAAGGAAATTTACAGTTGTTGCACCATCATTCCGACTTAGGGCCCCCATGAATGGGTAGAGTTTATGAGACTCAAACGTTACTTTACATGGAATCCTATGAATCTGTTTGTGATGTATAAACTGGACCTTAAGTTTGGCTAAACTAAAAAACCTTAAATTTCCCCTCTACTTATAAGAACTCCAATTTACATATTCTTGGCCAGGACAAGCCAACTTCATTATAGGAACTAAGCACATGTAGATTAATTAAGATAATTTTTTTAAACAACTTCAGAGAGTACACCGCCAAATTCCAGTGAGTTGTAGATTTCGACAGAAATTGACTAAATTTCAGAATGCTTCACGATGGATTTCAATAACGTATTTTTTATCCCAATTTTTCATTGACAAAACTCTAAGATCAAGGATATTTGATAATAATTTTAAATAATATGGAATAGCAGTCCATCAGAAGTGGCTCTTAATTAGATGTGACAACCAATATGATGCAGCTCGCAAGCACACTACATAAATATTTTGAAGAATTATATTGCATACCTTAGGATCTATGAGAGACATGTGTATGAAAATATTGTTCAATACTTTTAAGTTCAACAACAACAAAATAGAAGAGAGAAGGTTTTTTCTCAAGCCTTTGTATAATGGTTTTCATGTCTTATCATTTAGAGGCACATCAAGAACATCAAGAACATCATCATTCATCGGACAAAAAGAGGCATGGTTGCATATCTCTATCCTGTCTCTCTCAGTCATATTAGTATCATCATGTTTATCCATAAAATTATCTTCACGATCCATCTAATCCATGATTCTCCATCATAGTTTTCATTAATATTTCTACTACAATTTGGCATATCCTTAGGTTGCAATTCAGCTACAGCCTAAGATGATTTTTATTTGTACTATATAAACAATCAATTTCTTGTATTATATATATCAAATATCAAAACTATAAAAATATTTATAATGATAATATACATTAAATGTGTAATAAAGAACTTACCAACAAATGAATATGTTTTCCTCTATTCAAATTCCTAAAACCTCTATAATGTGTTTTAATTGAAGACTTTAAAATTCTTCTTTTTATAATCGAATACAATTTTCATTTAATAAATTGATTTATGACATCACCAATTTTCTCCCTTAACGTAATAATATACCTCAGACTTCTTTTTATAATCGAATACAATTTTCATAAAAGATATTTATTTATGACATCACCAATTTTCTCCCTTAACTTAATAATATACCTCAAACGTTTAACTTAATAATATACCTCAAACGTTTATTATTATTATTAAAAGTGTTAATTATATTGACAACAACATCCACTAAAGTAATATTAATACCATATAAAAAATATTAAAGAATTTAAATCATGTTTTCAAATGGTTTACCTAATTTTATATTTAGGGTGTTAATTTTATTCACAACAATATCCAGTTTGTTAATATTAATACCATATAAAAAGATATTAAAACATATTTTCAAATTGTTAATGTAAAGATAATTTGGAATATGTAGAGGATGAAAATTTTGTATAAAAACAATTGATGTCAAAAGTACATATATAAAATAATCTTATAGTTGTTGAAAGTATGAAAATATCTATTATAGGCGTTGATAGAATCAACGCCATTGTCACTTGACATTATCCTCATCTTTAAATAAAATTTATATACTAGAAGTCCTATTATAATTGGCATAATCCATTTCAAGAGCTATATATTTTGTCGATTTTGTAAATAGACGGAAACATTCAAATAGAACTATGGATAATGTAATTCGAATGCCAACAATAGACCGCAAAATTTTTGTGATAGATTGTATGGAATTTGTATGATATGTTTCTATCTAAAGTGAAATTGTTTATTATTTGGGTTGGTGCAAGTTAATGTTGGTTATTTAGGACGTGTTTGTTGAAATAGATTTTTGGAAAAACGTAAACCTGAACATCAAAATGCAATATTAGAAGTATCTACACAACTTTTTGGAGTATGGCGTTAGAATATGAAACGAAGACAATCGGATTACCTTCCGGAATATATAACTTTTATCTATGGAAACTAAGTATAAATCCCAAAAAACGAGGTTCTTCTAAAGTTGCTATGGTATTTTTTCCCAAAAAATAATGAATATGTTTGCGTTTGTCCACGCATTTGGTATGCAAATGGTGGAATTTTGTGAAAAACATTATATAGAGTTGTAGATAATAGGTGTACCTAGTGCAGTGTTATTTTTCCGCATTTATTTATGTTATATGTTTTTTAAATTAAGGAAGTCAGTGACGCCCTAAAATGACAAGGTCAAGTGTTAGTCCATGACATATTGGTCTTAACATAATCAATGAACGATTTTTTTTTTAGGATGTAGTTCTTTGTGTCTTCTTGTGTGAGTTCTTTTCCGTTTTCTAAATAGCTGAGCCAATCAAAAGTTATAGCCAAAGCAAATAGCGTACTTTTTGAGTGTGATTGACGTTAGTCCATTAAAAATTAAATATAAAATAGAAAAAGATAATAGACTTAAATAATTACATATTCAGAATCTACAGACAGAGTTACACAAGTGTGTGAATTTTCATTAGCAGTGGACAAGTGTGGCATATGCAAAATCATGCACAAAATAGGAGAAATAGTACAAAACACGTTTTATGTCATAATACAGTCCAAACCACTTGGTTTGACAACCCAAACATAAAACCAAAGAATCCAAGTCATCCACCAAGTAGGTTGGAGAAAAGGTGCTCGCCAAAATTCAAAATTTAAAGCAGTGCACACACGCTACAAACATGCGTGCACATAGTTTGAAAATTAACGGTTACACACTAAAAGCGCGATCACGATTTTGAGTGCGTAAGTGTTAAACACGGATCCACACATGTGTTTAGTATTTGAAACTTTGTTTTTTTTTTCATTTTCAAGCATCTCAAGCCCCCCTCTCCCTAATTGTAATCCTCCTCCTCCCCTATTTTCCTAACCCTCTTCCCCTTTCTCCATGTCTCTCCCTAACCCTCAATTTCTATCTCTCGCTCTCTCTCTCTCTCCCCCCATCTAACCCTGTAGTATCTATGTCTATCACACACAGTCTCTTTCTCTCACCCACACATAACTTGTCTCTCTAATGATGACCATGATGATCATGATGAGGACCATGACAATGATGACCATGGTGATGATGATGAACAATGATGATGGACAATGATGATGACGATGATGGTGACGATGATGGTGGTGATGAGAATGACGACGATGATGATGATGAGGATGATGGCTATGATGATGAGGAGGAGGATGAGGATGTTGACGATGACGATGACGATGCTAATGAACAATGATGATGATAATCAGAAAGAGGATGAGGATGATCATGATGATAATGATGATGTTTATAATGATGACGACGATGATGATGATGACCGCGGTGACTATGACTATGACAATGATGACGATGATTATTATGATGATTACAATGATGAGGATGATGATGACTATGATGATGAGGAGGAGGAGGAGGAGGGGGATGACGATGATGACGATGATGATGGCGATGATGATGAGGATGATGACAATGATGATGATGATGATGATGATGATGATGACCATGACGATGATGATGAACAATGATGGTGATGATAATGATGATTATGATGATGATGAGGATGATGGAAATGATGATGATGATGATGATGGCTGTGATGATGATGATGAGGATGATGATGATGATGACAACAATGACAGTGATGATGAACAATGATGGTGATGATGAGGATGAGGAAAATGATGGTGATGATGATGATGATGACGACGACGATGATGATGATCATGATGACTATGACTATGATGACAAGTATTCTAGTGACGATGATGATGTTTATGATGATGAGTATGATGATGATGATTATGACCATGATGATGAAGATGAACAATGATGATGATGATGAGGATGAATATGATGATGATGATGACGATGAAGATGAGGATGATGATGATGATGATACTGATCATGAATACTATGACTATGATGACAATGATTATGATGATGATTATGATGACGAGGATGATGATGACTATGATGGTGATGTTGATGATGATGATGATGATGACCATGACGACCATGACGACGATGATGAGGAGGAGGAGGAGGAGGATGATGTGGATGATGAGGATGATTATGAGGATGATGATGATGACGATAATGATTATGATGACGACGACGACGACGACGATGATGATGATGACGATGATGACCATGACAATGATGACCAACAATGATGATGATGATGATTATGATAAGAATGATGAGATGAGGATGATGAGGATTGTCACGTCCCCATGCCTCGGACCGGCAAAGAGGATGCGATCTCCATGGCATTAACCACCCGGGCTGGATGCCCATGAACATGTGATTTGCTAAGATTGTGGAAAGAAAATGCATGGGAGTAAAACATGCACTTATGCAATTGTTTGTCATACACAGCTGTAGTGAATTATCGTGCACAACGGAAACATCATACATTCAACAAGCATTCAACATGTTCATTACATTCATTAACAATAAACATGGTTGCAGAAGTAAAAATGGACAAGATCACTTATCTTATGATGAACTTGTTCCGCAACCAACTGTGTTGGTGCAACGTTCCACCCAACCATATGCCAACGTGCTCCTTGATCTCTCAGCAACGCTACTACCCCTGAGCTGGGCATGATTCTCCAAGGAATAAGGGAACAAGCAGGCTTACACATAGCCAGGGATACACAAAACACAGCCAAGCCAACTCAATTGGGTTTATCAGGCCATCCAGGAGTTGGAAAATGCTAAATGCTAAGCTGGTGAGCTCATTGTAGAGCCAAGAACACCTACACTAGAAATAGCCTGAATTCTAAGACACCCACACACACCCAACACAAGGAATAAACCGCTTCTCTGCTACATAGTCCCTCAAGCCTTGCATTCCCCTCCAGTTCTATTCATGGGTTGTGAAGAAGAAAGCCATCCCTCTAGCTCTGTCTGTGTGGTTTCCAGCCACCAGGTTTATCAAGCAAACTAAGCCCCCATCCTTTCTCCTTACATAGTCCGAAGACCAACCATTGCTTACATGCAATCAATCAACAATTGCAACTTAACAGGGGAAAATGATTTCGTGAGTCGTTCTTGGCCCTGTCGTGGCCAGAATGACTCCCAAGCGAATTACAGCAAATTCCCAAACGCAACAGCAAACACAATTACAACAGGGGGAAAAAAGCAGTCCACCCAAGCAATGAAGCCATGGGAAGACTTACACAGACCACGCTGGAAAAGAATTTACAGACTCCCGACCTAGGCATGAGTAACAATCAATGCAGAACCCACAAATTTTCCCATGAGGAAAATATATAGCCACACCATCCGGAAATCCACAGAAGAAAACCACGTGGGTAAAAACCAAGAAAACTCCTGTGTGTGAGAATGAGCAAGACTTCCGCTCATGCTTGAGGATGAACAACCTACAGAAGGATGCAAAATTGGATGTGTGTGAGTAACAACAATGTCGTGGAGAGGAGAATGGTATTGCCTGCATGAGTGATTCATTTTTCCAACGTGAGGTTTATTGCTGGTGGAGTGTGCGTGTGGGTGAGGACTGACAGTCCTGCCACCCCACTCCCAAAACAATTAATTGATTCAACCACCAGCAGCAATTATTCAATGGAGGTGGTTGGGTAACAAAGAAAGGTGACACATGGATTTTTACCCCATTGGCCAAGGTTTGACAATTCCCCCACCCTTATCCTTGTGAAAATCATTCCCCTTTTGATTTAGTTGCCACGATCGTAGCTGGTCGGGTTCATTTAATTAATTATAGATGCATATTTACATGATGACCAACATAATATATGCTGCATGCCTCGATATACCATCGGTTACAAATTTAAATCCAAAACATAGCATAACCGATCAATGGTGGGGCCTTGGCCTTTAGCTCCACACCATGATCATTTACAATATATACATCATATACATCTAATGCAACAAGGTCAAAACCGGGGTGTTACAAGGATGATGACTATGATGATGATGACGAGGATGATGATGACGATGACGACGATGATTATGATGAACAATGATGGTGATGATGATGATGAATATTGATGATGATCGTGATGATCATGATCATGATTAATATGACTATGATGATGATGATGACTATGATGATCATGATCATGATCATGAGGATGATGAGGATGATGATGACCATGGTGATGATGATGATGATGATGATGATGAGGATGATGATGATGATGATGATGATGACGATGATGATGATGATGATTATGATGATGATGATGACCATGACGATGATGATGAACAATGATGATGATGATGAGAATGATGAGGATAATTATGATGAGGATGATGATGATGACAATGATGATTATGATGACGCTGATGATGATGATGATGATGATGGTGATGATGGTCACGATGACTATGACTATGATGAAAATGATTATGATGATGACGATGATGATGACGATGATGATGATGATGATTATGATGATGAGGATGATGATGACTATGATGATCTCTCTCTCCATAACTCATTCACACACACACAAAACATGTCACCATACCTTTCCCACAACTTTAAACCAACTTGTACCTCAAGCCACAATGGAGAGGGTGAGAGAGTTCATTGTATTGTATGTCTTTCAACAAGGATATGAATTTTGAGCATAGACCCTCTCTCTTTCTCATAGGCACACACTCTCTCTCTCTCTCTCTCTCTCTCTCTCTCTCTCTCTCTCTCTCTCTCACCTCCTCCCCCATTTCTCTAACCATCCTCCCTCATTTAACTCTCTATCATTATTTGGTGAACCTTCTGTCTCTGCAGTTCATAAAAAATTACTCATGACACCCATATCCCATTTAAATACTTACAAAGAACTCATACAAGGGGCTCATTTGTTGGTTCAAGGACTTGTTGAACGCTCATACACATTAGAACATTCAACAATATCATGATGTATTACACATTATAGAAATTTTTGATGGTTATTAATCCCTAGAAGTGGCATTTCTCATCTAAGGACCTAATGATATTGCTCTACCCCCTCAACTCTCCATCTCTTTACTCTCTCTCTATCTCTTTCTCTCTCACACACACACACATAGAACACATCATGCTGTCTCGTTTATATCCTAAGGCTCAAATGATCTTGTTCTACCCCCCCTCCCACTCTCTATCTCTCTCATTAACCCTCCTCATCTCTCTCTCTCTCTCTCTCTCTCTCTCTCTCTCTCTCGCTTTCACACACACAGACACACACACACACACACACACACATAGAACACATCACCCATCCTTTTCCATAACAATTGAACATGTTGTACCTAAAATGACCATGTATAGAATGAGCGAATCTATTGTATGCTTTTCAGTAATGATATAATTTTTTGAGGGCTACTAGTGCGCCATCTATATGTTGTCGACCAAGGTATTCATGTCATGTGTCATTGAAAATGGTGTTATTGACCATGTGTTATTGACTATGGTTACTACTAAACCTTTGTTAAACCTTAACACCCATCCTTGGTCAGTGTTGGAGGCCTCCCAAATCCCTTACCCTCCACTAGCCATAGGTAAGGAGCCTAAGATCTCATAATGGCGCCCATGGGCCTAAGAAGAAATTAGTGGCGAAGACTATATTGTAAAAATATGCATACATGTGTGAATACCGAGACATTGTTGAAGAACATCAGTCATTAAATGAAATGAACATTAGAGAGTTAATTTTGTAAATGTTAGGCTATAGCGTGCACGCATCTTTATGCACGTACGCGTAGACATGCGTGTGAGCTCCTATACATGTATGCATGATCCTAGACACGTGTGTGTGATCGTATTGCTATTTAAAAAAACAGAGATCCTCCTTCTCGGGTTTTCTACCAATTTTCATGGGTTTTCTACCATTGTTCATGCATTTTGTGCTCCTGAACTTTGCAATTTGGCTCACACTCAATCATCAATTGGAGACTCTTTGATCTATTGGATATAATATCACTCTTGGAATCTAACAAACATATTCAATTGTCTTAGAAGTTACTGGATACATTCAAACTAAAAATTTTCATTGCAAGAAGAGATCATTTTGAATAAGTATGGTGAATTGTAAATAATTGTTTTCATTTACAAGCCTTAAGATCATTTCATCGATTTATGTTTTATTATATGCTTACAACAATATATCTCTCATAGACAACAATTAATTTCACAAGAAAAATTCCCAACTTCACTTCTAAAGGTTCGAAGCAATCATGGGAGAGGGTCCATATTGAATAGTTCAACAAGTTGTCCATACTCTCTATACAAGATGAAGTATGCCATGTATACCAATATTTGTTTGCACATGAATATATTTTGATTTCATACAATGATAGCATTGATGAAGTTATCTCTTGAGACTCTTCAATTTGAAAAAAAACCTTAGAAGAAATCATGGGAGAGGGTCCGTATTGAATAGCTCACCAAGTTGCCCATATTCTCTTTACAAGATGAAGTATGAAATATAGACTAATACTGATTTGTACATGAATATATTTTGTGTTGATGTATTTGTAACTTTGGAATGTATTGACTTGTATATTTTATATATTGTATTTCATTATACCCTGATGTTCCTACTGGGAGAGTCATTAACATAATAAAGTCATGTAAATTCAATGAGGTTAACCCTCCATTGTAACGTGGGGAAATAGTCTCCACAATTGAGTTAAGATTAACCCTCCTTGTTGATCAGGGGGGGAAAGTCTGAGCAGTTGAGTGGCACTAGGGTTATTAGACTCTCATACAGAATTCGACCCTAGTAAGTAATTGTCATGTTGGAAACTAGTATAAATAGAGAGTGAGCCTCTCTATTTGTCACACACACTCATCTATCTATAGCACATAGGTGAGAGAAGAGGAGCTAACACAAGGGAGAGAGAGAATAGCTATTGGAGATCATCTTTATGTCTTTGGGTTTTACTACTACCATTGGTGCTCATTCTATTTCTAAAGAAGTTGTGGGTTTTTCTGCTTTATGGTTTCCCCAAGGAAAATATTTGTGTCTATTTTCTCTTGTGATTGATTGTTGTGCATGTTATTCTCTCATATAAGATCGTAACATCATATTGCTTAAATGATAAAAATCTAACATGGTATCAGAGCTAACCTGAGAAGAAGACACTGTGCAGTTGCAGAAGCTAGGGCTTCTTACTTTTTGGGTCTCTCTCCACAATAAATTAGAAAAAGGAGGCTAGGATAACTCTCCATTAAAGGGTGTATCTTTTTGTCGAAGCAGAATTTGATTCCTGGCATTTTTAGTTTTTGCTACGGGAAACTAGGGATTTTTATAGAAGAGGAATTTTTGAGTGAGCCCAGCATAGGATTTCTCTCCTCATAAAAATTAAAGTTTAGAGAACAAGGTTCAAGTTTTTGGTTAAATAAAAATCTGGGAAATTCAAACCCTAGTTTGACCTCACGCCTAAAAAACCCTAAAAATAGTAAAACTGGTAGTTTTGGTACATTCACTATATCTTGGGATTAAAGAAGTGTCAATAGCCAAAATTTTTACATGTCGCAGATACAATATTTATGTTCCCAAGGTAAAAATTTCAGCTTCATATTCACTATATTCTAGGAGATATGATTGCTACAAATCAGGGTTCCAACCTCTTCCACAATTCATCCCTAAACATGACACCTAAGGAGAATTGATATATATTGGGATACGAAGGTCCAAATGAAATTTCACAAGATGTTCCAAATAGGGAAGAGAACATAATTTATGTGTTAAATGTTTGATACCATAAAGGTGAAACAGTGCCACATGACAATCTATACAAGTTTGCTATGTTGAATAGTATTGAAATAAGTCACCTTGGGAACACTATCATAAGTCCTAATTGGTTAAATAAATCGTGCTAAAACCTATGGTTTTGGAAAGAGGACAGACGAGGCCACCTTAGTACCAAATTTTAGACATAGAGGATAAGTACTTTTGGAGATATATCAGAAACAATATCAAGCATTTATGCAAAGGAAACTGGAAAACTAGGGCTTCCTGTTTCGGGAGCTTCCCTCCACTATTTTTAGAAAAGGAGTACATTGGACAAATCACCTTGAAGAGGCTCATCTTTCTATCCAATCAGATCTAAAATATTCTAAGTTTTGAAAATTAGGGTTTCTTTGAAAAACGCTTAATTAGCGAGATACGGAACCAGGATGGACACCTCAAATTGGTAAGATCTAATATTTTGTTATTTACATTTGAGGTTCTCATTTCAAAATGACCTATCACACCAGCTTGATGTCAAGCTTGGTGAAGATGAAAACGTTTGAGCATGGAACTATAGGATTTCACTGGTTCTTGAAGAAAATGAATTGGACACCTACATAAGTGCAGAGGTTCTAGTTCTAGAGGGAGATGAGGCTAAAGCCTTACATAAGAAGAACTTGGTCAAGAGGATAATTGTTGATTCAATCAAGAATCACCTTATACCACAAGTGTATTCCCTAAATACACCTAAAGAGATGTTTGATTCCTTGACCAATTTATTTGAAGCGAAGAACATAAATTAGAATATGACTTTGAGAATCCAATTGAAGAATGTCAAGATTGAGAATACATAGACCATGCAGTCAAGGGCCTCTCAAATCAAATAACAACTTGAAGTAGTGGATGAAGAAGTAGAGAATGCAGAAATTGCGATAACCACCTTGAATTGCCTCCCAGGATCATGGGATTCATTCATTCGAGGAATGTGTGCCAAAAGGAAGTGATTACCTTCAGCATACTTTTGGAAGAGTGCACATAAGAAGAATATCGACTCATAATAAGAGAAAAGAAGATGGGAGAAACTGAAGATCTAGCTCTCATGATTCAAAGAAGATCCCTCAAGCAATGAGGAATATGAAGAACTCAATTCTTGAAGAACCTCTTATCCATATCAGCATTTGATTAAGAAATGATGAAGGCTCAAGAAGGATTCTACCCACAAAACAAATAAAAGACAAGTATTTAATTGTCATTTCATGATATTGTTTTGTTATGCATTTGTCTATATTCAGTTGATGTGTTGTACATGATAGAATGTTTGCATTAATGACAGTATACTATTAATGTGCATGTGATGGGTAAGTATCTCATGGTCCTATAAACCTCTCCATTGCTACTTGTTAGATTTTTATTATTCAAGCCATCATTATGATCTTATGATCTTTACCTGAGAGAATAAAATGCACAACAATAAAACAAAAGAAACAAGAGACACAAAGAATTTTCCTCAAGGAAACCATAAAGAAGAAAACCCCAGAATGTCCTCAGAGATAGAATCAACACCAAAAGTAAAACCCAAAAACATAAACATGATCTCCTGACAGCATTAGTGTCTTTCTTGTCCCAGCAACATCTCTCTCACTCATGCACCCCAATGAGTGTGTGTGTGTGTGTGATAAATAGAGAGGCTCACTCTCTATTTATATTCTTTCATTCACTTAATGTCCACTCCTACATGTCAGCCTCACTTAGCAATTACTTACTAGAGCCGACATCTCTAGGAGAGTGTAATAACCCTAGTGCCCCAGAACTTGTGGGGACTTTGCCCTGCAGACCAACATTGAGGGTTATTTCTAACACAACGGTGGGGACTATTGACCTGAATTACAATAACTCACCTAGGGTCGAATTTGCTAGGATATTCTAATAACCCTAGGGCCCCACAACTATGGAGACTTTAACCCTTGAACAATAGGATGGTTACCCACAATGAATTGACATGACTTGTTTACATTATTGAATCTCCCGATAGGAACATCGAGGCATGACATGACTCAATTACATTATAAACAATTCCTCGAATAAACATCGGGGTACAATACATAATATATATACAAGTGAATACATTTTGATGTTACGATTACATCAACACTCCCTCTTAACTAGGAAGGTATTCTCCCAACACAATTTATTAGGAATGGTCTTCTTCTTTGTATTAACTGGATCATCTCGTCATCTTCATCTTCAAGTTATCTTCATCACTGGATCTATATCATCACTTGATATGGATCGTCATCACTAGATCTGGATCATCACTCAATTTGGATCATCACTTGATATGGACCATCATCAATAGATATGGATCATCATTGGATCTGGATCATCTCAGGGACATCATCACTGTATTTGGCTCATCTCGAGGACATCATCACTGGATATGGATAATCACTGGATCTGGATCATCACAGGGACATCATCACTAGTTTTGGATCATCATGGGGAAATAATCAATGGATTTGGATCATCACTAGGTCATCATCGTAGGTGCTATCTCATGATTCTTCTCGTCACAGGAAGTTCTAGAGAGACAACCCTTTTTCATGTTGGTTGTAGGCCTAGCCTCCTTGTATGTCTTCTCTAGCGCTTATATTTGACCCTAACTCAGAATGGACAACACTCACATCTGACCATAAGAGGAACATATCCAACACCATGTCATAAATGCACAACACTCACATCTAACCTTGACTTGTCAAAAAGGTAGAGCACTCACATCTGGCCTTGACTCGTCAGAAAGGCACTCAGTCCCAGACCGAGGATTCCTGGTAACTGACTAGGTGCCTCCACTCAGAGAATGTCAATAGCCCTTATATCTAATCATGTAGTAACCAATCCTATAGTCACATCAGAATGGCTCAGCACTCACATATGACATGGAAGGAACCAATCCTCTCACCATGACAGAATGGAAATAGCCCTTATATTTGATCAAGTTGGAGCATATCCATCAATCACATCAGAATGGCCCTACACTTATATATGATCATGTGAGACTACATCTTGCAATCATATCAGAATGGCCCTCAGTCTTAGACTGAGTGCTCCTAGTAACTGACCAGGTACCTCCATTCAGAGAATGGCAATAGACCTTATATCTGATCATGTAGGAACCAATCCTACAGTCACATCAGAATGGCTCAGCACTCATATCTGACATGGAAGGATCCAATCCTCTCACCATGATAGAATGGATTAGCCCTTACATCTAACCATGGAATGAACCTAATCCTCTCACCATGTCATAATGGCTCTATGTCTCATCATTTCCCCTCAGAGGGAACCTCGATCTAGAGAACACCAAGATTCTCCCTGAAGTACTCAAACTTCACTTTGGCCATTTCTAGCATAGAATCACATCAGGGATGATTACATTCAAGGATAACCTGCGAGCTTTGCAAGGACTGATTACATTTGAGGATAACCTATAGGTCTGCTTACATCTGAGCAACCTACGAGATTCGCTAGGATTTATTCTCAGAAAACCTATCTCACTGACTATGCTAGAATTCCCTCTTTCGAGAGATCTTGATCTGGATCACATACTAAAGATTCACTACTCCTCTCTCCAAATAGAAAGTGGCAACATATTTTTCCTCAGTTGTACTCAGTGCCATGCAAGACTCCATCCTGCCAAACTAAGAGATCACACTTGATCCCATAGTGAAGTAGCACCTTGAAGTGCTCTTCCTATCAATGGCACTGCCTACAAAATATGAATCCTCATAACCCTCCAGATTAATCCTCTGATTCGCCTCATACTTGAGCCCATAATCAAATCTACCCTTCAGGTACCTCACTGCATGCTTTGTAACCATCAGGTGAACATGTCTTAAAGTGCTCATAGTAAAGCAAATATCTGCTCTCGTATTCGTCAGGTACATTCACTACTACATTTTGACCATAAATCCGACGGCCGTCATGTCGGATTTTCGACACTTCCCTGTTGCATTTACAACACTTTGATTTTTTTTTAAGCGTCGGAAACTTGTCGTCGGTTATCCGACACCTAATTAACCGTCAGTTAAGCGACACCTAAGTAACCGTCGGTTAAAACATAAGCGTCGGTTAAGTGACAGCTTTTCTTCGACGGTAGTGAAAATTTTAAAAAAAAATCTCATCCATGCCGTCGGTTAAGCGACAACACGGCCGTCGGATAAGCGACGGAGATTAAGAAAAGACGTCGGAAAAGCGACATCGAGAAGCGTCGGATAAGTGACGGATAATAAAATAAGCGTCGGAAGAGCGACAGACAAAGCCGTCGGATAAGCGACGGATTCTAAGGCTAAGCGTCGGAAAAGAGACGGATTCTAAGGCTTAAGCGACGGAAATCATTGATAAGCGTCGGAAAAGCGACAGCTATAGGCGTCGCTTAAGCGACGGCAGTGATTTGTTTTAAAAAAAAAAATATTTACACAGTTACGTAGCATATAATCCAGAGTTTCAGTCCATCCGTATCCTCATAGTTGGGTTCCAAACAAGAGGCTTGTAAACAAGCTCAAATATTTATCTAAATGGGTGACATCTCATATCAATGATGGACACAATATTCTAAAGGAACCTGTGTTTTTCACATATTTTGGATTCTCTTCTATATATAAATACTATATGTAGATTATCTTGTCTTATCTGTATAATGTTTAGGTTAAGAATAAATATGGATCTTTTGGAGGTGACAAAGACTATATTCAATACCTAGTGAGACTAGTTAGGTCACCTTCGAGAGACGATGTTATGCTGTACATAACATATGCTACTGCTATAGGAAACTTGAACAATGGTACACTTGTTGGTAGTGATGTGTATTCACCTATATATTTGTCAACAAGTGAAGATCCATGGAAAAAAATTTGCATTGCAAAAGAAGTATAATACTCTAAGGAAATATCATACTCTTGCATCAAAGTTGTACATGTTGGGTTACAAGAGATGATATGCATATTGGCATCTCCTTTAACTATATTGCAACATTTCTTCTTATATCTTGCAATGCCTACTTTTCTTTATTCACATACCATATTTAACTATTTTGGGTTCTTCAAGGCTTTGTGCATGATGCATTTACTAAGCAACCCCCATATCCTGGAAGGCTTGGTGCTTCTTCTGGACAGGGTAGTACATCATATCCTACTTTCTCTTCCAACAAAATAGGTCCAGCTTCGTCTCCTGCTACCTCCAGTTCCAACGGAAAAGGTCCTTCAACTGCGTGCACAGGTCAACAAGATAATTCATTTTTGCATTCAGGTGTAGACCAAGGAACAGTGCTGTTTGTGGGAGAGCTGCACTGGTGGACAATAGATGCAGACCTTGAAACTGCATTGTCAGAGTATGGGAAAGTGAAAGATATAAAATTCTCTGAGGAAAAAGCTAGCGGTAAATCAAAAGGATATTCCCAGGTTGAGTTCTATGATCACACTGCTGCTTATAACTGCAAAGCTAGAATGCATGGTCGCTTGTTCAATGGGCGTCCATGTGTGATAGCATTTTCTTCTCTTGTTAATTTGGGGCAGTTCAGTTCTTCACAGATAAAAAAAACTTATACACGTCATCAGCAACCATCAGAAACTCAAACACAGAATAATCGGTTATCAATTGCAATAAAGGATAGGATTTTAGAGCTTGGTTAGTGAAACTGCTCCTAATTAAATTCTGGGTGACTCAGTCTCGGTTCCAGAGGCTAGGGCTACTAGAGTTAATGAATATCTATTTAGAACTGTATGGTTTTCAATTTTTTTGTATAAGATAAAAGTAAATGATGTAATGACGACAAAGACTAAGTATCAGGGAATAAGAAAGGAAACAGACGGTGCTGTGGTACTCTGACCTATTTTTACATCGGAGTCTTTATGGACAGTCAATGTATATTTAATTTCAATCTCTGAAATAACAATATAAAGATTTATTTTCGATAGAAATATTTAAAAATAGTCCATGATTGCCACTACAATGACATTTAAAAACCTATCCAAATGCAAATGAAATCTTCCCATATCCCTAGCCCAAATTGTACAATAAAGAATACAATTTTAGCAGTACCATGATAAACAGAATTAAATTTGAAAACCTATCCATAATACCGTATGTGACATGAAATCTTCTTATATCCCTAGTGCAAATGATAAATCAAAGAATATAATTTTATGTCTTAATGACCAGGAGAATATCATTTTCTTAAAATATGTTGTACATATTCATACAAATGGCTGTCAAGATAATTCATAAAATTGTCCCTCATTATTACCTGCAACTTAGTCAAGCGGGTTTGAAGAATGTTTGTAAATGTATTGTGCTGTTGCATGAGTTCTTCTATAGAACTATTGTCATCACTAACTGTCCAGTCACTTTCATAAGTCCCTTGGCTTCCTCTCTGCGCTAACAATACACGATCACCAATGTTAAGAAGCAATGGTAAAAAAACTAAGAGATTTCAGGAAGGTCAAATGCCAAATCTGAAATAGAAGAATAATTTAAACAAACACACTTCCAAAAGAGTGTGGACAGTCATCTTGAAGAAAGTTTGGTATTATATGAATGTTTTCCAACTTGTGAGAAATTAAACATTCCGTACCGGAATGAATGAGCTCATGTCCAGTCCAGAACTTGTGGTGGGACGACCACTGACCAGTACAGGTGTGTCTGCAGTGAGAGATTTCTCTCGTGTTTCCCAACTTTCAACAAGAGTACGAGCACGACCAGGCTCTACCACTGCTAATACATACAGAATATCTCAATCTTTCAAAATACTATACTTAAAAAACAGCATGCTGAACAAATTTGAATAAAGCTACACTATCATCAAGAGAAGAAAATTAACCAACTTCAAAGAAGCCAACTTCTAAATACCTCTTTTTGATAATTCAGATGCAGTAACTTGTCGATCTGGCTGACATACAACTCCATCATCTGCCATACGGTGTAAAAAAAATGAATGCTCAAGCACAATTTCATGTTAAAATAAGATTTTTGGAAATGAACCAAATGCAAAATACCCAAAATGCATTTGCATGAAAAACACTAGTAATGCATGAATGCCAGAAGGAAGTAGTTGAAAGTTGCTTGAAATTTGTCTTGGAAACTTGGACTACATCCTTCCTTTTGTTCCTAAGGGTCTTTGTACCTAAAATCTTCCATACATGCAGAACCAAAAGCAGCCAACCAACCAACCGGCAAGAATTTTCAATAAACCAGCCAAACTTTGGACGCCTCCCAGAGAACCTACTAGAGGAATCATTTATTTTTATTCTGGAAAAACATTCATATTTTACCAATGTGCATTGCAACAAGTACAAAGACATCATCCACATAATGAGATGATTTTAACCAACAGAATCACTACCCATAGACATCTCCACAATGCATAGAAAGAAAAATAGGAAAGCAACATACACACATTGAAGCAAAATTGACCAAAAGGCCAAGGAATTACTAAAATTCTCTTCACCATCCTAGAGTATCTGCCTTTCCTTACTAGTCAACGACCCCATAAAAAAGAACAACAAACTTTTAACTGTATTCCCCACTAGTCAATTATTCTCTTATTTACTATTTAAAGACACGTGAACATGAATAAAGAAATACAGTTAAATGAAGATCCGGCTTCCTCTACTTCACTAAAGAAAGAACTTGCTGCGTGAAAAAATTGAACAGTTGTATATATTTAAAATAAGAGCATACAAAAAACAATTTGTATCCCATACCATAATGCCATGGCAGAGACTCTTATTGTCTATTTAAAATATGGGGAAAAGGAAGAAGAAGAAGCTTGAGGAAACATACTAAAATTGGTGTAAATATGGATAATGCACAAAGACCATTTATTCTGTAAGTTTGTTAAACTGAATGCACAAACATGACAGGAATTTATAGAAAGTAATTCAATGAAAACAACAAAACATTTGGATAAAGAAAAGGCTAATTACCAGGTGCAGACCATGGAAAAATAGGACTTCTGTCATTCGGGCTTACACCTGATTCTACTGGTGAATTTCTTCTGAATTTGGCTGCACCAATCCATCTTGGCCCCGTCTGATTTCCCTCACAAACTACCGCAGAACTACTGCTAGTAGCGTCTAGTCTAGAGGAAAAGTTTTGGTCAGTCCTCGAAATGTTTTGGTCCGTTTTGTCATTGCCTGTCATGTGCTTCTGACTTATGGAGTCTATCTTATCAGATTCATCTCTATTGCTGCTAGATTTAATGACATCAGTTTATTTGGCTAATACTGTTGACGGAAACACTCTTCCAACATTGTTGATTTCTCTCTTATCCTCTGTTATTGTTTCCGGTCTTAGTGAACTACTTATGGGGACAATTACAGGCACTATATCAGGCCTGCCTACGGTCTGAAAATTTGCTGTAGGCTGCAATCTAGATGTACTGTTTTTTTTTGGAGTCGAGACATATGACGGTGGACCTGAAGTTGCAGGAAGATTCTTTGAAGTAAAGGCTAATCCAGCTCGTTGAGGTGTGCTAGCAAGACCTTCAGAGGCTACACAACAGTAGCAAAAGCAATCATTTTCATATAGCCATCATGTTTGTATTCAATAGATATTTATTACATAAAAGACCTATTATCTTAAACTAACACAGACAATAAAATGAAATTGAAAGTGAATAAAGGAATCCAATACTTTGGCCCATTTAAGTTTGTAATGATGGAAACTATATTCCATACTAGACAAAAAGTAGTTAGTCTTTTATTTAAAACAAAAAAGGCAAATTCAGAAGATGCAAAGCTTAAAAGATGAAATGGTAGATACTAAATGCAAATTAAGTGACATACTAGTTACCGATGTTGTATTTTTTGGTTCCTTGATTCCCGACTCTGAACTGTTTGACAAGGAAAGCCTGGCCATATTGGTCTTTAAATTATTATTAGATTGCTGGACACTTTGATGCCCACTGGAACCCAATTTTGCCTCATTAAGGCCATTTGTTCTTGACACATTTCCAGCAGCATATGGCCCCACCCACTGGAACACCACACGTGACACCTTCAATGTAATGATCTCTTACTAGCAACACTGAATAAAATCAGTGAAAGACAAAAGCTATCAGGAAATATGGATTGATAAAAAGGAAAACCGCTTATGCATACCGAAATGTCCACAACCCATACACCAACACAACTTTGATTGTATGAACAACCAAGAAGCTTTCCCTCGTGTATGTTAAGGTCAGCCAATTTAAACCAACCAACATCCACTGCATCATAGCATCTTAAAGGTTCCCAGGAAAAGAGCTGCAATCCAATGCAATAAATTTAAGAAGGAATGTAAACATTACCACCTCAAACATTTTAAGACCCAAATAGATAAAACGTATTACACCAAAAATCTGACCCCAACCTTCAAACTTTCATGCAATCCAGTTAACAGAGTTCTTCCATCTGGATTGAAAATCATGGCATGAACTCCTGTTGTCTGAAGGGCAAGCACACAAAATCATTCATGGCAGAAAATTTAATAGTATATACTGTAAAAACCATGCCTACATTGAAAGATCACATACAGAAAATAAAAACATGTAAACCAATGAATTGGCAGTGTTGCACTTAAATCATAACATAATACCCCAAAATCATTGCATGCATGCTTATATGCTCACTTATATATCTTTTGTTTCGAATTAAAACTTCCTTTGACTATTAATATTAACAGAGTGTACATAGCTTTATTACAAAAAGAGGGCTGCATATGCAGCCTGCACAAACATAGCTCAAAAAGCAAAAAACTGAGGGCTGGCTTAAGCCAAAAACCTCCAAACTAGATGCTGAGAACAATAAGCACATGTTGTCTTAAGCCAAAACAACTGAAATCATAAGCTCACCAACCGGGCAGAACCAGAGACATGAAATCATAAAAGACAAAGGGCATAAGCCCAACCAGAAAGCACTAAGAAGCAACCATGCAACCCGCTGGGTGAGGCTGGTCATGGCCATTTGGGGGAGGGCTCCATTCAGTCACCAGATGTTTGGCATCAGCATGTCGCACCACTCATATATTTTAGTAACATCTTCCTCTCAATGATAAGCAGATTGAGGAAGCTTAACGGAGTATCTTGGCATACATAGTATCAAACTGAAAACATTGTATTGCATGGCGAGAAAACACAGCTAGTGGAGGGCTCATATTTTCATCTGAAAGGATAAGTGACATAATCTCCGGATGTTCAACCAGATCAGTGGTAAGGAGGGATTTATTTTTATCGATAGTGCCGTGTGCAGAAGCTGATATAAGCCATTAACGCTTTGGGCAGTTCAAGAGGAAGTCTATCTCCATCATTGGACTCGGTAGGCACATCATCTAACTTATGGATGCCGAGGTAGATTATGTGAGTGCAGATTTTATTATCAGTCAAATTTTGCTTTTGGATTTGGAAGACTCAACGAAAGACATTAAATTGTTCATCAATTCTCCAGGAGTTTTAGTGACTGCAGGTATACAAAGCCTTTTATCTAGGTTAATTTTATACTGTACCCCTGCTTTTAAGTTTTATGTTTATTTTTAAACAGAAACAGAATATTTTAACTCAATTTATACGAGATTACAGAGAATCCACCTCTGCTTAAGCCTTATACCCATAGGTTGTTTTACATTTCGTACCCAAACTCTTTCGATTTCATTACTGCACTTCTCTAACCTTGTTAAAAAAATCAATATCTGACTTCTTAACCTGCCTAATAGACATATTCTTTCAATTCTCAACAAAACTTATTTTTTTATTAACTGATGGTTTGAGCTTACTGGTGGCTACGGCCACCTGGAGGTTGGTTTCAAAAACAAACATTCTAAACTACTAATTGTCAACATGTTTAAAGTTTTACCCATACATCACACATTATCCACAGTTTTCAGTATTCCTCATTTAAGTATATAGTAATACCAACATAATTTCATTAACTTGTTTACTTCTTGCAGCTTATCACTTGTGCAGTGTGAACTAATGAGGAAACTGTACGTCTTAAATTTTGGCACTAGCCCCTTTTTAACCATATCATCATAAAACATCAAAGTATTTTTTGTTTACCTTCCTGACAATAGAAGATAACATAATCCACATAGCGTGAGTTAACAAGCACGAGCAAATCCTCATTTGGAATTTCCCCAAGTGTATTGGCTGCCTGCACAGAAGTTGTCTGAACTTCTGAAGGTTGTCATAATTTATGACATGTCAATTTTCATAGTGATAGTACAACTTGAAATTGCAGCAGTTGGATCCTTTAATTGAAGTCCCCTGAATGTGTACCAGTTTTGGAAATGGGAACACCTGGAAACATGACCCGCTCCATGTTGGAACATTGGGGAGAACATTGTATATATATATGTGTGTGTATTAAATAACAAATTATCTTGCAAGAAATAAGAATGACAGGTTGATTTGTAGGTAGGTTTAGAAGCAAATCAGAAGTTAATCTGTCTTCATTTTCCACAAATTACTTTATTCTGTATCCCTTCCTGTAGGTTTCAGGGGCTGAATTTGGTGTAGTAAAGATCTCTGAGACCGCTGCAAAACACTGTTCTAGAATTAACCCTCCAATGTATGCCTTTTATAGACTTTGTATTAGGGTGAAAATCCATCCAAGGATACAAAATTAGGCTTGAGGAATGATGCCGCTGCTACAGGAGAAATCTAACAGTCACTTTAAGGCCTTATTTTTCTTCCTCTGCCCCACAAAATGTATACCATATGCAAAAGGGGAGTGCTGCCAAACATCCATGGAGATAAGGAATACCATGTGTGAAACACCATCAAGCCACCAATCTACACATTCATCGATGATCCAAGGCATCATCAAATGAACATGTCATCCTTTACTGAAATTGTGGTGAAGATCATAAGTGGACACCCATGCAAAATGGGAAGTAACAGGGTCCACTACCTTCCTACCAAAGCTGAGCAGGTGGTTCACTTCCTATTTGGTCAGGATATGCTAAAATATGTGGAGAACCTGTCTTTGGCTCAACTTCCTCCACCTTTCTATGGCCATGACCTTCCTTGTTGCTTTAATTCTAGACTGGACTTCACTGCCCCACTGTGCATATTTTGTAGAACTAAGAAGCTCATCACAAAAGAACGCAAACTTGATAAAAACCTTTGCAAGCCTTTTAGATGGGAATTGGACATCTTCTCCAAGCTGTACAGCGTTTGATACATCCTCAAGCAAGCCCAAATACACTGTGTATGCAGAACTGACCAATGAAATACAGTTGTGTATTGTCTCTAACCTAATGCAATGCAATGGCAAAACCTTGAGGGAAACTCTTAAAAGTTCTGAAGTTACATCCCCTTCAAGCAACTTCAAATGAGTTTGCCATATAGGTATAGCCTTATAGGTGCTAGTGACCTTAATCTCCTCACCTCTAAAAAAGAAATGAACATCTTTGAGGAGTTTCTTTGACCTGTTAAAGATCATGACCTTGGCTTTACCTAGGTTGACTGTCAATTGACGAAGATCACAAAAGAGTGCCAAGGTGTCCAGGTTCTTTGGCAGGAACTCCGACCTTTTCCTCACTAGAAAAGTCTGGAATATGAATATATATGTTAAGTGTTTCAGACTTCAAGCAGAAAGACCCAGGTCTTATGTCAGGCCCATCTAATGTTCTACTGCATGGCTGAACCACATCATTAAACTCCCCTGTGTCAGTAAATCCTGTACGTGAACTTCCCAAAGAAACATATTCTCTTCTTGAAGGTGACTGGATGCAGGTAATAGCAAAAACAATAAGTTCATTCCAAGCAGATAAGTGTAGCCATATATCAATACAAGGCACAAAAATTGAGGCTTCACTGACCCCTGTATCCAATGTGCATAAACGTACACCAATACCTGGATGGTATGACTCTTTTGAAATGCAATTCAAGAGGGTTACTGCATTGCTGCATGAGATTACATCTAAGCTTAGAATTTCCAAAGCCAGAGCCTCAAGAGATTCATTTCTCCAAAATCCTGACACTTTAAGATGTCGTGCATCTACTTTTCCAATCAATTCCAAGACATCAACAACCTCTTCTCTGGATGTATGCAGCGTCAGTAAAATGTTTGACATGAGAAACTTAACATCTATTGAATATGCCAGAGGAATTTCTGATTTAACAGTTTTAGAGTACTTAAACTCCACTATTGATTCCATGAACTGAGATACACTTGACACAAATAGTCGGGATGCTGTGCTCACTATAGAAAGTTTTAACACAACATCCTCTATGTCTTGCACTCCACTAAGAAAAGATTTTTCTGCAAAACAAATAATAAAACAAGTGAGGAATCCTTGAAGAACTAAAATGAAATATATTCTACTTTTTCATTCTCTACAGTAAATAAATGAGAAGAAAAAGCTCCTACCTAAGACATTTGCTTCAAAGCTTTGAGCATTAAATACAATGCTTGTAGGTACAACTGGATGGTGAGATAATCCTTTTACATCGCATGGAATTCTTAGGGACAGATCAACTGTCTCATTGCTTGCTTAAGCGATGCTTGTGACTGTTTTTAAAAAAAAAAATATAAAAGCATGTGCAGTACCGGCAGTCCCTGTAATATAGTGCATCACCACTTAAGGGGTGGGTTATTCTTAAGGCATAGTGCATGGCTGTCTTCAATTTTATCATTGCATTCCAGCATTTCTCTTGTTTTGATTTCATGTCTGCACATGATTGGTCATTATACTGATCAATTGCCAGCTCCACTCGCAAGTACTCATGGGTCAAACTTTTTTTTATGGGAGAAAACATGTATTGATGTCTACAGTGGTAGAACTCATACAGCCATGTTTACAAAATCCCAAATTTACAATCATAAACTCAGCAGAAATATATTCAATACTCTAAGAGCCTTCAATCCACAAAACATAGAAAACTAGCTAATACTAAGTTAATATAATCCTGATCCATACATAGCCTCAAAACTATAAACTAGACAAAACATCACAAGATAATTTCGGAACAGAGATTGCCCAACAACTCTCATTTGACAGTCAGACGAGAATCTTGCTTAGTGAATCATTGGCAACCGAACAGGTCATCCACCAAGAGCTCTACTTCAACGATAGTTGCCTGCTGACAGCTAGGCAAATTGTCCATAATAAGTTCCATATTGATAAGCACTTTCATTTTGAATTGTCCATCATTTTACCATGAATCAATGATGCTCTCAATTCCAATGTCAACCCCAATTGGTACAAGGCACTGCACATTTCCTACTTCAACCAGTTCTCAGCCTCATCTCTCTCTCCAATGTGGGTCCTAATTTGTTTGATGGTATCAGGTATACACTCATCTGACAATCTTTTTTTAAAGCACCTAATCAAGGCCAGGGGTATCAATTCAGATCCACCCTGTTGATCAATGAATCCATTGAGTGAGGTTCAAGCAAAAACTACTGTCTGCTGTACAATGGACCACCTTGACTGCTTGAAGACTCATCCAAGGCTGGCCTCAACATCGAGATTGATGCTCTAGAGAATAATGATGGACATACAGCAGGGTACCACAGAATGGGGAGAAAACACATGACAGAGAAGGGTAGGAGGGACAAGGCAGAGCCAAACAAGGGCAATGGGGAAATAAACATAAGATAGTGAAAAGCAATATAAAATAAGTCAGGTGAATTGGCATTCTTTCTCAAACATAAAATTTACACTCCCAAACATTTGTTAAAACTAGATCCAACCACAACATACAGCTAAGTTTTTACAAGTTATCCACGGCCTAAAATCACCATCAAAAATAATTTCTTAATGCCTTGGTTGAGAGACTCCCTCATCCCTGTGCTAAGAGCTAGAAGTTTAGCCCAAATGTTAGTCTTAGGTTCTCGGAATGCATAGAAGATTCATTTATGCAAGGTTCATGGTATTTGTATATCCGAATTAGTCCACTAGGCTACAGTTGCCATTAGAGGAACCACCACAAAGTGAATTTGGCCATTGGCAGTGGATACCATGGTAGTTTTTGGATCACTATTGACTCCTCAAAGTTCTGTCCTGTTAGCAGTAGTAGGTAAAATAAGACATCAAGATTATCCCTGAAGAACAAGAAAGAGAGAAAACTCCAAAAATATATAACCATCGTGACTTACTCTGTTTATTCTCAAATTTACAAAGAAAAATATAAAATAAGATTGACACACTATGAAGCTAATAGATCACTCTACCAGATATTGATGTTAAGGAAGTTGGTGCTTTGCCATGGAGTCCTGAATTAGGCAGAGACAAGTTGCTTGAAATTGAATACTTCATAAGTTTTAGCAGAATTCTGCGCCATAATGTTCATTTTGGCCATACAGGGGAGCTATCATAGTTACTTCCGTAGCTACCCTACTCCCAAGGTCTTGCTAGCATAGGTCAACCAACAATGCTTCTGTTAGCAAGTGGCACATTTCTTTCAGTATCATAATTCTCTCCTGTTTTTGCTACTCCAGATGACTCGACCACAGTACTTGTGGGTCCAGTTGAAGAAGGCCTAAATGGAGAAGGCCCAGATGAACTTCCAACACGTTCCCAAGGCTTGGGTGGAGGAGTATTACCTATTTATTTCATAAAACCAAAAGAAAAGATAAAGTTAGGGCCAACTTCCAAAAGTATACAACTCACAATACTAATCCTAAACTTCTTTGAGTTCTCAGAGATCTATATGCCCTTTGAAGATTTTCTATTCAGTTTACAGTTTGACAAGTATTGTTGTTGATAAGTGATTTAACTGAGTGGAAGAAATAAAATAAATATGGAATTCAAACCTTTCAACAAAGACATTGATATTCTCTGTTCAGCAACCATCCTTTTGCAGGCTCCAACATCTACAACTCAGATTTCAGCTCTCAGTTCTCTTCACTCCCATGTCTACCACCAAGAATTCAGCCACGGGGGAAAAGGAGGCATCCCTAAAATGCAGAAGGGACACTATATTTGAGGAATGATCCTACTTCAGTATTTAAGCCAATTCAGAGAAATTCTGCCCAAGAGAACCCAAGCTCCACTTGATCCAAGCCTGGTTTGACCACTTCATACAAGAAGCCGGTCTTCACCATCTCTTCCACTTGGATTCTTTGCAAGACCCAGTAAGCACCAGGAAGAGGCATGACTAGCCCTGGGGGGGCTGGGAAGCAGACTGGAAATAATTGACGAAGAGAGTAAAAGGAATCCCAATAAATTTGGGAGAATTAAGAGTGTTTAAGAGAGGCAACCTAACTTTATAACGCACATCCTTACTCAAATTGAATACCTCAAAAGCAGCATAAATAAGTTTGACTGTGGTCTGGAAGATACAAGAGATGGTATCTTCCAAAATGAATGAGGAATTTGCAGACAGATTGAAAAAAAGCTCACATGTGATGAACCACTAATAATAGAAGAGGAATCTTCCCTATGAGGAGGCAATGTATATGCACCCAAGCCATTCCCATAAGATTCCAGCTTCAGCTATTTTTTTGAATGTTCAGCTTATTAGGGATGAATTAGATAATCTAAGAATATTCTATGAAGAATGTCTGTAAGCCTTCAATATAAGTAGGCCTACCTTATGGGGGTTTAAGACAATGCTCGGCAGAGAGGGACCTGAAGCCTAGGCCCTCTCTGTTTTGTATACTATGTAATTCTACCTAATTTCCGAAGCTGTTAATATAAAAACATTTTTCTGCAAAAAATTAACAACTTCATTTTCATCTTTATGGGTACTCAGCACTTGGCAGACTTATCAGACAGTGAACTATTCCAACTTGGATTGCTAAAAGCCAAAATTTAAAAGGATCAGCTGAGCTAACTGTCCTTTCTAGAGGATACATCGCTATGATTTCTCTAAACCAAAAAAATAGAGATATTGTTTTGAGGTGAGAACCCATGGTTTATGGCTAGAGCAGGTATCATTATGAAAAAATTGTAGGCTTGATTTTAATCCCATGATCAATTCCCCTTAGACAATCCTAATTTGGTTGAAACTTATAGGGATGCCTCTAGAATTTGACATGGGTTTGTTTTGAAACTATGGAAAACTTTCTGAGAAAGATTTTCCCTCAAAGGGGAACATGGAGAAACATTTCCCAAGGATTTTCTCCATCTCGGAGGCATGGGGCACATTCCCCACCCTGTGGGGCACACCCCTATGGAACACTGAGTAAAAACCTTGAATAATGTGTTACCCTTCTGTGCTTCAGGCATCTACATGTCTCTATCTAGATTCAACAACTACAGGTGGTAGTCTTCCACTGTCAACTGTCTGCAATCTAGGATTCTAGGTTTGTCCATTATGTTTTTTATGAGCACTTCTAATTTGAGAGAGTAGAGGCCTCTGCTTCAATCAATCAATGAGATAGATTATGGAGTCCTGCCTTTCGTTTAAGCAATTTGGAAGGAAAATGAAAATCCAATCTCTAAGAAATCGTGGCTAAGGGCCGGCTGGTCAATTGGATAACTTCCTGTAAAGACAATAGCCAGTATCAATGACGGATTGGGAGTTATGCTTGTGTAATAGTTATTAGGGATGAATTTATCCAATCCCTGCCAAATTGCATGCAGTGTTATCGGAAACGGACCGGAACCGGCAAAACCGGCCGGTCTGACCGGTTTACAGGGTTGGCCGGTCCGGTCAACATTTTTTTTTGAAAAAACCGGATTTTTTTCCAGACCAAGTATGGAACCGGCCAGAACCGGCCAAAACCGGCCAAAACCGGTCGAACCGGTCAAAACCGGCCGATCTAGACTGGGGACTCAGGAAACTCAATTTAAAAAAAAAAAACGGAAAATAAAACTTTGCTGATGTACTTTGGAGCGTCTGATGTACTTTGGTCAGTTTACTGTGGCAGCAATAGTCAAGAAAGTTGAAGTCTGATTTTATTTAGCAGCAGCAAATTGAAGTTTGTAAAAGTTATTTTATCTCTGGGATTCGAGTTAAGGAATGCAACTAAGACAACCACAATAATAGGTTAAGCTTGCACAGCAAACAAGCCTGAGGTCAGCAAGTCCTGATTTTTGGAAGACAGACACGCAAGTTCATGAGCAGATTTTGTTTTCATGACTTGAGCAGACTTTTGATTGGGATGATTCCTTGATCACCCTCGATGTCTCACATGTTGGTATGTTTGTCTACAAAGTAATTTACTAACAATAATGACTCAGGAATTATAGTACACAGTGATATACACAAAGATGCATATATTATCAATGATATGATGTTAGATGATGCCTATAATATTACACAGTGAAGTGATCAGATGCCTAGCATGTTACACAGTAGTATGCATATTGATGAATCAATGATGTTTAGACAGTGATCAGATCTGTAATGATTCTTAGTAATTAGTTACTACATAGTGATATAATGTGCTAGTGATTAGTCATTACACAGTGGGATATATAGATTGCAATGATGAAACTATGAATATGTTGTTACACAGAGATAAATTACAATGAACCGGCCGGTCTGGACTGGGGACTCAGGAAACTCAATTTTTTTTTTAAAACGAGAAAATAAAACTTTGCTGATGTACTTTGGGGCCTCTTTGTTAATGTACTTCGGTTCAGAACCTCAGAGATGTATTGCACTAGGTGTTACTTTAGATATTTGCACCCATATTTTCCATATATATGAGAAACTTTGGATATTTTTGTATTAAATTCATATGTATGCACATGAATATATATATGTTTTTTACAAAATATGAATATTTTATGTATTTCTTAGTTAGCCGGTTTTTTACCCGGTTTTTTGCCGGTTCCGGTCTGGTTCACATTTTGGGCTTCGCCGGTCCCGGTCCGGTTCCGATAACATTGATTGCATGAAAAGGACCATTTTGGTTGGAACTACATTTGTAATTTTTCTACCCATCAAAAATCCCAAATATAAATAATAATTGAGAAAAAATGCTATCGGCTACTCCGTTTATATTCTTGGATTTTTTTCTTTCGCATATCCAAATGTGTTGTCAAGCATCCACTTTACAAGTTAGAGAATTAAACATATTTTTTCTTTCCATGGTGTTTTGAGAGTCATCTATCTATCCCTGTATTTCACTCATTAAATCATGAGAACTGCTCAAAATTTCCAATCAAATATTTCCATTCGATACCCTTATTCAGGCATCTGGTGGCATCCCCATTTATCCATCCATCTTGAAATTGTAAGTAGACCTCCCAATACATGGTGAGAAAGAGTTGAGCACCTAATAAGCATGCGTTACGTTTGGGCCTCTACAACTCAAAATCAAAGTAAAAACCTTGAATTACCTTTTTTCCACCTTTGCTTTAGGCATCTACATGTCTCCATCTAGATTCAACAACTACAGGTGGTAGTTTCCCACCGTCAACTGTCTGCTGTGTACAATCTAGGGTTTCCAATTATGTTTTTGATGAGTCCTTCTAATTTTAGAGTAGAGGCCTCTAGTTCTATCAATCAAATAGAGGCCTCCTCAAGTTCAATCAATCAACAAGATGGATTATGGAGTCCTTCCTTTCGTGCTTAGGGTGTTAAGGATAAGACTCATTTGAATTTTCTCATTTTTTTCCATGATTACGCCAAAATGCTTTTTGCCCAAATTTCAGAAACAAAAAAATACATAAAGTAGTAGCACGCGCAATATCCACACCAGTGTCAGCCACTAATTATTACAGCCCAAAAATCGAATTGTAGAGCTTTTGCCAAAAACAATATTGAATATTAGCATAGTAATTGCAAATTTATGAAGGGAGCCCGACATATCAAAGAACACTGTAAAATATTAATCCAAGAAAACCCTGGAGAAAAGAGCTAAAAGAAAAAGATGATAATGGCTCTCAATTCATGGATTTAAACAATAGCAGCAACCAGGAAGGAAGAAAACAAAAAAGTGGGAGAAATAGAGAAGAAGAGTAAGTATAAATCGATTACCAGAGGCGGCCATGGGCCTCTATCCCCCTTTCGGAAGAAGCTCGATCGGTCAAAATATATGTAGCTGGAGTGTTACAAACCACAATTAAATGCCCAAAATCCCCTACTGGCCCTTGAATTTCAGAGTTTCAGTCCAATTTGGTTAAATCGCAAATACATAACACAAGATTGTACATAAATCTTTAAGAAGAGTTGGAAACGGAGGAAAGGCATGGGTGGATTCGCCCCTCCACAGGCTTACCGGCATGCATACAATCCAACCCACCCCAAGATCTGGAACCACCGGCCTCTCGGACCCTATCATTTTATTTCGAACATTAACTATAGAGATATATATAGGCTATAGATTTTAGGATGAGGCATACTAGTAAGCGTCGGATATGCGACGGCTCTTTCTATAAGGAGAACTAACGCGCCGTCGCTTAAACGGCGGTTATGAGAATATCCGTCGCTTCACCGATGCTTGTGGCCACATTTATAAAAAAAAAATTAAATTTGTGATTTTTGGTAGGTTTAAAAGAAAAAATCCACGCGCCGTCGGAAGTAACCGTCGGATTTTGGATCGAAATGTAGTAGTGATTAAGGAATAAATCATCTAACGATACATCATGGCATCAACCAACTCTGATGAAGAACCACTCAATAGATTCAGGTTCGATGCCATAGGTGTGGTCATGTCCTTGTAGTCCATAATCCTAAACCTATTAAGGATCTCTACTGCATACTTCCCTTGTCCACACCTCCATGCCTGGAATGTAGTGCATCACCCCCAAGTCCTTTATCTCGAACTCAGCAACAAGTCTTCTTCTTGCAAATTTAATGAGTTCCTCTTTTCTGTCAAGAACAAGTCATCGACATATAACAAGAGCATCACTGGTATTCCTCCTTCAACCTTGAAGCAAAGGTTGGAATCCCATTTACTCTTAGTAAAACCTAGATTCATCAGTAATCTATCCATCTTGTCATACCATGTTGAACCTTAGGATATTCTGTAGTTAATCCCTCTGAAGCAAAGCATCATACTCCCTCTGTCTTCCATACTCTATGCACTAAAACATTCTGTACCAGAGTGACAAGTAGCTTCCTATGCTACTAATATTCTGTGTATCCATCTAGTGTATAGACTTTCATCTTCAACCTTGTAGCAAAGGTTAAGATCTTCATCAATCTCATCATGTATGTTTTATCCCATGGGTGTCTTCTGAACTCGCACAAGGCTTTCTTTCATTTGCACAAATGATTATGCCTGTCATGTGTCTCAACTCCCATTGGATGCAAATGTCTCTTTGTAGTCTGTGACTTGTTTTCATGAGAAGCATCGTGTTACGAATCTTTCCTTGTATCCCATGTTGTTTCCATCTACTGCATGATGGAACTACGAACTTCCCTTCCTGTATCAATATTACATCCTAGACATCATTCTTCTTGAACTAGTCTTCCCTTTCTTCTTGGTTACTTCTTCATAGCTGAAAGGTTCTACATCAATGATGTTGCTACATTCATCATATTATTATTCATCTTGAACTATCATCACTTGTTCTTCTGAACAAGTCTCATCCTTCTTTGCTTGTAGGCGATTATATATGCGATCTTTCCTATAAGTCAAATGCATTTGTATGGTTAGAAACATTTCATAAGGAATATTCATACTAGAAAATTCTTATGCATAAATATATGATCATGCAACTACTTTAGCCAATACAACATTCATCCATGTCTCATGGAAAATTTATAGATGCCTTCCATCTCTATCAAGACAACATTGATATTGTGCACTAATCCAATATGCCAGCAAAGAGATTTCATTCTAGATAAGAAGCAATGGAGAGTTGTATAGCACCATGAGCTACTTACCCATCTCATGCATATTAGTAGTATACTTTCATTAATGCAAACATTCTATCATGCATAATACATTAACTGAAGATAAACAAATGCATAACAAAACAATATCATGAAATGACAATTGAATACTTATCTTTATTTGTTTTGTGGGTAGACTCCTTCTTGTGCCTTCAGCTTTATCATCTTCTTCATTCATAATATAATCGCTTCTTATCCAAATGCTAAGATGGATAAGAGGTTCTTCAAGAGTTGAGTTCTTCGTATTCCTCATCACTTGAGGGATATTCTTTGGATGGTGAGAGCTTGATCTTCAGTTGCTACCATCTTCTCTTCTCTTATTATGAGTCAAGCTTCTTCTTCTTCCTAGAGTCTGCTGAAAGTAATCACTTCGTTCTGGCACACATTCCTTGAATGAATGAATCCCATGATCCTAGGAGGCCATTCAAGGTGGCTGTCATGACTTATACATTCTCCACTTCTTCTTCTACTATTAAAAGTTTTTCTTTGATTTGAGAGGCCCTCGACTATATGGTCTCTCCATTCTGGATCTTCACATTCTTCAACTATTTTCTCAAAGTCATATTCTGATTTATGTTCTTCCCTTCAAATAGCTTGGTCAAGGAATCAAACATCTCTTTCAGTGTCTTTAGGGAAGACACTTGTGGTACAAGTTGATCCATGACTTAATCAATAATGATCTTCTTGGCCTTGAGCAAGTTCTTCTTGTGTAAGGCTTTAGGCCTCATTTCCCTCTAGAACTGGAACCTATCTACTTATGTAGGTGTCCAATTCATTTTCTTCAAAGAGATCATATACTTCCATGATTGGAATTTATCAACTTAACCAAGCTTATCATCAGGATGATGTGATAGACCACTTTGAAATGAGAACCTCAAATGAAAATAGCAAAAGATTAGATCTTACCAATTTGAGGTGTCTGTCTTGGTTCCAGAGCTGGCTGATCTAGGGTTTGTCAGAGAAAACCTAATTTTCAAAACTTGGAATATTTTAGATCTGTTTGGATACAAAGATAGATCTCTTCAAGGTGAGATGTTCAATGTACTCCTTTTTGGAAAATAGTGAAGGGAAGCTCCGTAACAGGAAGCCCTAGTTTTCCAATTTCTTCTGCAGAAATTCTTGATACTGTTTGTGCAGTATGTCCAAAATTGTTGCTTCTATGTTTCTGAAAATTCACAATAAGTTATCATCACCAGTTCTTGTTTCAACTCCATAGGTTTCCTCAGAATTGGTTTCACCCATTGGGACTTATGATCATTTTACCAAGGTGACCTGTTTCAGGACTGTTCATCTTAGTGAAGTTGTACGAAATTCCATGTGTCACTGTTTCATCTTCTGGGTCTACAAATTGGAATGACTAAACTAAATTCCATTCACCTTATGGAACATATTCATAAATTTAATTTGGACCTTCGTAGCCTTAGATATAGAAATTCTCCCCAAGTGTCCTGTTTAGGGATGAATCCTGGAAAAGGTTGGAACCCTAACTTGGAGGGATCATATCTCCTGGAATATAGTGAATATGAGCCTAAATTTTGGAGACAATGTAAATAAGGATATCATAGTAGGCATATGAAAGTTTTATAATTGGATCCTTCTCCAATTTGAATATATAGCGAATGTACAAAAACATATCAGTTTTAGTATTTAGGGTTTTTCCAGCTTGCGGTCATACTAGGATTTGACTTTCCTGGATTTTAACCCAACCAAAAATATTAACCCAGGTATCTAAAATTTGATTTTCATAAGGATATAAAATTTGATGTTGGGCTCACTCAAAAATTCCTCTTCTATAAGAAGCCCTAATTTCCTGCACCAAAACTGAAAATGCTGGGAATCAAATTCTGCTTCGAGAGAGAAATGCACCCTTCAATGGAGAGTCAACCTAGCATACTTTTTCTGATGGATTGTGGAAAGAGACCCAAAAATTAAGAAGCCCTAGCTTCCACAGCTGCACAATGTCTTCTTCTAAGATTAGCTCAGATACCATGTTATATTTTTATCATTCAAGCTAGCATTATGATCTTAGGATCTTTAACTTAGAGAATAACACACACAACAATAAAACACAAGATACAAGAGACACAAAGAATTTTATTCGAGTAAACCATAAAGGAGGAAACCCCACAACTTCGTCAGATATAGAATCAGCACCAAAAGTAAAACTCAAAAACAAAAATATGATCTCCTGACAGCAGTAGTCTCTCTCTTGTCCCGACAACTTCTCTCTCACTCATGCTCCCCAATGAGTGTGTGTGTGTGTGTGATATATAAAGAGGCTCACTCTCTATTTATATTCTTTCATTCACTTAATGTGAAATCCTCGGATGGTAGATACCATGCTGGAGGATGTAAGTGCTAAGCATTTATGACTGGGTCAGATATAAGTGTTGACCCTTTCTGACTGGGTGAGATCTAAGTGCTGGGCCTTTCCTAAGAAGGTAGATACCATGTCAGAGGAGGTAAGTGCTGGGCCTTTCCTTGGATGGTAGATGGTGTGTCTTACCATGCCGGAGGATGTAAGTGTTGGGCCTTTTTGATTGGGTCAGATATAAGTGCTGGGAATTTCTGACTGGGTCAGATGTAAGCACTGGGCCTTTCTGACTGGGTCAAATGTAATTCTTGGGCATTTCCTCGGATGGTAGATACCATTCCATAGGATGTAAGTGTTGGGCCTTTTTAAGTGGTTCAGATGTAAGTGTTGGGCCTTTCTGACATGGTGATAGGCTAGGCCTCCAATGGTCAGATGTGAGTGTTGGGCATGCCTTTCTAACATGGATGTTAATGTGTTCCTCCCATGGTTAGATGTAAGTGTAGGGCAGGCCTTTCTGACATGGATGCTAGATGTTTTTCTCCCATGGTCAGATATAAGTGCTAAAGAAGATGAAGACTTACATGGAGGCTAGGCCTACAACCATCATGAAAAAAGGTTGGCTCTGTAGAACTTTCTGTGACGAGTAGAATTGAGAGATAGCACCATTTGATCAAGATAGTGGAAGCGGTGATGATGATGATGATCTAGTGATGATCAAGCTTTGATGATGATCCAAAGAAGAACACTTGTGCTGATGAATTGTGTCAAGAGAATACCTTCCTAGTTAAGAGGGAGTGTTGATGTATTTGTAACTTCAAAATGTATTCACTTGGATATTTTATATATTGTACATCATTATACCCTAATTTTCATACCAGGAGAGTCATTAATATAATAAAGTCATGTAAAGTTAATGAGGTTAACCCTCCGTTGTAAGTTAGGGAAATATTCCCCGCAATTAAGTTGAAGTTAAACCTCCTTGTTGATCAGGGGGGAAAGTACCCACATTTGAGTGGAAACAGGGTTATTAGAATCGCATAGAGAAGTCATCCCTGGTAAGTAATTGTCAGGTCGAAAACTAGTATAAATAGAGAGTGATCCTCTCTATTTTTGACACACACTCAACCAACTATAGCATATCGGTGAGAGAAGAGGAGCTCACACAAGTGAGAGAGATAACAATTGTTGGAGATCATCTTTCTGTCTTCAGGTTTTACTGCTGCCATTGGTGCTCATTATATCTTTGAGGAAGTTGCAAAGTTTCTCCTTTATGGTTTCTCCGAGGAAAATATTTGTGTCTATTGTCTCTTGTGATTGATTGCTGTGCATTTTATTCTCTCAGATAAGATCCTAATATCATATTGCTTACATGATAAAAATCTAACTTTTTGATTTCCCACAATGATGGCATGGATGAGGTTCTCTCTTTAGACTCTTCAATTTGTAAAAAAACCTTGGAAACAATCATGGGAGAGGGTCCATATTGAATAGTTCACCAACTTGTCCATCCTCTCCTCTTCATGCTACATTTATCATAACATGCCTTTGAGCTTGACAGGGATGCCTCTACCTCAATGATTTCTCCTTCCTTCGGGGGATTTGTAACCTCCTCATGGTGTAATTAGTCAATTTGTTATCTTTAGTTAGTGTAACTTAATGAGTGTAATTTATTCAATTTATTCCCAAGACATCCAAACATCAACTTATGTCTACCCTCATAGCTAATGTGGCATATTACGTGAAATGTCATCTCGTCCGAAGGTGTTGGAAATGGAGAATATTTCACTCATCTTCTTGTGACTTCCACTACTTTTTGAACACAAAGGAAGTCATAGTCCTATAGTTGTAATACCTACAAACTTGACTCTCTTTAATTTACTCAAATAGAGTATAGAAATGAAACTTTAGTTCGAACATAAAGAGCAACCTTTAATCAGTGTTTATGTATCAATGCTAATAATTACCATACTAACAAATCTGTAATTTAGTTAATTGTGCTGGAACGCATCATGTTTCTTATATAATGAAACTAATACCTTATTTGTTGCTTCCTATGCAGGGGTAGACCACATAGTTTTTATAAAGAAAATTTTGGAGATGGGAAACTCACGTAACAGAGTAAGAAAAAATAGAAGGAATATGCCCATTTAAAAGGAAAATGCGGTAAGATAAAAGGCTAGGTTGGCAACGGACAGAGTAAGACATGGTCCACACATTTCCATTGATATTGCGATCGATCCTAACATGGTTGATGACAGAAGAACCTCTAGTTCAGAACCACGAGTGAAGTGGTTGTGTCCAATGGACCCAACTAAAATTCCAACATCAAAAATGTCTCCAACCAACAATACATCAATGATCCATGCTGAAGCTCTTAAAGACATAGGTATATTGAGATACATTGAGTTTCAAGAATTGGATGTAGGATTATTGATTAATTTGAAATCTCTCCAAGAATACCACAACCATGCTGATCACACTCCTAATATGGACCAACATGTGAATGAAGCACCACAAAAAGAAGCTCCAGGATTCATAGCTCATGTCCACCTTCCCTACCTCGACTGTCTAGTACAAGAAAAAACACTCCTAGATGTATCCATGTGGATGAAAGTTGTATGTCCATCCTTAAAGGTAAGTTTCCCGAAAGAACTATAAATTAGCAATGTAGAAAATTAATGAAGGAATATGTTGAATCCAAAGGAGATGCAGGTAAATTTCAATTATTACTATGTTTCTTAAAGTTAAATTTTTTAGTTGTTGTTAGGATAATTTTGGGAATAAATATGGTTAGAATTTCAGAGGCCAACAATCATATTGTTAGAAATATCCAATATTATTTTAATGTGATTGGGACGGCATCTCATACTAAATATCTTTGTGTGGCTCATCGTGTGTTTTCAAAATTAGTTGTAAGCAAGTCCACATGGAAATTTCACCTCTTGTCACACACTTCTCACATACTTGAATTAAATAGAAAAACTATTAAGAAGTACTATGTTATAAGAGAAAATATTGAGACTCCAGGTGGAAAAGATAGTTGGAATTTTCTCGGCAGGTAGCCTCATCGAGATATGAATCTAATTGATGCTGTTAAGTACTTAGTACAAATGTTCTCGCATGATCATACCAGAACTCCATATAACCAAAGAGATGTGCTAAAGCTGAGAAACATTTCTACTAAACGTGAACCCCACATCAAACACTTCCTTGATATGAAACGACTGAACTCTATGAGAGATTTGGGAATGAGCACACACAGTTGAACTTGGGCCAAAGGTCCTTTGAGAAATGTAAACCATGGTACATTCGTATATGCATTGATCGGAACACATGCTATTGCAGATACCATGTATAATATGAATATTTTTATGACACATATAAACATAGATTTTATGATTTTCATACTAACATTGAATAGGGATGTAATGAATATGTAATACCACCGAATTCATCAAGAGATTTTATTGGAAGCGTCATGTCTCCAAGGAACGAAGGACAAAAATACTATGAAAAATCATGTCTATATGGGAATAGTTCCATGTGCAGTGGGTTTTCTCTTTTGAACCATTGCATTCATGGAAGTGATGAACATCAATTTGGAGGTATGATCATGGAGATGCGGAGCTTGAAGTATGTAACCTATCAATTAGATAGTGAAAAGGAAATTAAAAATATTGCATTGGTGAAGTCATAGGTGCAAATGATTATTGCATGTTTTTCCTCTTACACGTTTAGTTTCTACATATACATTCTTTAAAGGTCACATTCTAATACGCCCCTTTTTTCCATAGAAACAGGTACGGGTATGTGAATTTTTATGGAGTTCTACAAGAAAACCAAGCAGTATGTTTAGCATGTGTATGTAGCACAATTGAAGGATGAGTAGTACAGAAAATGCAGGGACAACTTTCCCATTGGGACCATATTGTCAATTATGGATTTTGCAGAAAACTACACCCTTCATCCATAAAATAAAATTCAGAGTCAATAATACCATGCCAACCATGTCAACATCATGGTACATATTACATATAAGCATGGACCTTAGAGAAGAATTAACAATAGAATAATAAATAAGGATACAAAATTTTAGATAAGTGATGACAGATGCCTTGATCTGCATTATGTGCAACATTGTTTTTGAAGTTTATATGATCATCTAAAGGAGGGAGATATACACATGGATCAACATTGGATATGGTTAGATGGTTATGCAAGCTAGTTCAAAAATGCCTGAGTCTTCTAATGGATGAGTATGTTGCATAAGACTTACAATTTGTTGCATATATGGAACTACTTTGAGACCAAGCACGAAAAAGGTGAGGATGACGGGGTTGGTGCATGTATCAAGAGAACACTATGAAGGGAGGACATGAGGATTAACAGAAACCAAAAATCACGTGTAACACAGGGACAAACACACGTGTTTAATGCATATGAACTAAACACACATACACGTTTGAACATGTGTGCACATCTAGGCAGGCATGCACGTCTAGGCATGTGTGCGCATGCCTAGGCGCATGTACATGCTCCTAAATTTCCACACCAGGAAGCCAACGTGGAGGTTTGAAATAGATGAAGCAGGAATGTGTGCATGTGCCCAATTTTACATGCACATTCCTATTTTTTTTCTGCTCGCACGCTCCCATTGCATCATAATTTGATAGTATCTTCTTGAGGGAACCCATTTACTACTACTATTTGTACGGGGGTCACCATGTATGTATTGGACACTCATATTTTCATGTCCTTCACATCTCATGTCCTTGTGTTAGGGGACTTAGGTTGTTTCTTTAAATTTCGCTTCTATCTTATTGTTTGTAACCATATCCCGCAAATTTCTTACAGGAGTTATTCATTCAATGTTGATTGTAAAATTTGGAGCTATTGCTAAAACTAGTTTTAACTAGTAGACTATTTTAAAAAATCACCATTCCATATGAAGGTTGAAAAAATAGGGCTCGGAAATAACTCTGCAGGGATCAACAAATGAGAAAAATCAGAACATGTAGGGAGAATAAATTGGAAAACATAGAAAATATCCATATGAGGAATAAATTAGAAAAATTATGGAAAATCACCAATTTTGAGATTTTTTCCACTGTTCCAGACCCACAAATGATGGGATAGGAAGACTTTATACTTACTCGGTCATATTGTTGCAACAAGGTTACCTCTTTCAAGTTCTTGCTTTCATTTCCAATGCAATGAATAAAGGCCCATAAATGATTTGGTATAAATGGATTCAAGAATCAAAAGTTGAAAGTGAACAAAGAGATAAAATTACACTTGTCTTCCATCCATGCAACACTACAAATATATCTAGGATAGATGTTGTATTCTCGAGGAGGAGGGGGATCTAGTCCAAGACAGTATGTTCCCCAATTGTTCTCCTCAGCATTTGGTGTTGTTGTAACATATTATTCAGGTCCATCGACGACATACATTCAAAACTGCTTCCACTTTCATATGCTTCAACATATATGACCTAGTCATTTAAACAACAATAATCTCCTCATCCACCTATGTTATAAATTTAACCCCGCCTACTTTGAACCACATATCAAGCTCATCATACAGGATAAACTCAAAGTAATAACCTACAAGATTTTATTTCTTTCATAGGTATCAAACATCAAAATTTACATCCACTAATATTGCATAGAGCTCGTAATGCATAAATGGAAGCCACACTAAAAAAAGATTTATCTACCTTCACTCACCATTTCTCTATAGGAAGCAACATCATGATTCTTCTTCAGGACTTGTACAAAATCATTTGTATAAAGATAAGGTGGAAGAGGAATTCCTACAACCAAATTCAATAACTTTATCAACAAAGCACCTAACAATGTGTATCCAAACAATCAAGCAATAGAAGAATTTTGGGTGTAATACAATGCCCCAGAACTTTTTAAAAAATACACCAATGGGTAGCCAAATATTGCACTTGTTGATAAAGAAGAATCTATTTCAAGAACTTAAATATAAATTCATATCAAGAGAATTTGAGAATTACAAAAGGTCAGAAATTGGTTAAATAGAAACAACCTTTTGTAATAATTAATTCATCCACTACATCAGGGTAGATTTGATGATTAATATATTCCATTTAAATATCTTTTACTACATTTTACTAAAAAGAATCCATAAACTTAACTGAAAGATCGTCTCTAATCTTACAAATTAAAACTACTTAAATTTGAAAATTAGCTAGTATCCTCAAAAGAATGTACAACATTATTCATACTTGGCTATTTTTTAATTCTTCATCATAAATACATATATTTCAAATATTTTGCACTATAAATGTCGGAATATTAGAGTGAGTAATGATAATTTATGTGTCTACCCAAATGTATGGATAGTGTATCAGGTATGTGGAAACGTGTTACTCAACTATTGAGAAGATCCTACTAGTTGAACCTCTATAACGTGTATTACATGCAGCAAGCAAATTCTAATGGCAAGTTTAAAGACCCAAAAAGAGTGGCTTGAAGGCCTAGATAAGGTGGTTTGAAGAATAATGTCCTAATTAGTCATGTCTAGGAAAGCATTTCAAATGATTACTTGGTTACTTTATTAGATTCAATGGTGGGTCCCATATGTTGTGTATAGGTGTTATTGAAAACAATATTAGAAAGTTGTTATTGAGAGGGAGTGATAGAAAGTAACAACAAATCTCCCTTTGAGATGTAAAGTTTTAGGTGCGTGGTTCCCAAATATTCATTAATAGGGAATGTTCAAAGTATTAGACTAAGTATTGATAATTTGTGTGTGAGACCAAATGTGAGGAGAATGTGTCAAGACTCAAGTGTTTGAACATAAGTGGGTTAAGGTGGAAGTGTGTGTGCTAAAGTGAGTTTGGGTAGACCTGAAATAGCCTTACAAGATACCTTGTGATCTGTTTATATTAAATTCAACTCTAGATTTTGATTCTAAGAAAATAATCCCTTGTTGTGCTCCTGCTCAATAGCCTTTAAAACATTATTTCATCAAACAAAATCCTATTTTGTTTGATGAAATGTTCGAATTTTAAAGTGGTAAATCCAATGAACTTTTAGCTACTGAAAGGGTGGTATTTCTTGAACTAATGATTCAGTGAAATTTCACATTTTCAAACAACCTTTGCGAATTATATGAAATTAATGAAATCAATACTGTAAGGCTATTTTTTTGGGTAGAGTTACACTATGAAAATCAAAGGGTGAGCATAAATAATTTTTATATCGTTTATCGTCATTCTACCATTGAATTTTATCCAAAAAAAAAACATTATAAATCAATGTTATGCCTTGATTTCAATATTGTCATGGTTGATAAGGCTGACATATTATAATGGCTCGTATTGGTTTAATTTATCGCCTTACCATAGATATTATCATAAGGCTGGTTAGTGATATTGTATGGTTGATGCATTATGACTTTGGTAAACCTAGGGTATCGAACACCAAATTGTTTTATGTGTCATATCCACCATGTCTTTTGGTTTCAAACCCTAGTCGATGTTGCCATACCAGTTAATGTTGATTGTTATGTGGTTTATATTCCAAAGTTTTGATTAGATGGTCTACATTATGATTTATCGTGCGCCACCTTTGTATGGTAAATTGCACTTACGGTTAGGCTGATATTTATTTGGTCATCGTCGGATTGATTTATGCTATAGCCTCCATCCCGATTAACCTGCTGCGAAGCCAGTATGCCATCATGACGCTGGTACTCAACCTGTCTATCACGTTTAAGCCTTGGTACTTAGACCCCTGCATGGCTGCCTACAAATTGAACACTTGTTTGTTTGTACAGCAAAGGGCTCCCTATTATTAATGCTAGTCGAATAATGATAACTTCAGTGATCTCGAGTCTTCTACCGTCATTTCCCCTCAATTGATTACCTCTCAGAGCGCTGATGGCTTCATTCTCATAGGAGTATACTCTGCGTTTATGCATGGCTTACTTCGTTCATTACCTAGTCTCGCTCAGTCTTCGTTTCGAGTGCTCATGATTCAGTTTTCTGTCTGTGGTCAAGCTGTGGCACTCATTTCATGTGCATTTATGCACTTGGATTCAGCCAGGGATGGCGCCGGTAGTAAGGGTGGATCCATGCGAAATGACATTGCTTGATTCTAACCCTGAACTGTTAGTACAGGTTGAGGCTGTTGGCTGGCTGCCTTTCGTGAAGAAGTTCTCGGATTCTAACCCTGAAGTCACTAGGGTTTTTTCTCTCTCTCTGGTGGATTTTCAAGCAGAGGTTGGTGATCTTCATTTTAGGGTAGATGAACGCTCGGTAGTGGTCGCAACAGGTTTGTCATTAATCGGTGAGAGATGGTTCAAATACAAACCAATGAAGATTACAGAATGGCGACAGTTGCTTAAGAACCCTACTCAAGAGGTCTCATTTCAAACAGGGGTAGCTTGCAGGTATTTCAAGAAAGAATGGCATCATGTTCTTGATTTTATTCATAGATATCTAACGTGTGAAGGCCATTTATCATCAGCGTATGTATATCACCTTCGGCTCATGTCGGCATTCATAGGTTTTCCACTGAACTTGCCTTATTATCTGTTGCATAGTTTGTTCAAAATGTCTAATGCAATCAAAAAGGGCCCAAAGCACGTCAGTCACAGTATTTTTCATCATGGTTTGGTTCATATGTTGATTGACCAGGAGTTGTTGAAGTCGAACAGGTCTTGGGATGAGTTTGTAGAGTCAAATGGTTTTTCCCTGTTTTGTCATTGTATGTTTGATAACCCTGATGATTGCAATAAACATAAAGGGCCGAGCCCAGTCTCAGTCCCTTCTCCGCGTAAACCCTTGTCAAGTCCGGGCTGTATGAATTTTGAACCCTGCAAAGATCCTGTGGTTAATCCAGTGAAACGCGCTAACACTCCTATAGGCTCTAAGCGCATGAGGAAGGTGTCATCCCTGTCACCAACTACGCCACAAAATAACAATGAGAAAATTGGTAATCGTGGACGAGATAGACCGAGGGCTAAATTGGTGGGTAGATTCACCAGAGGTATGGCAAAGGGTAAGTCTGTCAAGAACCCTGAGTCCGATAAGGCTCATATTGAGACTGTGGTAATTGATGATGAGTTCGAAGATATTGGTCTACCTGTGAGCGATGAACCTATGGAGCATGGGCTCAATTCGAACCCTGATCATGATAACCCTCCTGTGACTGGTGATGATACTCCTGTGGTTGACAAAGAATTACATGTTGATCCTGTTATTGGTTGTCTAATTGAAGAAAAACATGCAAAACCAATCCCACCTGATTCTTATTGTATCAATGATATGATGCATCCTCTGTTTATCAATTGTCTTTTAGACAAAATTCGTAGAATGGAGGAGAGGGTGAATGAAGTAGCAGCAAATCATGACTTGATGAAGGATGTTAATGTTGAGCTGAAGGAGAAAGTGGTTTCCAGCGATAAACAGCTTTTACGCTTGAAGAATCACAAGAATAAACTTATCCGGAGAGTCCTTAAGTTACAGGATGATAATGCTAAGAATGAAGAAAAACTCCGAGAGCTTAATGCTCAAATCGCGCTCATGTAGTTTAAGGCTAGATCGCGCAGTAATTCCGGTGGTGTGAATATTCAAGTTTTCAATGCACCTGTGAATATATAATGTTGTTGGGTTTACTTGCTGTTGGTTTTAATTTTGAAGTTCTGATGGTTTGATGATTGAAGTATTTTTTGCACAGGTATGATTTATCTTAGTTTTGTTTATTATATTGCATTAGTCATTTTAATTTATATTTGTGTTTTGATTTTGTTATTCGATTTATTGCAGGTGACATGGTTGCTATTTACGCCTAGTTTTTTATCACTGTTATTTTTGGATACCTCCCCCATCAATCAGAACAGATCAAAGACCAAACTCTCCAGGTGTTGTTTTATCATTGGAGTTTTCGATTTTCATGGATCGAATCGTTGTAATTTCATAGTGTTTTTACCTATATGGAAAATGACATGTTCTACTTGTCATTTTAATTGGAAATTAGTTAGACTATTCGATTTGGGGCTATCTCTAGTTTGTAGGAATGTTTATTTTTGAAAACATGTATTTAAAGAGATAGGATGGATGAGAAAGTGGTCGATAGTTGATGGGAGGAAAGAACGAGACTCTGGTTTAATTTACCTACAACTTTGGACAGCTATCTGTCTGCAGCTATGATATATTAGATTGCTGATATTCTAAATATATGTTTACAGTTTGTACTTGGCATATAGTTTCGTTTGTCTATCAGGATTTTCCTTTCTTTTCTATTTTAATTATGTTTCTTATCATTTTCTAAAGAATTTTGCAAACATTCATGTTTTGGATAATTATCGATTTTAAATGCTTTCAATTATGCTGATATGTCATGTTGTATATTTGATGATCTAATCATTGTTATATAATGTGTAATGATCATTGCATGGTTTTGGTTAATGTTTAAACTTCTTTGAATATGATCAAGTGTATTCATGCAGTATTTTATTAGCATCAATTGGTTGCAGGTTAAATATTTCTTGCTCCTGATCAGGATAGTATGTAGGCTTAGATAATATGTTTTGTATTTTCTATTAATTATACTATTCGAAAAATCTAGTCGAATGAGATCCATCTATATAGATTATATCCAGATTATTTATTTTTGTAATTATTGTATAGGTGTAAATAATATATCTTTGTAAGTCATTAACTCTGCTAATATTTATTTTCCTTTTCTTGTGTTTAGAATCAGCTTCTATAAATAGATTAAATATGACAGTTGTTATTTTGCAAAACATAACATGAATTAACTCTTGTAATCATAAGCATAGGTTTGATTAACAATCAGTAGCGTTAGTTTTAACCATTAGACAGTTAGTCTTCCAGGCCAACAGAGCCTTTAAACCTGTCGGGAACAACCATCCCAAACAGCTTGGAGCCTGTTCCAAGGATCCCGGTCTGGGTTGTTTTCCCCCGTTGCATGCATAGTCATCTACGCCCGTCAACAATGGCGCTAGAAGGAGGGCTAGCGTAAAATGGATGATGAAAATAACTCTGCTAACAAAACTAATCAGCCAACCACCCCTCAAATACATTCAAGTACACAACCACAAACCTGCCAGTCATCACGACTAGGTGACGACCCTTTGAATGACTCAGTCCGAAACCTCATTTCTCAATTTGATGCCAGTGGTGCCCGCCATCCTGAAGATTTAGATCAAATCGAACAAGCCATAAACGAATCTCAAAGAATTTTAACCAGAGCATATTCAAGCATTACTGGGTGCCAGCCTACTGAGCTACCTCTCCCATAGATTACCCGTCCTCGTACTCGTCATTCTAAACCTGTCGCGGGAGAACAAGAACCATCTTTAGGTTCCATTCCGGATCTTCAGATACAACATTCCCTAACTGGCACTGATCAGCCTTCCTCCTCTACAGTTCCTCCTCTACAGGACCACCTTTGTCAGGAGGATCTGGACGACCACCATCACCACCTCGTTCCCCTCCTCATACTCTTCAAACATCACCTTCACCACCTCCAACTCCAAGGAACATGGCAGGTGTGAATCCCCCAAACCCTAATGCGAATATGCCATGGTTGGCTCAGGATGCGGTTGCTGTCCCAGGCGTTCAGCACCCTCTACCCAAGCATCTTGAGAAGCTGTTTCCTAAATTCAACCCTGAGTCGAATGAACCAGCTGAAGATCACGTCAAGAAGTTTATGCTGGTGGTTCAGCTCTTAGATGTCGAACATGAAGACGTAGTATGTCAGATTTTCCCTTATACATTTGAAGGTAAAGCTTCGACATGGTACTTTTCACTTACAGCTGGTTCCATTACTAGCTGGAATGAATTCGACCTTGCATTCATGAACAAGTTTGGAGATGACAAGACTCCAGCTATCCTAGTATCAGAGTTGTCCAGAATTTGTATCGAACCCAAAGAAAAGGTTAAAGACTTTAACCAGCATTTTCTAACTTTAAGAAACAGGATTCCTGCTACTTCAAGGCCGACTGAATATGTCACTGTAGAATTTTACACTTCAGCCTTGCTTGGAAAAATAGCCGTCTGTTGACAGGCGAACTCGACTAAGCCCGCAACGGGGGAGACGACCCAGACCGGGATCCTTAGGGCAGGCTCCAAGCTGTTTGGGATAGTCGTTCTCGACAGGTTTAAAGGCTCTATTGGCCTAAAAGTCTGAAAGACTTATGACAAAAATTAATGCTACTGATTGTTAGTCAAACCTATCTTTATGATTCGCAAAAGTTAATTCAAGTTATATGTCACAAGATATTAGACCATCAAATTTAATTAACTTAAATATGATGAAGTATAAATACAAAGAAATAAATACACACACAGTTAATATTTTACAAAGACTTGTTATCTACACCTTGTACAATAATTACAACAAGAATAATCTGACTGTAATTCATAGAGAGGGATCTGGTTCAAACAGGTTTTTTCAAATAATATAATTTGCAGAAAATAAACAACATATTATCCTATCCTACTTCTTATCCTGATCAGGAGCGGAGAAATAATTAACCTGTGATCGACTTATGTTGATAAGGACACTGTATGCAAACATTTGATAATATTTAAAGACATTCAAATATTACAAAACCATACAGAAATCGTTACACATTATATAACAACGATATCAATCATTCATTACAGAACATGACGTATCAACAAGATCGGAAACATGAACAGTCGATACTTATAAATAATATTTGTACAATTCTTCAAGGAAATTATCACAAACATTTATAATATAGAAAAATGAGTGGCGAAATCGAAAGATATTATAAACCATATGTAAAGTATAAAAACTGTATATATGCATCAAACATCACCAGTCCAAAAGCTGTAGCTACTGACAGTTAACTGTCACGAGTCACAGATAGATCGAACAGTGGTCTTGTCCTCCTTTTCCCAAATTATCGACCCCCCTCCCCTATGGTATCTGCCCTATAAATACATTTTAATTTCCCCCAAAATAAACTTTCTAAGAGCTAGAGATAATCAGCATTAAAATCTTTAACTGATTTCGCATAAAAATGACAAGTGGGAACATGTCGTTTTTCAGCATGTGCGCGAATATTCAGTCCATAAGAGGAGATCGATGACACATATAAGATAACGGAACCTGGAAAACAGTCCCTACAGGATCGATTTGCTTCCAGATATTGAGGGATCATCCATACAACCGAAATCATCAAAATCGGGGAAGGAAAATATTCATGATACCACCTGCGATGCAAGACAAAAGAAACATATTTAAAATGTAATTAAAATAAAGGACAAATAAAATAATTAATAAACAATTTCACACTCATCAAATACCTGTAAATAAAACTCAATCATCAAAAATTCAAACCTGATATCAAAATAACACACCGCCAAAACACTACAAGTTTACCGGAGCATTAAAAACCTAGATATTCACCCCATTTGAATGGCTCGGCGAAGGAGCAACCCTGAACTGCATGAGTGCAATCTGAGTGTTAAGCTCATGAATCTTTTCTTCACTCTTGTCATTTTCATCCCGCAATTTGAGGACCCTCCTAATCAATTTGTTCTTATGATTTCTCAATCGGAGGAGCTGTTGATCATTCGCATTAACTTTCTCCTTTAACATAGCATTTTCAGCCTTTATTAAATCCCAGTTCACTGCCATCTCACCTACCCTATCCTCCATACTATGAATTTTATCCAACAGTCGATTAATAAACAACGGGTGAGCCATGTCTACAACACCATACAAACCAGGTGAATTCATGTGCACAGACTTTTCTTTGACCGACGAATTAATAACAGCATCCACTCGCACCTCTTTGTCGAGCACAGAGGTGTCCTTATCAACCATGGGAGGAATCTCGTTGACAGGGTTTGGAACGGCTTCAGGATGAACAACATTATCATTATCAGGCGAATGCAAATCCAATTTCTCATCATCCAAAACCACAGTCTCCACCTGAAGCTTGTCAACTACAGGGGTTTTGATAGAGTTATCTTTTGCCATGCTTCTGGTGAATCTAGCCGCCAACTTAGCTTTTGGTCTGTCTTGCCCACGACCACGAATCTTATCTTTATAATTTTGAGGGGTTGATGGTGACAAGGATGAGGCTGCCCTAACACGCTTAGAACCTAGAGGCGTATGAACACCTTTCACTGGTTTATCCATGGAGTCTTTGCAGGATTGAGAACTCATACGACGAGGGCTCGACAGAGTTTTGTGTGGAGGAGGGACTGAAACTGATCTCGGATCCCTGTGCTTGTTACAATCATCAGGATTGTCGAACATGCAATGAAAAAATGAGGAAAAACCGTTTGACTCTACAAATTCATCCCAGGACCGACCCGACTTCAACAACTCATTATCAATCGGCAAACGAACCAAACCATGATGAAAAAGGCTGTGACTGACGTGTTTGGGGCCTTTCTTAATAGCATTAGACATCTTGAACAAGCTATGTAAAAGATAGTAAGGTAAATTCAATGGAAACCCTATAAAACAGACATAAGCCAGAGGTGGTATACATACGCTGATGATAACCGGCCTTCGCAGGTCAAGTATCGATGAATCAAATCAAGGACAGGACACCATTCTTTCCTAAAATACTTACGGGCCACTCTAGTTCGAAAAGAGACCTCCTGAGTAGGGTTTTTAAGTAATTGCCGCCATTTGGTTATAGTCATTTTCTGATACTTAAACCATCTCTGACCAGTCAGAGACAAACCTGTTGCAGCTGCTATTGACCTTTCATCAACCCGGAACCGAAGATCCCCAACTTCTGCTTGAAAATAGACCAGGGAGAGAGAAAAAACCCTAGTAACTTCAGGGTTTGAGTTAGAGAATTTCTTCAAGAATGGCATCCATCCTATATCCTCAACCTTCACTGCGAGTTCAAGATTCGAATTTATCAGGGTCATCTCGCAGGGTTCAACCCTTACTATAGGTGCCATCACTGGCTATGTCCAGGTATGTAACCGCACACAAAAGAGGTACCAGAGCTCGGCGAGAGACAAAACACGAGACCGTGAGCACTTAGAATGAAGGCTCAGCAGCACCAAATAATGAACAGGATAAGCCATGCATGAACGCAGGTTATACCCCTGAGGGTTTGGAATGAACGAAGACATCGGCACTCGGAGTGGTAATCTATCGATGACACAAACGACGGTCGAAGCCCCTAGACAATTGATATTATCATGATTTATCCTGAATTGAATGACAAGAGGCCCTTCGCTGTACGTAGGACAGGTGCTCCATTGGCAGGCATCCACGACAAGGGATACGTACAAGGACTTAAACACGATAGATAGGTCAAGTACTAGCGTCATGATAGCATGCTGGCTTCGTAATAGGTGAATCAGGATGGAAGCTGTGACATAAATCAACCTGACGATAACCATAATACATGCAATCCCGACCATGGATTCGACCTACCTTTTAAAGGTGGCGGATAAATTATCATAATTACAAACCATTAAATCAAGAATCGACTTTGCAAATCATACCATATAATAGTAATCGGCATAGATACTGGTGGTAATTTCGACGATGGTTTGAGAACTTAGGATATGTCGAAAAATGGTTTGTGACACATTTGGCTTACGCTGGCCCTAGGTCTTGACAAAAATCACCATGAACCAATCATTGATAATATTTGAACCCTAACAATAGTTAAAATAATAAAATCAATGAAATCAATTGATAATGCTTTGGATTAATTTCTAGATTAGGATAAAATGATGGATGTAGAAATCATTAATCTTTATCCTTAATTTCAAATCCAAAAACAAATAATAACTCATTAGTGATGATTTTGTTAAATAATCTATAGTTGCAAAGGTTGCTTTAAAAACAACGAATTTCCCCAATTCAGTAGCTGTAATTCCTCTTTATTTTGCATTGAGAAATTCGAACATTTCATCTAACAAAATAGGATTTTGTTAGATGAAATAATGTTTTGTAAAGGCTGTTGAGCCATGGCACAACACCGTCTTTGTCAGGAAAAAGGCCAAACTCACCCTCGCTGAAAATTTTGAAGAAGCAATTAAAGTTGAAAAAGATGTGTCTGCCACAAAGGAAAATCTCGGACTAGATACCGATTCTGCATCTTCTTCTCGCAAGAAGAATGACAGTCCTGCCAAAACTGTCACAAGATCTGACAAAAAAGGTTGAGATGCATTAGATGTAGACAGTCTCCAAAGAGTTATAAAAAAACTGTCTAATGAAATCATTGATTTAAAAAAGGGTACTTCTGAGAATACCCCAAACAAAGAACTATCTAAACAGTTCTTCAGAAGACCTTTTCAAAATCCAGCCGCAAAGCAAACTCCGCCTTCTGAGGCTAACGGTGTTGAAGAAATTAATAGTTTCCTCAAATCAATGGTTTCAGACCTAGAAACATCTACTGAAAATGAAACTCAGTCTTCTGGACAAAATTCTCAAGATAACCAAAACACAGATAATGGCAATGATGATAAACCACCCCATGTCATCAGTCATTTCTGGGACACCTCAGAATTAACCGATGATAAAGATGTGGGTGTCGTCAATATAAATCAGCACCAGTATAACACCAGAAGTAAGAAAGATCAGCCCCCAACCCAACCTGCTACAGCTGTTACAGATAATAATTCAGCTATTAGAAACAAACATCAGCCTGCAAATAGTAAATCTGCACATCCCCTAGAGTTAGAATACGACTTGATTGAAGACTTAAAGAAGAGAAGAGCCAATATTTCTTTATATGAACTCATAGAAATACCTGTGATTCGAGATAAAATGGTGCAAGGGGTTTGTCCAAGTAAAACTGGTAGGATCCCTTCCAATCAAAACAGCTCTGCCAATGATAAGGATAACCCAAAAAAGTCTTCAGTTAATGCATCATCCATTGGCAAGAAATCTGATTCTTCCACCCCACCTTTCTTACTTACGTTTGAAATATTTAATCGCAAAGTGCATAATTGTATGATAGACTCAGGGGCATCCAAAAATGTAATGCCTTACTCTGTATGCAAAAAACTTAATGCTGTCCCTGAACCTTGCGATACAAGTATTGTCCAACTTGACCGCTCAAATGTGAAAGTAACAGGGAAATTGAAGGAGGCGCTGATAAGTTTAGCTTCCAATCCTCAAATACACTTTATTATCGATATAATTGTTGCAGACATCTCTGAAGCATATGGTCTATTTCTCAGCAGGGATTGGTCACAAAAACTCAATGGATATTTTGCGACAGACTGGTCACACTTGTGGATACCTCATAAAGGTCTTTCGAATAAGATCAAGATCGATCGAGAAAGGTATATGAAGCATACTGTCACTAGAATCGATGATTCAAATGAACCAGTTTTGTTCACTGATACCATAATGGGTAACTACATGGTTGACTCATTCTTTGGGAATCTTGAAGCTGAAATTTCAGAAATTTCAGATTCAAAACAGCATTCTGAAATTTTCCATTTTACTCAAGCCCCAGATGAAACTTCAGTTTCAAATACACCACATTTAGATCTCAATAATGGTCTTTGGTCTCTTTACTTTGACGGTTCCAAGTCAAAAGAAGGAGCTGGTGCAGGTTGTTTGCTGATAGACCCCTATGGGAAAAGGTTTTTTATAGCTTGCAGGTTAGAGTTCGATTACACCAATAACATCGCTGAATACGAAGCCCTTATCCAAGGGCTGAAAAAAGCAATTGACTTGGGAGCCAAAGCTCTGGTAGTCTTAGGGGATTTTGAAATTATTGTTCGTCAGGTATGTAATTCAATACACTGCATAGCTGGACACCTGAAAAATTATCAGGCTGAGGTATGGAAATTATTATTAGCGTTTGAGGCATTTAATATAAGTTCCATCCTGTGTTATCTAAATCAGGAAGTTGATCTTTTGGCTAATGTGGCTTCCAGATTAATTCCATCCACAGGAATGCCTACTGATGCTTTCTCTGTCGAATTGCTTTTCAGACCTTCTTTACCTGACAATATAGCAAATTGGAGGGTCTTCAATGACGACGAGTAGTTGATTGATTTTCTGAATTTGAAAAATGCTTTTAAAGATGCGGTCCTGGACGAAATAACTCACGATGAAGACCTATATAATTTTGTAGTAATTCCTAAGCCTTGCTCAATCCAGCAATCTCTCGATCAGGTCAGTGTTCTCCCCAGATCAGTGATCAAACTTGAGAAATTCTATGACTTGCAGGATACATTTAAAGCTGTAAGAAATTGAAAAACTAATAGCTCCATCATGCAATCTGATGTTGTAAATCTAGGCATGGAATACAACCCTCAACGCGTAAATCTAGGTAGTACATGTGCTTCCCAGGAAAAAACAACCTTCATTAAACTCTTCAATGAGTTTAAGGACATATTCGCATGGACCTATGATGATCTGAAAATGTTTGACCCTAATATAATGCAACATGTCATTCCTATGAAACCAGAGGCTAAGCCTAGAACCAGCTATCAAAAGGGAGTTGAATAAACTCCTTGCAGCCAGAATAATTTTCCTAGTCCGGCATGTGCAATGGGTGGCAAATCTTGTCCATGTCAGGAAGAAAAATGGTGATATCAGGTTATGCATTGATTTCCGAAACCTAAATAAGGTTTCAGACAAGGACAGTTATCATGTTCCTCCAATGGAGAAAATCTTGCAACAGGTCTCCGTCTCAGAAATGTTTTCACTTCTGGATGGCTTTCCAGGGTACAATCAAGTGTTGGTATCCAAAGCGGATCAGTTGAAAACCACTTTTAGGACTCCTTGGGGAACCTATGCTTATAGGAAGATGCCGTTTGGTTTAATAAATGCCGAGGCGACATTTCAGAGGGCAATGGATATCGCCTTCAGAGGTCTGATTGGTAAGTTTGTTGTTATTTATCTTGATGATATTACTGTCTATTCAAGAAACAGAACTGATCATTTAACTCATCTTAGGAGAATTTTTGAGAGTTGCAGGAAGTATGGGATTTCTTTAAATCCTAAGAAATCTATTTTTGCAGTAACTGAAGGTAAGTTACTGGGATTTGTTGTTTCTAAACAAGGTATCAATATTGACCCAGAACGTACCCTTGCTATATCACAAATTTCGATGCCACACTCAAAAAAGTCTATGCAGTCGTTTCTTGGGAAGATAAATTTTGTTTCAAGATTTATTCCTGGGTTCACGGAAATTGTTAGGCCACTCCAGAAAATGATAAAAAAAGATGCTGATTTTAAATGGTCTTCTGATGAGAAGCAATCTTTTCCTTCCTACCAAGAATGAGGTGCTTTCTTGAGTCCATTTAACACATTTTTCAACTTGCATACATTAGACTCCTTTCCATCGACAACAAACCCTTCTAGTTCTTCAGTATATACTTCTTCCTCAATAATACCATTGAGAAAGGTAGTCTTGAAATCTATCTGATGCAACTTCCATACCATAGCTAAAGAAATAGCAAGAATCGATTTGATGGAAGTATATTGATCCATAGGAGCAAATGTCTCATCATAATCGAATTCCTCTTTATGAGAGAGCCCTCTGGAAACAAATATGGTCTCCCATCTACTCCATACAGAGCTTCATGCTCCTCTACATTCTGAAAAATATGTCATTCACACCTAGGTCTTGTTACCACCTAAGTTGCACTTAGTGGTTTTCTATCAAGTGAGCCTGGTGAACCGGACATGGATAACTTGTTTGGACTTCAGAGAACCTTCAGTCTTGCTTCCGGGAAGCTTTATTGTATCATATCACATGTTCATACCCCATGGGGGAATTGTAATAAATGTTCTAGCATGATAGTGTCTGTAAAAGACTCGGTCTCTTAGACTTCATTTGTCAATCCGATCAGCCTAGGGTGTTTTTTCCCTTGGTTATTATTGGTTGTTGAATAAACGACTGATAATTTCTGAGTTTTTCACTCCATACCTCCAAAGTTGGGGTGGTTGGCTTGGCATTTAGGCCTATTGAGGTTATTAGAGTCTATGTTTCAATGTATAAGCATGCTAGACATCATTTTTGAATCATATGAACATGTCTAAGTCCCCCTAGGTGTTTTTCAATTTTTCAATTTTCAGTTTTTTCAGTGTTTTTTATTAAATTTTAATTTTGCCAAAACTTAGGCTATTTTTTAACAGTTTAATTGGAAAAATTGATTTCGTAATAAAAGTGGGCCAAATAATCGGTTTCAGTCATGTAGGTGCTCATTTTCAACCTAAGAGCACCATGTAAACCCATGGACCCACTATTTCCTAGTTTTGAGTGATTTTCCATCACTCAGGTCAGAAAGCCCCAAAAATCTATTATTAATTATTTTAATTAATAAATTGATGAATAATGGAGCAAATCCAAAATCAATAAATCAATGGATTCTCACCCGATTTGATTGAAATCAGCCAGATCTGAAGCAGATTGACTGGATCTGACAAATCCTTGACTGAAGGAGATGATCAAATCAGATCCAGAGTTGATCTCGAGCATCCTTTATGGGGAATTTATCCCTCCCTCTCTCCTCAACACGTTTTTGGCTCAACTGGATGATTTTTGGTGGATTCTTTAGTCAACAGGTTGAGGTGTCAGTCAGATCAGCCCCCCGATTGACAGTTGCACTCAGTGAGACTCAGATCTGGCTTAGCTAGACACAGATCAAGCATTGATTGACTCTCCATCAGTTACTTTCACTTGATTCCATGAGTAATTGCTCCCCCCCTGGGATAGATGGCTTGCAAATTGTATAAATCAAGGCACAGCCTCCTCTTCCAAGCTAGTTAGAACTGGGATTGAGGTGCTGTTGCTCTTGTGCTGTATTGTTTTTTCATTATGGAATAAAGAAGCTTTGGAGGAAAGATCTATGGTGTAATTCTCTTCATGTGTGGATGTTGATTGTCAAATGCTTATGAGGTATAATCTGCTTTTGTTTATTATTGCTTTGCTGGTTAATGGTTGGCCTTGAAGGAGAGAGTTCCCTTCTGTTAGGGTAAGAGTTTATTCTAGTTTGATTTATGCTCTTACTGCTGCTTGTTCTAGATCTATTGGATTTGTATGTATTTTAAGTTTAATTGCATGCTTTCCAATCATCTCTTTCGGCAGCACCTATGTTTTAACCATCTGTCTATGCAAGGATTTTTAACTTGCAGATGATCTCGCTGGTAGAAAAGGTTGAGCTGGTTTGAATCTTCCTCATATTCAGTATCTTATGAATGACATAGTCCCTCGGTGTTCCACCAAAGTGGAATCCAAAGCCCAACATTTCCAGGCTTCTAACACTCTTTCTCTCTCTTCCTCCTTTAAAAATTATTAAACTTTCCTCAAACTGGTTACTTTAAGGTTTCTTTTTAAATCTGATCTATCTCATAAATAAAATAATACATAGATCTAATTAGAAATATCCCTTCAAATTTCTAGATCTTAGTTTCATTGTGCACATAAAGTTCAAATTCAAGAGATCTAGCTAAAATTGCCTTAGTTTCGCAAGTAGTTTATTGAAAAAGTAATAGCTTGCTGTTAAGGTAGTTTCTTTTGCTGTTCAATAATTTCAATATTCTGCAATCAGTGCTTTTAATTGGCTGCACAAATAGCAAGCCAATATCCCAAGGAAAGCTTGCTTTCTTTGGTTCCTTTTTCGTCGGTTTAGCTAGTTTAATTACATTAATTTTCTAAGATAAAGCAGGATGACCCAAAGGAACTCTTAAAGTGATTTGGGGAATTTTTTATTCTAATTTGTTCACTGTAATTTATCAGTTTTGAGAGAGAATAAAGGAAGCTGCTGTCCAAAGTGGCTTCTGGAGCGCTCAAATCCCCCCAGGGGTCTCTCTTTTGTCACATAATTTGTAATTTTTTTTGTATAAACTGTAATATCTTGGTTTTAGCTTGTATAAGGACCAAGAAAGCTATGTTTTATTAGTGATTTGATATTGTAACCTTTGTAATAAAATCATCCTTTGAATAGGCTCTTTCGAGCCCATTCCCCATCCCCCCTGGGGGGATTCGCGTCGGTGCCATTTTCATCATTTTCTACTTATTTCCTTTTACTAGAATTGATCTGATTTGCAGGGTAGCATATTTGATCTTGTTCTTAATTCCATATTCCATATCTTACTTTCAAAATTAATCATAATACTTACCCCACGATTTCCCGAGGTACTCGAAAGGGGAAAGAGATTAGTGGTAGGATTAATCAGAAAACCATATTTGTGTAGTTGTTTTTTCTATCAATTTTTTTTTAGCAGCTTTAAAATTAACCCCTCCTTGATTCCCCTATTGAGATCCACTTGGATCGAAAGAGGTTCTTGGAGGCTTTTCTTTTAAACAAGAACACATCTCTTAATAACTTATTAAAATTTACAAGACTCCAGTGTGTATGCTCTGCACTTGGCTGCGGTTCATCCGATCAGTCAAGCTATATCAAAAGCACTTGGGTGAATAGCATAATTAGGACTCACCCTCCCCAATTAACAAACCATCAGGTGAAAATCCAACACCTCGATCAAACCTTTACAGTGGCAAAATACCCAAAGGAAGCGGGAACTTACTGAAAAGTGACCTTGGGGCACCGATCTCTGTCACACCCTAACGGGTGCGTTACGAACACAGCCCCAGAGACTTCATTTCAGCCAACATATTCCTTGCAGGTAGCCGTATAGGCTTTGTTTTGGACATACTCCAAGTACTCTTGGGTATATCTGGAGTCCCCCTTTAGCCTAATTTAATCAATTCATACTTCATTTTTAACTTAAAACATACCAAGATGCAATCACAAAACATTTATTCCAAACACATGCAAGCACACTGATCTCTTTTGACTCCATTATTAAGGCACTGGTCTTTTTTGCTTCATATATATATATTGTGTATTGACTTTGTGCTTTCGTGTGTATCTTCGTATCTTGTCATCTTGATTGTTTATAGTTGAAATTTTCAAACTCCTAAATAACTGATTCAGTACAACATCATTACACTAAGAAATCATCCTTAGTAACTCAACAGGGTCTACCCCCCTTGGCTTCGTTAGGATTTGAGCCTAAACAGAGGAGTCAAGAACAAGGTGACAGCCTTGACTCGAGACTTGCCCCCAAGGACACACCGAGTGGCTTGAATATTTCTGCCACATGTTCCAGGTGTGTGAAAAGGCGGCAACACTTTTTGGCGCCGTTGCCGAGGATAAATCTTTTTATTCCCGAGTACGACTTTTGTTTTCTTCCTTTTTGTTTTTGCTTTGTTTGATGAATGCTTAGAGTAGATCTTTAATTTTCATCTGGCGACTCCACTGACCTTTTTCCAGTTTTTATTTTTACAAAGAAAAGCAAAAAATAATTTTTGTGAAAGGATTCATAAATGCTTATTTTTCTGTTTCACATGGCGACTCCATTAAAGGGATAAAACCCTGTTTTCTCATAAACTTGTGAAGTTTTGTTGTGTGTAGATGAGCCAATGCAACATGTTAAAACCTTTGAAGTTCATTACTTGATAGCTCCACCTTGTCAGTACAAGGTTTTCAAATGGATACCGTTTTGGATAAATTAAGGGAGAAATATGGTGCCCAGTTAGCCTTAGCATTTCAACCTATCGATTTCTCAAACATCCCTGGTTTTCCTAACTATTGTGATAGTTTGGGGGATGTAAATAACTGGCTTCCACCATTTCATGGAGATGATGGTGACTTGGCCATCTGGCATGTCAAATCTTTCCTTCAGTTGATTGCTGACTTCAATATTCTCTATGAAGACCATATGATGGAAATGTTTGCTAGTACTTTTCGGGGTGAGGCTGGTTATTGGTTCTATCAAGACCTTCCTGATAAATGTATAACTTCTTTTCCAAGCTTCCTTTGGATGTTTTTAGAGCAGTGGCATGATGGTAGGGGTAGTATGAATGGTTTAAAAAAGTTCCTTGAAAAGATCTGTACCTTCTACCTATCTGGTACAGAGTATCACACATAAGCATATGATGGACCTTTTTCCATGATACAAAGTATTGAAGACTTGGAGTCACTTCTTGAACACTTAAGTAAAGAGGAAGTCCATTATACTCCCATCAAAAAGCATCCTAGAAATTATTTAAGAGATGAAGAAATTAAGCGTCTTCTTAAAGAAAATGAGGTATCTCCCATTACACAGCAAGATTCTGAGGAAGGGAAAATCCAATATGATCATATTGAAGAGCTCCAGGAGGAGCCCATGATGGAACACATTGTTGAAGACTCTCCTCATGTCACCATAGCTAAAGACATTGAAGATTTGGTGTATTCTCAAGTGTGTTGCAATGCTGATACCTTTCCAGAAAGCCCTCTAGAGAAATCCACTGAGCAACACATACCAAGTGATCCCATTGAATATGTCCAAAAAATTTCCTTGATTGAAGATAATATTGAAGATCCTCTTCATGAGATCATAACAGAAGCCTATAAAGAAACCTATGATAAGATCACTAGAGTGTGTGGTGATACTAGACCGTGTTCTCCTCATGTTGATGAAGGTTGGGAAAGTTTTTTGCCTTGTAACATTTTATCTGAAGAATATTGTTATGAATACAAGGAAGACATGGACAGGCAGGAGCATGATGCCATCAATGAAGAGTCCCCCACATATGACATGGTTGGGAGTAATGACTATTGGAACTTCATAGATAATCCAACTTGTGAAAATTTCATGGAGAATCCCATTTATGATATGTCCAACAATGGGAGTGTTTATTCAAAAATTTGTGGAACTCCAATCTACGATACATCCATAGAGGGAAGCACAGATTTGGATGCCTGTGAAAACCTTAGTATGGAAGAGGAGCATTCAGAATTTTCATGTGATCATTCAAAATCATACCATGTAGAGCCGCACAAGGATATCAGCAATGAAGACATTGAGAAACAGTATTGTGAAAAGTCAGATGTAATGCAGTCAGTGGAATATCAGTCTCAGCCATCTTTTTCACATATAGAGGTTCCTTATGATTTGGATCTACTTGGGGCTTGTGCAACAAGTTATCATTTGATAAGCCCCGATGATCAGTATGATGATGTAGTCAATCTGCCTCATCATTCTGATTGGTATATCAGTCCTATCCAATCATGGATAGAAGCAGCCTGCATGAGCACATACAAGTTGGGGAATAATTTTTATGACATTATTCATGCCTATGATCTCCCATACATCCCACCCATCTTGAATCATCACGCAGGTTTGCATTTTCTGAATAAGATATCCTTACTTTGGCTAGTAACCAAAGAAAATGAATTTTTTTTTATGTTAATAAAATGCTTAGGTGGTTACACTGGATTTCTGATTACACTTAACCCTTTTTATATCATGCTTAGAGTAGGAAAATAAGCTCCTTCAAAGAGAGCATTTACTTTCTGCATTTCTATTTTTAGCTATAATAAAACTTTGCTTCTTTTAGTTAGTTACATTTATGTTGTTTAAATAAATCAACTTAATGGCTCATTTGTTTTTTTATAAAACTTATGCTATTGAGGTTTTTCTTGTCAAGTTGAGATGTTTTTACAGGGTATATAAACCAGAGATTCTGATTTTCTCGTATCCTCTCCTTGCCTCAAAAGACAAGATCGAGCACACATCCCATAGTTGGAGCCAGAATGTTACCACCTGAGTTGCACTTAGTGGTTTTCTATCAAGTGAGCCTGGTGAACCGGAAATGGATAACTTCTTCGGACTTCAGAGAACCTTCAGTCTTGCTTCCGGGAAGCTTTATTGTATCATATCACATGTTCATACCCCATGGGGGAATTGTAATAAATGTTCTAGCATGATAGTGTCTGTAAAAGACTCGGTCTCTTAGACTTCATTTGTCAATCCGATCAGCCCAGGGTGTTTTTTCCCTTGGTTAATATTGGTTGTTGAATAAACGACTGATAATTTCTGAGTTTTTCACTCCATACCTCCAAAGTTGGGGTGGTTGGCTTGGCATTTAGGCCTATTGAGGTTATTAGAGTCTATGTGTCAATGTATAAGCATGCTAGACATCATTTTTGAATCATATGAACATGTCTATGTCCCCCTAGGTGTTTTTCAATTTTTCAATTTTTCAGTTTTTTGAGTTTTTTTATTAAATTTTAATTTTTCCAAAGCTTAGGCTATTTTTTAATAGTTTAATTGGAAAAATTGATTTTGTAATAAAAGTGGGCCAAATAATCGGTTTCAGTCATGTAGGTGCTCATTTTCAAGCTAAGAGCACCATGTAAACCCATGGACCCACTATTTCCTAGTTTTGAGTGATTTTCCATCACTCAGGTCAGAAAGCCCCAAAAATCAATTATTGATTATTTTAATTAATAAATTAATGAATAATGGAGCAAATCCAAAATCAATAAATCAATGGATTCTCAGCCAATTTGATTGAAATCAGTCAGATCTGAAGCAGATTGACTGGATCTGAGAAATCCTTGACTGAAGGAGATGATCAAATCAGATCCAGAGTTGATCTTGAGCATCCTTTATGGGGAATTTCGCCCTCCCTCTCTCCTCAACACGTTTTTGGCTCAACTGGATGATTTTTGGTGGATTCTTTAGTCAACAGGTTGAGGTGTCAGTCAGATCAGCCCCCCGATTGACAGTTGCACTCAGTGAGACTCAGATCTGGCTCAACTAGACACAGATCAAGCATTGATTGACTCTCCATCAGTTTATTTCACTTGATTCCATGAGTAACTGCGCCCCCCCTAGGCTAGATGGCCTGCAAGTTGTATAAATCAAGGCACATCCTCCTCTTCCAAGCTAGTTAGAACTGGGATTGAGGTGCTGTTGCTCTTGTGTTGTATTGTTTTTTCATTCTGGAATAAAGAATATTTGGCGGCAATATCTATGGTTTAATTCTCTTCATGTGTGGATGTTGATTGTCAAATGCTTATGAGGTATAATCTGCTTTTGTTTATCATTGCTTTGTTGGTTAATGGTTGGCCTTGAAGGAGAGAGTTCCCTTCTGTTAGGGTAAGAGTTTATTCTAGTTTGATTTATGCTCTTACTGCTGCTTGTTCTAGATCTATTGGATTTGTATGTATTTTAAGTTTTATTGCATGCTTTCCAATCATCTCTTTCGGCAGTACCTATGTTTTAACCATCTGTCTGTGTAAGGATTTTTAAGTTGCAGATGATCTCAATGGTAAGAGAGGTTGAGATGGTTTGAATCTTCCTCATCTTTAGTATCTTACGAATGACATAGTCCCTCGGTGTTCCACCAAAGCGAAATCCAAAGCCCAACATCTCTAGGCTTCAAACACTCTTTCTCTCTCTTCCTCCTTTAAAAATTATTAAACTTTCCTCAAACTGGTTACTTTAAGGTTTCTTTTTAAATATGATCTATCTCATAAATAAAATCATACACAGATCTAATTAGCAATATCCCTTCAAATTTCTAGATCTTAGTTTCATTGTGCACATAAAGTTCAAATTCAAGAGATCTAGCTAAAATTTCCTTAGTTTCACAAGTAGTTTATTGAAAAATTAATAGCTTGCTATTAAGGTAGTTTCTTTTGTTTTTTAATAATTTCAATATTTTGCAATCAGTGCTTTTAATTGGCTGCACAAATAGCAAGCCAATATCCCAAGGAAAGCTTGCTTTCCTTGGTTCCTTTTTCGTCAGTTTACGTAGTTTAATTACATTAATTTTCTGAGATAAAGTAGGCTGACCCAAAGGAAATCTTAAAGTGATTTGGGGAATTTGTTATTCTAATTCGGTTTCTATCATTTAGCAGGTCTGACAGAGAATAAAGGAATCTTCTTTCCAAAGTGGCTTTTGGAGCGCTCAAATCCCCCCAGGGGTCTCTCTTTTGTCACATAATTTGTAATTTTTTTTGTATAAACTATAATATCTTGGTTTCAGCCTGTATAAGGACCAAGAAAGCTCTGTTTTATCACTGCTTTGATATTGTAACCTCTATAATAAAATCATCCTTTGAATAGGCTCTTTCGAGCCCATTCCCCATCCCCCCTGGGGGGGTTCGCGTCGGTGCCATTTTTGTCGTTTTCTGCTTATTTCCTTTTACTAGAATTGATCTAATTTGTAGGGTAGCATATTTGATCTTGTTTTTAATTCCATATTCCATATCTTACTTTCGAAAGTAATCATAATGCTTACCCCATGATTTCCCGAATGACCCAAAAGGGGAAAGAGATTCGTGGTAGGATTAATCAGAAAACCATATTTGTGTAGTTGTTTTTTCTATCATTTGTTTTTCAGCAGATTTAAAATTAACACTTCCTTGATTCCTCGATTGAGATCCACTTGGATCGAAAGAGGTTCTTGGAGGCTTTTTTTTTAAACAAGAACACTTCTCTTAATAACTTATTAAAGATTACAAGACTCCAGTGTGTATGCTCTGCACTTGGATACGGTTCATCCGATCAGTCAAGCTATATCAAAAGCACTTGGGTGACTAGCATAATTAGGACTCACCCTCCCCAATTAACAAACCATCAGGTGAAAATCCAGCACCTCGATCAAACCTTTACGGTGGAAAAATACCCAAAGGAAGCGGGAACCTATTGAAAAGTGACCTCGGGGCACCGATCTCTGTCACACCCTAACGGGTGCGTTACGAACACAGCCCTAGATACTTCATTTCAGCCCACATATTCCTTGCGGGTAGCCGTATAGGCTTTGTTTTGGACATACTCCAAGTACTCTCGGGTATATTTGGAGTCCCCCTTTAGCCTAATTTAATCAATTCATACTTCATTTTTAACTTAAAACATACCAAGATGCAATCGCAAAACATTTATTCCAAACACATACAAGCACACTGATCTCTTTTGACTCCATTATTAAGGCACTGGTCTTTTTTGCTTCATATATATATATATTGTGTATTGACTTTGTGCTTTCGTGTGTATCTTCATATCTTGTCATCTTGATTGTTTATAGTTGAAATTTTCAAAATCCTAAATAATCGATTCTATACAACATCATTACACTAAGAAATCATCCTTAGTAACTTAACAGGGTCTACCCCCTTGGCTTCGTTAGGAGTTGAGCCTAAACGGAGGAGTCAAGAACAAGGTGATAGCCTTGACTCGAGACTTACCCCCAAGGACACACCGAGTGGCTTGAAGATTTCTGCCACGTGATCCAGGTGTGTGAAAAGGCGACAACAGGTCTTTTCTGAATTACTACCATATCTATAGGAGAATCATCTTTCTCAATTGGATCAACTAAATTGATTGATTTATTCATTTCTTCAAACTCCCTCTTAATGTTTGGATGGGAGATGATCTCATCTCTTCATTGTCATTGATCTCCATATCTAATCCTCTTCCTTTTCGAATAGCCATTTCTTCTTCAAAGGTTACATCTTGAATGACTTTGATTTGCCTCGATCTTGGGATTTATATTTTGTCATCCTTCGAAGACATTCAATATCCCACAAATTTTCCCTGCTTTCCTGAAGGTTCTAACTTGAGCACATGAATGTAGAATGGAAAGTAATTGTCCATCCTGGTGATGACCAGGTCCATCAACGATCCTTCAATTGTCTTGTTCAAGTCACCACATCAGTGTTGTCAGGTTTCTATCATATGTAATAAACTATAATCTTTGTCTTTGAGAAATAACTCCCTTTGTCTCTCAGAAGTTGATTGAGTAAATATTTTTGAAGCAGCATATAGACCGACATTCGTAGAAGCTTTTTGCTTCTTATCACCAAATCTATGCTTGATATTATTATAGGTATGAGAGTCATCATAAATGCTTCTAGAGGATTTATTATTTCGTTCCATATGTATATCAATGGGATCAATTTCCCTTATAGATCATGGCATTCCCTACAAGTCAAATCTTGTCAGATGGTTAGTAATGTTTCATAATCAATGTATTAACAAAATAATGTAGGAAACCTTTTAGTCAATTATTCAAAAAAACAAACGTAAGGACATTATCTGGATTCTTATGGTCTCCATTATAGCATACCATTAAGAGTGTGTACTACTCCCAGTATGTTATAAAGGATTTGTCATCCTTGATGGCTTGTGAAGCATGAAAGGTTATTTAAACAATCATGTGTATAAAAAATACTAGATGGGCCTACTTGTTAATTACTTGATTTTAGAAATGTAAATATGTGTAGAACATATTCAAAAACAATAAGATCTAATCTACTAGAGCATGTAAAATAAAATACTTATCTTTTGTAGTTGTGTGGGTTGGATCCCACCGTTAGAGTCCACTGGTCTTCATATGCTTGCTTGATGATCATCACAATCTGGATCTTCATATCGTTTCTTAGAATAAGAATTCTGAATGATCATCCTTCCTTGGATCCTTATGAAGAGGGTCTTCTTCTATATCAGCAGTTAAAGCTTCATGGTTCCTTTTGATTGAACTTCAATAGCCACTGGCATAATGGTCGTGTTTCTTGCATCTATAGCATTGGATCTGAGATAGATCATTCTGATGTTTCTCTGATCTGGGGGCTGACTTGACCTCTTATCTTGATTCTTGTGGATTTATGGCTTCCTTCCCCTTCACTTTCCTTAATTGGTATGGGATACAAATGCTTAATTCTCCTCAGGTTAAGTGCCATGAAGTCTTTGGCGTGCTGTTATTCTGGTTTTTTCCTGAGTGCATTCTTCCCATAGTTTATCAAATTTGGATAACTTGGTTCGATGAATTATAGTTTGGATAAAGGACTCCTAATATAGTGGAAGAGAATTTAGGGCAGTCATGACAAGATCCTTTTCTTCAAGATTGTCTCCATTGGACCTCAGCTTGTCCCGGAGCTCGGTGATCCTCATGAAATATGAGGCAATGTTCTCAAAATTTGTCATCTTCATATTAGATAGTGGATTCCTCAATGTGAGATTCATATTGATTCCATTGTGTTCAAATAGATTATTTATAGTTTTGAACATCTTCCTCTCTTTCGTCTTCTATGAGATATGAGGAACCAAGTGGTCTCTAACTGAGTCCACTAAAATATTCCTTGTGTTGGCATTATTGTTTCTCCAGTGAGGTTTGTCTTCTCTAGATTTTGTTTCTACGAAATTTTATTTTACACACTGTCATAGGTCATTTTCTTCTAGTAGGAGATGAAGCCTAGACTTCCAAAGGATGAAGTTGGAAGCTCCTTCTAGATGATCTTCAACCTTCATGCTGATCATCATGACTGTAGATGTAGATTTGAAATCCTAGAAGAGACTAGGTCAAAACTAAATGTTGGAGTTTTGGAAAACTGAATCCACAGATAAATGCGACCTAGAGATGCGAGTTGAGAATAGGTAGAGTCGATCCAATATTGGGGAGGGAGTAGGTCAAAAATTGAAACCTTAATTTCTGTTGTAGCTTTAGAATTAGGTCAAAAATGAAACTTCCTAGAATTTAATTATGTCTTCACCAAAATATGTGCCCTCCTTAGAGAGAAATTCCGAAGGTTCTTTTTCTGCCAAAACGTTGGGTGACGACCTTGAAAGATGAAACCCTAGTTTTGATAAGTTACCAACAAAGCTTCAGCAATGGCTTCTTCTAGTACTGCTTTGATACCATGTTAGACTTTCTTAAAGATTCTAGCAGTATATCTTAATTGTATCTATCAATAATATCACTAGAAGATAGACAAAGCACAAAACAATAACACAAGTATTTTTCACTTAGGAAACCCAATAGGGAGAAAACCCAGAAACCTTCATCTAGAGATCATATTTTTGAGATCAGAGTACAATGAAGAAAGAAAAGAAAAATATAAAAGTATTTCCAAAGATGAAACCATGAAAAACAATCTTCTTCTGAGATGTTGTGTAGCTACACTTATGTCAAAAACTATGCACCTCACTTGTGATGCTGCACTAATGTGATGTGACATAATGATGAGGGGTGCCTCCTATTTATATTGTTTTCTTACCCATAAATTAACTGGGGCCGACTTCACTTGGGGGACCAATAATAATTTTATATTTAATAATTTTTATTTTATTATTTTATTGTTGGATTTTCATCCCATTGATTACATTGTTCTTTCTCAGGTTTAGATGAATAATTACTACAAGCTCAACTCCTAAAGGAGGACAAATAAGAATAGATTCTGAAGCTACACAAACTCGAACACCTTTGAACCCTAATTTACGCTCACAAACCAAAAAGTCCTTTGGTCTTGCATCTGAAGCTTCAATGCTTCCAAAACTAAAAAAGAATAATACATCCACTAGAATCCTAGAGGGCCGCCATTACACATATTTCAAATGTCTTAGATCCCCTGTCATAAATAAATAATAAATTGGTGATTACACTTGTTTACGTCTCCATATATGCATGGAAATACTTGAACAAGGACGCAGCAAAAACCACCTGGAAATTTGTGAGCCAGTTTAAGGATTTCCTTAATCAGGTTGTATATGGTAGGTTTAGCATTTCAATATGATGATGTCTAACTACCGCTGTGTGGTGGGAAACACAAAACAAGGTAGACGCCAGCTTCAATCAATGAATCAACCATATTGGAAAACTAAAAAATTTTAAATTTAATTTTCTTTGTTTTGCATTATAGTTTTCTTTCTAAATTTAAAGTCAACCCTTAACTAATGTCCCCGATAGAAAACTATATGTTGGGACATAACCAGAACTAGTTATGGAACATATGTTGAACTTCAAACTAGAACTATAAAGCATCACATGATTCAAATATATATGGAAAAATAAGTATCAAAGCTACATGTCAATGGAATTTTTATTTGTTACAACGTCTTACAAATGTCTTTAGGTGTAGGTATTGTGTACACATTAAAAAAAATTATCTTTTTTGTAACGATGAAGAAATTGAAAAGAGGGATTACTACATCTTACTATTTATTTATGAGGCAATCCGAATATTAGGAATTTTACTTTCATGTACTTGGATTCCTGGTTTATTAGGGTATTCAAATTTCATCTAATCTAATCACTCATTTAATCACTTATTGTTAGGAAATTTGAATGTTAAGATGATTAGAATTTATATGTATAACAAGATCCATGAAGTGGCAATGTCCCCAACTAAAGCTAAAGTTATAGAGGAAAAAAATAGACAGAAAGGAAATAAGCTTAACAACTAGCCTATTTGTTTCATTGCATTAATTTTGACAATGACTTAAATATATTTTAGAAACCGAACAACTTTATTAAAATCCATAATCACATTGATTTACATAAATCTATTAATTTTTCAAAACTTATCAATTGTAAAGATGGATAAATTGGATGAAGATAAGTTAATTTTGTTAATGCACATTCTATTAACAAAAATAGTTTGATATTTTTTATATTTGTTTTGTTTTGAGAAATTTGTTCGTAAATATTGTGTCTATTAGTAAAATAATTACTATTATGATGGATTCACTAGTGGAAAATGAGATACTAGTGACCAAAAAAATGACCAAAATCCGCATATCAATGACCCCTTTTGGTTTGGCGATCACTGGTGGCTAATTTAAGGTATTTTATTAAGTTGGTCATTAATTTGGTCATATATTTGGTCATATTTGAATCAATGACCAAATATATGACCACATTTATGACCAAATTAATGATCACATGGCAAACTAGAATATAACCAAATTTGGTCACGTCTTAAAAGACCGTAAATTAGCCACCAGAACTGCTTTATGGTCATTGATATGCGAATTTTGGTCGTTTTTTGGCCATTTATATCTCATTGTTTGGTCACATATCTCTCAATTTTTTTATATTTTATATATGAATTTTGGTCATTAATCTCATTTATTGGTCACTAATTTAGTCATTTTTGGTGGTTTTATGTGTGATTATTATATTTTAGTAGTTTTAATGGTGTCCATTATTAATCAATATAAATTTTTAATATGACATTATGCTTAAATTAAAAAGAGAATCATACATTATTTATCATCATCTAATACACATTTGAATTATGAAAATATAAAGTGAAACCATATAAGTTTTAAACTGCACAAATTATATTATATGAAATGTCAAGTATTACAATAAATGAGTTTTCTCAAAAACTATCTCCATATAACTTTACATGAAAATCATCTAGTACAACAATGACTTTTCAAAATATTAGATTGGCTAAACCATTCCATTTGTACTTGGTTGCGAAGCCATACTTGGATACCGCGACAGCTTCAAAACCATACTTAGCAGCTTGAAACCCTCAACAACAGGCTCTTCATACTCAATGGAAAAGCATCAGCACTAGAATCTTCATACTCAATGGCCCACTTTCTGAGCTTTCTATCTGTGCATGTGCTTTTGTGTCCACACTGCATTTGCTTCTGAGCTTTCTGAGCTTTATATTTTCGCACATGCTTCTGTATCCACATTGTAGCAACCTCCCTCTTCATGTTTTTACAAATATTGTGAGTAAGGTTACCTGCAAACAACACATGTTAAGCAATAAATTGTGATGCTCAGTTAAAAAAAAAAACAAATAACTGAAAAATGTACATAGTAATTTCACAAGATTTAACATGGCAAAAATAAACAATTCCAACCAACAGTTAGATATTTGCTTATTATAACAAATACAAAAACACTTATGATACCTCTGAAGGCAGTCTAACTCCATTGTATTGCCTAGTAGCTCTTTCATGGATATAATGGATTCCGTAAAAGTTCAATACTTGACAACCTAATTGGGTTTTTACAAATATTCTAAGACATTATTAGTAGTTTTCATCTCCCTAAAATTTACTGCGATCCTTTATTTTAGTAAAAATGCGTCGAGTTACATACAATGGGATGCAGAACTATTTATCTCAATAAAATGTTGTGAAAGATGCAATCATCTCTTGGCTGCTGAATTATTATTTATCATCACTTACAGTAAATGTCACTATATTTAGACTTTATGAAGGGAAAACATCTTCTCCTCCATAGCTGGAAGGACTCCTCCCCATCTTTTCACTTCCATCATAGACGATCCCTCTCAATATCAGTGTCTTATGTAGTCCTCCAATCATCTCTTCATAGATTGTATCTCCTTTCCACCCTGAAAACACATACATATTGGCTATATCCAAGCCCCATCGAACATACAAGTACATGCAAATCACCAAATCTAACTTTTAGTAATACAGATCTTACTCAAGAAGAATTTATTGCATGGGCTCCATTTGAGGCAGAAGTGCTTGACATGCACTCTCCAAAGACCAAATCCATCCAATTAAATTTAGATGCAAACAACTATCTAGAATTTTATCACCTTAAAGCTTCAGATCTTGAAGCATGAAGAGGAAGCATACACAGCCGGGAACAATTTTGAGAGTAAAGCACATGGCATCTTAAACCTCTCCTTCTCAATTTCCATATTAGATCATGTGCTTTAGGTGCCTGGAAAAACAGTACCGAAGTAAAATCTTAAAAATATGGCCAGAAGTGCTTAACATGCACTCGGCAAAGACCAAATCCATCCAATTAAATTCAGAGGAAAATAACTATCTGGAATTTTATCACCTTAAAGCTTGAGATCTTGAAGCATGAAGACATAGCACACACATCTGAGAACAATTTTGAGAGTAAAGCACATGGCATCTTAAACCTCACATTCTCAATTGCCGTCTTAGCTCATGTGCTTTGGGTGCCTAGCAAAACAGTACCCAAGTAAAATCTTAAAAAGAGGATAGGCCTAATCAATATTCAATGATAGTCTTGAATCATGATTCTATTATACTAATAGATATTTTTCATGGCTCCCTAATATTTGGAACAAATAAATTGAGCTCTTGTACTCCTTTCTAAAAAAAATTTAGCAACGCCATTTTAATGTCATGCAATTGGAGCTAGTAAACAGGAACCTTAATCAACAAGCAAGATTTTTATAGATTTTCAGGAGGCTGAATACCACTCTTGTAGTGACATATAACATATACCAGTTATTGAAAATGACATCTAGAATTGAAACTTACAGTGGATATATTCTTTATTTTATAGGCCAAGCAATGTGGTTTAGATGCTTTGGGATCCTCCACTAGGAATCGCAGATTTTGTGGACCTCTCAGTTTTCTCATGCTTTTTTCTCAACCCCTCTGCACCCCAGTGATAATCGATATGAGAATGATAATATGGATCTCGTTATATGGGTGAATCTAGACTATCACCAGCTATATATAGAATTTGGCTCCCACTACTGCAAATTAGAGCATCAAATGCATACAATTTTACTCCAATAGAGTAAAGCACAGAAAGAGTTTCTAAAACTATCAATGCAGTGGATAAGATGAATCCAGGAGATGGGAAGTTGCCAGTAGAGAGAAATGCATTCATAATATCTTTGATAATAATAGCTAGTTTACTAACAAGGGGTTCTCCACTAGCATCATAGTAATCCATTACAATATCAAATAGGCGCTTTCTTCTCCTGAGAGGTAGTTTCCCCATAGAATTAAATCTATTATTTCAATCGATATTTTGTTTTTCATGTATCATTTTCTTCTCGCAGTTTAGATTTATTGTTCTTAGTCTTCTCTACGATCATCCTAATGCGATCAGAAATGCCCTCCCCATAAAATTCATTTTGAAGAAGCTGATCAAGTTCAATAGTGTTATTAAGAGAATTTGAGCAAGAAGGTGTATATGCATATAATGAGAGTCTAAGGGATGTATCTGGGTCATCCTTGAATGATCTAGTGTCCAATTCAAAATCTATATTTTCATTTAAGTCATTTTTGCTCTGCCATTGTGGGTCTCTCATTCTGCATTAGGAAATCCTTGAAAAATATATTTTACAATGTTATGGCCAAGAATATAGATGAACGTTCTTCAGAACATTTTTCCTGCATTCATCCTAGAGCTTCTTCTCAGCTACTAGCTTGTACAAAGTAGTTGCAATTTCCTTGTCATTATGTGGATCTACCAGCAAACCATTCTTCAACGTCTACACAAGAATGAACCAATTTGTGAAAAAAAATCAGAGAGCGATTGATGACGTTACATCCAATAAGACTTTTAGTTTTGAAGGAATAATTTTCAATATACCTATTTAATGTCTATGTGTCCTCCATTCTTTGTGGCAACCATAGGAAATCCATGTTCGACTGCCTGCATTTAAACAAAGTGGTAGAATGACATGCTTTATCCTTTCTACACAACCAAATATGATTTTAGATCAAATTGTTATGTCAGAGACCTTGATATTTTGAATCATAAAAATATTAAAATCTTCAAAATCATTTCATCTTAAAGATCAAATTTTCTGTCAATAAGAAGAGCAATAATGGATAATTTATTTTATAATTTGACAAGAAGTTTTATAAACCTTGGTTTTTGTAGCAATCCTATATATATCAGTAATTCTGATTTCTTGTGATGTTTGGGATATGCCACTTCTCCAAAGAGGTTGTACTTATCAATAAGCTTTAGGGCAGTTTCCGGTATAGTGGGACTTGTTGTAGGTAGTTGATCAATATCATCTCGATTGCCCATAATCAACATCTACAATTTTCAAATGGATAACTAAAATATAAGTTATACATAAGAAGGGAAAAGCATACCTTTAAAGAAAAAGCTAAATTTAGAAAGTAAAAGAAGAAATACCAAGTTTTCTAGATTCCTCAACTTGGCACATTCACAGAAATCCTTGACTAGAGTGGCCATGTTCTTATTGGGATCAGATCGAACAAGAGACAAAATAATGGGTTTTGAAGGATTGTTCAAAAAATGTGGGATCAAAAAAACAAATAAATGCTATTATGTAGTGTAACAACTATAATTTTTCAAGTATATGAAATATTAAATGGTGGAGAGTAATTAAACCTTTCCCCGCCACTTACCTCACCCCATAAAGGAGACTCAAGAAATTGAGTAGAATCATTATCTGTTATTTCATCTTGCACTATAACATTGCTGAAGTCCATTCTAGGAGGTATAACATGTAGGATACAACAAGGTATATGTATGATGAGAATTTTCCTACGCTTATGACAACATGTACACCTTTCACCCAAGAAGCCCTGGAATAATTATCAATGTAGAATAGGATTTCCACATTCAAGAATGAAACATACTGCCTACAAAGTTATATAAGAAGATGTGTGAATCCTAAAATAAGAAACTAATAAAAATGCAATTTAATTTCAATGGGAGTATGATTCTTTGCATGTACCATCATTCGAGGAATATAACGACCATAACAATTGACACCAGGCACTACTACATTTCGATCCAAAATCCGACGGAAAAATCCGACAGCGCGTGGATTTCTCTTTTTAAACTTACCAAAAATCACAAGAAAACATTTTTTTTTTGTAAATGCGGTCACAAGCGTTGGTTAAGTGACCGCTATTTTCATAATCGTTGGTTAAGCATCGGTTAAGCGACGATGAGTTAGTAAGCGTCGCTTAAGTGATGGCACCTAGCGATGCTTAAGGGGCCTATATAATTATAGTGGAAAGGTGAAAGACAAAGCTATACATTAGACATATGATGAAAATGCATGCAAAAAATAAAACGCCTTATAGTATCGACAATCATTATCATATTTACAGTTGTAACTAGGTTGCGGGATGTAAACTTTGACAGTACATTTTGGTAAATTCCTTTTTGAGATCGAGTCGAGTACTGAATGACAGCGTCGTCGTTTATTGTGCATTTGTCTTGAGTCGAGTCGAGTATTGAGTAATTTGTCTTGCGTAGCAGGTTCTACTTTCTCCATAGGTCTCTCCTCCCCTTGGCTGCTAGATTCTTTCTTAGAGGGGGTTTCTTTAGAATTGGTATGGACCAATGCAATGTTGAGTGCAGTTTTTGGAGTGGCTGCCTTTTGGTGGAGTAATGGGCAGGCCTTTGCTACTTCATTCTCCATTTCTATCAGTTGGTGGTTTGCATTGGCAATGTTCCACCATGTAGGATTCTGATTGGATTTCCTTTTGGCATGGGTTCTACCTTGCTTCGCTTCCCCAGGTCATGAACAGGTTTTTGATTAGGGCAAGAGGTGATTGTGTGCTCAAAAGTAAAACAAGATTGGCAATAGAAGGTAACGTGCTCATAGTTAAGCTTCTGTTTCAACTTTCCACATATCACTTCAAGAAGGATTTTGGAAAGATCCATTTCAACACAAATCCTTACAGAGGTTGTCCATTGTCTTTCTGTTGTTTCAGGTCTACAGTAATGAACTTTACCTATGCCATTTTCAATCTCTACCAGTGTCTTAAGAGGCCAGAATTGTAGGGAAAGGTTAGGGTTTCCTTACACAGTGGAATTGAGGTTAAACAATTCACTGAGGTGTTAAAGGTAGGTTACTGGGGCTTCATTTAGAGAGCAGCTGATCCCTATCAGTTACTGCATCAAACTCAACAATGGAGAAATTTGGTGGACATGGGTATAAATAAGCCCTCCTCCGATAGAAGGGGCTTCTAGCTTTGATAAGCCTAGCTATGCAAATCTATCAATGTATGCCATCAGTTAGAAATCGGCAAACAAGTCCATGCTTATGATAGGAATCAGTTTGTGTGGGATTTGTGGCATCCTTTTCCATAGAAACAAAGCACCGAGCAAAGATATGTAAGTCTGAAGATGAAACAACATTCTTAAATGACAATTTGCCCTTTACAATGATGGACAGACTGATGGTGAATGGGAAAGAAGCAGCTTAATTTAGGTTCTAAGGTATCAATCCTTGGCAGGGAAATCTAGGCTTGAGGGAGTTTGACTCCATGGATGACATGGTGTGAACTTGTAGGGGGGAAATGGAGATAGTTCTGTAGCAGCTAGGGTAAAACCCTAGCTGTGGAGAAGCGTAGAGAAGAGCGCGTCCATTTCTCTCAACTTGTTGGTTCTCATACTACATTTGGTCTTTTTTCAAAGAGAGAAAGATATGATAATAGGATGTCAAAGCAGGTTTCTATAGTCTGTTGGAACTATGACAATGCATTATCTATCAATGGGGTTGTGGAACTTTTAGCTTTAGAAAGGTGATATGCCCAACAAAAAGACCCTCAATTTTGGAATAATGAAATATGCCAGACAAAAATTTAGGGTTCCATCTCCTTATTACAAGTGCAAATTGGTAGAAGTGTATGAAATACACCCGAAATTGGCTACAAATTTAGAATTAGAAAAGTATCTCAATATATGGCTAACATGATGGATTTTTGAAAACAGAGCACTGTGATTTTTATTTAATGACTGGAATATCTGTATTGTGTGAGTAATTCTCTAGTTGTGACTATTCATGAATTGTGTATGTGCCAAATCCACACTAGATGTCATGGACGTTTTAAATGGAATTTTTGTTTTAACTATGTTATTTTTGTGGTTTTCCAGACTGCTATGCTTACAACAAGACGGGTGCTTGAAAGACTTGTTATGCATTATGTTTCCCAGCAAATGGCATGGAAGATTCTAAAATGTATAAAGTAAATTGTGATATTTGTATTTTTTGAATTTTCTTCTTCTCATGCAGTAGCTAATTTAGTGTCTGTCCTTAATAATGACTTTTTGTTCAAGAGATTGAATTAGCTGAGTATGCTTCCTGCTGCAGCTTAGAAATATTAATCAGAGATGCAGTTATCCTAGAATGCTTCTAAGTGGGGAAAAAATAAGTCAGGCCAATGAGAAATTCATGATGTTAGCTCTGAATTTTCTTCCTATGTTCTTTTGTGTTTGTTCATTGCTTGCCTGTCAGTACTATATTAGTTCTTTTCTAAATATGTTTCATACAATAACCTCTTAGATTTGCTTCTTCACTCGGATTGATCTGTGTGGAAGGTTGTAACTTGTGTCAGACTCTTTAGCCTTCTCGGAGTCACGATATTTTGAAAATTGAACCCATGACTATGCAATATAGGGATCAAATCTCATTATAGTTTTAATATTCCTATCTCACCTTTTGCTTATCATTGTTTTGTTTTCTCCCTAATCCGATCCTCCCAAATCCACAAATACAATTGTTTCCAATATAGTAGAGTCTAGACCTTGATGTTTAAGACACCAATTATATTCTCTACTCTAAAATCCTGCTTTTCCTATCTTCCTCTAACTCTTCATTTGCCTTTTGCTCCACTAGAATTCTAGTAAGCTAAATTTAAATAGGATAGGAGAGGACAACTATTTGTGACAGTGTAAGTTTTTCTTGTCCTTTATATTATTTTGGCCTATTTCCATTTAAAAAGTTATTTTGTTTTATTCTATTCCCTAGTTTTCAAAAGCAGAGTTCATTCTCCTCTTCTTCCATCTGACCAGATCCTTAACTTCAGTAACTTTTAGTAGTCTCATACCTTCTTGTTTGTTAACTATTCTCAACTTGGAAATACTAATTTGTGAAGTTATATCTTCATTTGTGGATATAGATATGGAAAGAAGGTTCGCATTCAAAAGCGTCGTCTGATTTTATTTTATTTTTCTGTTTTTCTTACTAGAAGAGAGATTTTATTTAATCCTTGAAGGGGATAGAGAATAGGATTTCTGAATTCTTCTACTAGAGTGTAATTTTTGCATCTGGTTTAAGGACACTCATGAGGGCTTATCACCTTAGGATATGGAAATGAGGTTACCCTAAAACCAAGTAAAACCTAAGTTATCAGGATACGTATCTGGTGATGGATCTGCAAATTTTTGAAAAGCCATAAGTTAACATTGTTAAGTACTTCTAAGTTCGAACTTTAGGCTACTAGCCATATGTTAACATGGTTAAACAGTTGTAGTGAATGCTAATTTTTTTCTCTTTATGATTATTTCTGTTCTTAAACCTTTTCCATTTGTAGATTGTTTGCATGTCACTTAGAAATGTTGCCTTTATAGAAATATATGAAGATATGTTGTGGTTAAGGATTATAAACAAACTGTTGGGAATTTGGATGGGCATAACATTTATTTGGGGTTACCTGGAAAGAGGCTTCACTTAGTATCGCAATTTGTGTGTGCTCATATGCCCTTTATTATAATGGGATATAACTTGCAAATGATAAGAAACAGATTTTATGGTTTATTTTATGTTATGTAAGTACCATTCCTAAGTTGACATGAGGTCTCTCAATGGGACTGTACATATTTACGACTCTTGTTATTGGTAAAATTGTTTTTGGGTTATATGTATGTGAGAATACTTTGTTGTTATAATTTTGCCTTTATGTATTACTAGTGAGTAGTAAATTTCTTGTTAATTTTTTATCTTGATGGTTGTGCATAACTTCTGGCTTAATTGGCCCTTCTTAACATGACAGGTATGCTTACACATGTTTTCATTGGACTTTTTCAACCAGGTCACCGAATATCTTGAATAGGACAGCATGTGGGTATTCTCTCTTACATTTCTGTTGTAGGTTAATTATGGTGCTTCATGTACATTGGTTATCTAACATGTTTTCTCTCTCCTTCTCATATTTTGTGAGATTTGTAGTATTTGTGGATAAATAGGAATATGAAATAGTTTGCACAGAAGACTGAAGTTTCTAAGATTGGATGTTTCCACAGTGGATAACATTGAATTAAGCCTTCTGGATTCACTGTGTTGAAAGTTGGAGCTGATGACATATTTTGAGTGGAACCTCTACTCATCATCAAGATCCATAGAAGTTGTTATATTAACATTTAGTGTAGTCTGTGCCTTTCTATGCTCTCCTGATATTATGTTAGTAGAAGATGTCCTTCATTAAACTTCTCTGTTGATCAAACATTAGACAAGTTCTCATATGGAACAGATGTTACTGTAAAAATATGGTTTTTGGGAACAAAGAGATTTTAGTGGTCTATTCAACTAACACTACTCAAAACAAAATGATTAGTTATCAACAATTCAATGTCCATATTCTGAATTTGGAAGTCTTAACACTTGGTCATCAGTATACATTATAATTTATAGATTATAGATTACATATGGTAGATAATATAAACACATATACAATGTACATACATAACCATATACACACTAAAAGATAATGTGGAGTTGCTTGTTACGTCCACTCGTCTAAGGGACCATATGGACCTGCACAGTGTGATCCCAATGGCCAAGTGAGGTTCAGATGACCTGCACAACATGGCCATTGTGGGATGCATAATTAACTGCAAGTACAAAATGACTTACAGATGTTATATTACATTGTAGCAATTATTTGACACAAGTCCATAGTGGATAGTCAATTATACAATTTTGTGCTTCAGAAATTAAGGGAAAGCAAGTTATATGGATTGCATTTAGTGTTTAAAGCCTTGTTATGTTGTATCCTTCTCTATGGAGCAGAGGATCCATCAATTGCTGGGATGGTGTTGGACAGTCCTTTCTATAATTTGTTTGATCTCATGATGGAGCTAGTTGGTGTTTATAAAATTCGCCTTCACAAGTTCACGGTATGATTTTCATTTGTTTTCTTTCAATCTGGGTATTGGTAATCTAGGGTTATGCTTATGAGCAGTCAAGTGCATCTGTTAGCCTTTGAGACTAAAGTGTAAATTGGAAGATTACAAAAATGAAAATGTTCAAGAAATTTATCCATAGCCAAATCCATTTGTGATAGCAGTCTTTTTTAATATTTGAAATTCAAATTTCTCTACTGCATTTTAAAGTTTATGATATTTACAAATGAAAATATTATAATTATATTATCCCATATTGTCTTTCAATTCAATGAACATTTCCAAGAGCATAGCAACCATTTCTTTTTCCTTAAATAGACTTTGATTTTCATTAAAATTAGTAAAAGATCACAATTTGTGCTTTTATTTTGCAATTGGCATTGCCTACAAATCATGAGGAATATCCACAAGACTAGCATTTAGCCTATACTCATATGAATCAAAATAAAAAGTTTCACCATAAATTTTTGTAATAATTGATCTGCTGCCATTGGATGAAAAGAACAGATGTCATCTCACAATGCAGTGTTCATCAACATGCATAAAACTCCACACATCAAAACAATATTTTTTCCTGCTTGCCTAGAAAATGTTTCTTCTATGAAATTCTTTATCAGAATTAATTATTTTCCTTCTATATGGTGGCGATCAGTATATTCATCATTTGAGCTCAAGAGTAATTTACCTTGCCTTCACAATTCTTTTATTGAAAATAGTTAATTTCTTTGGGCCATATTTTATTATCAGTATATTGTTTGTAGTATGTATAGATCTTTGTATTCTACTTTGTTAATGTAGATTGTTGTTAGGAATTAATGTTCAAAAATTCTTTAATGAAATCAAATTGGATCTGAGTTGTAATAAAAATAATAAATGTCTACCATACAACTAGGCTATCTTTTCAAATTCTAGTGATGAGCATTGGATCTTATTTCAGGTGAAGTTTCTATTGACAATCAGATTATGTATTACAGATTGCCCCAAAAACCTTCATTCCAGCACTCTTTGGACATGCAACTGAGGATGTATTCATCCAGCCACATCATTCTGACATCATTTTCAAATTATACGTGGTATTTCAATATCATTTTTTATCAAACTAATTGTCTTATGTCTTTAAAGCAAGATTAATATGCATTTAACAAATAATTATTCTTATATAGCTAATGATGGATGTTCCATATAGGGGGATAAGAATATTATAAACTTTGAGGGTGATCATAACTCTGTACGTCCCCATTTCTACTACGACTCAGTTTCTATTTTCTTCTACAATGTCCTACATGCTCCACAATTGTCAGTTGTGGGCACTACTACAGCTGATAAATATTTCAATCTTGGAGATTTACAGATGGGCCATGATTTGGATGAGGTAATTTGTTCAAGTTTTCCATTCTTTCATTCTTCCCTTCCACTCATTCCCAACGGAAGAGGAAAAAGAGCTAGAGAGAGCTGGAGACAACAAATATGGGTTTCATTTAGAAGAGAATCATAAATTTATTATTTTCATCTAAACTTAAAATGGGTGATAGGAATTTTTATGACAACAATAATAACTGAAGGGGTCGGTATTGTGTATCTAAAACTTCTACCCTTTATAATATTTATTACAGGAAATATGTCGTGTATGGAAACAGAGAAGAAACTCCATAGAGGGGTCTGGGAAATATTTCCCATGTGTAATTGTATTGGAAACATCTCAGAACCCTTTCCCAGACATTCCTTTGGATATTCCTGCATGGAAATCTTGTTTCCAAACAACACAGCTTTTTCCATTTTAGTAATGCTTGGGTGGGCCCCATACATTAAAATCTAAAACAAAGAAATTAATAGCAAAACCCAAAGAAAAAATCCCATCAAATTCAAATATGAGAACACTTTTCCTTCTTGTTATGTAAAACCCTGTCAGGTCTTCTTTATTTATTTATATTGTTGTAAAACCTTGTGAGTTGTGTTCTCATTTTTTTGCTTTTTTTATAAATTTTATTAAAACTTAATTGTTGTTTATGTATGGACAAGGCCTAATCTATTAGATGTAATCACCTTGTGATATAATATTGTCCGATATATACAGTAAATTTTTGTGTATTCATATTGTGTTCATTATGAATTGCTTTTTTGATGTTTTATGTGACTGCATTGTTTCCCCATTTCCTAAAATATGAAAGTGCTTTTTCAAAAATATGTATTGTTTACTAAATGCCCTACAATTTATGAAGCCTGTACTCGTTTCTCCACTCAAGGTAGCATAGTGTTAGAATGAGAATAAAATAAAGGTCTGGAATTGATAGGTTCATAATTTGAGGATTTTAAGCAGAATATAATTCATGAATATTCCGAAATAAGGAGGGGTATTCTTAAGACAAACTAAAGGCGTGGTTGACTTGTTTTATATTTCTTCGGAGATTTTGGGGAATTTTTCATAGTTTTTTATATGATATTATCACTGGGCTTCGTATGGTGGAGCCTAGTTCAGCTAGCTCATCTTTAGCACCTTGCATAATTGACGGTAATTCAAAGAATTTATCTGATTTATGCTCTTTGCAGGCATGCTTATTTAAAGTTATTGTCCATACGATTTATTACAGTACACCAAACAAAGTAGAGGGTATATCCATCCTAGCAATATTTTCTCAACATCGAGGCATATATTCTATGTATTTATATATAGCTAATGCCTTGCAGGATCAAGGAAGCCTCTAGAAAATAAAGTGCTTCAGCAGTCTGAGTCTTCTTCGCAGACAGAAAAGATGATGACTATAAGATGCTAAGGTTTTGGATGAACTTCAAAAAAAAATTTCTTTTGTTCTTGATATTGGGGCTTATTGAAATTACTTTTTCAGGTCTCAGAAGGTACTGTAGAGAAAGATGAAATTATAATTGAGCTAACAAGGGAAGATATGGAGTCATCTTTGGGACAGGTCAGTATTATGAAATGAATGTAGTATTCTGAATTTTTCTTCTTTTAAAGTAGTCATCTGAAAATGAAATTAATCTTCACATCCTGGATCTCACAGAAATGCAGCAAGCTTTTAAACTGCCAGTCAATTGAATGGAATGATATATTTCATCCATTTTATGATGCTCATGGGGCTCAACATCAATGTATCACTATTTGCTTGCTCCTTGTAGCAAATTTATCTAGTCTTGTATGTATTTTTTCCTAATAAATTAAATCTAAGCCTAGTCCTAGCTATATCAACAACACTTATATATATTTTTTCCATAGAAGTAACTCACCGGGAAACCTCAGGCACTTTATTCCTATGATGGTAACCTAGAGTAAAGTGGGCAGTGTAGATTTAGTGCACTTGATCCAGTGGGAATCAAACTGGGGACTTGCACAGCCTGTTGGATTACCGACAATGTCCTGGTAATAGTGACAATGTCCTCTAGTGTGACTTCTATCACTCCTTTTGTGGGACTTGTCTGAAACAAATAGAATGTTGTATGCATTGCTTCTGCACAATATCTATCTATATCTTACATTCCTTGCAACACCTTCTCCATATCTATTACTTCATCTTTCACCATCAACTTTTTGTGGTGAATTTTTTTTTAAAACACTTATAGCTGTTGGTTAAGTGACTGTCTATAGGTGTTTTTTTTTTTAAAACACTTATAGCCGTCAGTTAAGGGACGTCCTGTAGGTGATTTAAAAAAAAAAAACACTTATAGCTGTCGGTTAAGCGACGACCTGTAGGTGATTTTTTTTTTAAATTCGATACCATCGCTTAAGCAACGGGTAAGCGATGGCCTCTAAGTGTAGTTTAAAAAAAAAAAAATCTTCACCATTGCTTAATCGACGATTTACATTTAACTAACGGTAACCTTGGCTGTCGCTTAACCGACGGATTGGAAAGATGTCGGATAACCGACGAAAATCCACCGACGGTTAAAAAAATCATAGTGTCGTACATGCGACAGGGAAGTGTCAAAAATCCGATAATACGGCCGTCAGATTTTTGGTCGAAATGTAGTGGTGACGCTTGGCACAATTTCTTTGTTTTTTATTCAGTTCCAAATCAAAACCATCATGCATGCCCCATTGGTATTCAATTTCTTTCCTTGTAATTATGACCACGATCTCAGCAAAATCAATGCACAATTCTTCAGATTCAATCCTATGCATGATGATATCCAGAAGGAATCCTCCCCATCTTTTCACTTCCTCTCAATATCAGTGTCTTATGCATTCCTCTAACCATCTCTTCATAGTAGGTATCTCCTTTTTTCCCCACAAACACATACATATTGGCTATATCCAAGCCCCATCAAACATGCAGGTACCTGCAAATCACCAAATCTGGATTTTAGTAAGACAGATCTTGCTCAACAAGAATTTATTTCATGGGATCCGTTTGAGCGAGTCCTTAACATGCACTTGCCAAAAGCTCAAATCCATCCAATTAAACTCAGAGGAAAAGAACTATCTAGAATTTTATCACCTTAAAGCTTCAGATCTTGAAGGATGAAGAGGTAGCACACATAGACAGGAACAATTTTAAGAGTAAAGCACATAGCATTTTAAACCTCTCATTCTCAATTGCCATCTTAGCTCATCTACTTTGGGTTCCTAAAAAAATAGTACCCAAGTAATATCTTAAAAAGATGATAGGACTAATCAATATTCAATGATAGTCCTAAATCCTGATTCTATTCTACTAATAATGTGTTGTCATGGCTCCCTAATATCTGTAACAAATAAAGTTATCTCTTGTAGTCCTTTCTAAAAAATTGTTAGGAACGCCATTTTAATGTCATGCAATTGGAGCTAGTAAACAGGTGCCTTAATCAACAAACGATACTTTTCTAGATTTTCAGGAGGCTGAATACCACTCTTGTAGTGACATAGAACATATACCCGTTACTGAAAATGACATCTAGAATTGAAAATTACAGTGGATATATTATTAACTATATAGGCCAAGCAATGGGGGTTAGATGCTTCGGCATCCTCCACTAGGAATCGAGAAGTCTGTGGACCTCTTAGTTTTCTCATGCTTTTTCTCATCCCCTGTGCACCCCATCAATAATCGCTATGAGAATCATAATTTGGATCTAGATATATGCATGAATCTAGACGATCACTAGATGTACATAGAAGTTGGCTCCCACTGCTGCAAATTAGAGCATCAAAAGTAGACAATTTTACTCCAATAGACTGAAGCACAGAAAGAGTTTATAAAACTATCAATGCAGTTGATAAGATGAATCCAGGAGATGGGAAGTTGCAAGTAGAGTGGACTACATTCATAATCTCTTAGATAATAATAACTAGTTTACTAACAAGGGGTTTTCCACTAGCATCATAGTAATCCATAGCAATAACAAATAGATGCTTTCTTCTCGTGAGAGGTAGTTTCCCCATACAATTAAAGCTATTATTTTGATCGATATTTTGTTTTTCCTGTATCATTTGCTTCTCATAGTTTAGATTGATTGTTCTTAGTCTTCTCTATGATCATCCTAATGGGATCAGAAATACCCTCCCCATTATCTTCATTTTGAAGAAGCTTATCAAGTTCAATAGTGCTATTAAGTTAATTTGAGCAAGAAGTTCTATCTACATATAATGAGAGTCTAAAGGATGTATCTAGGGCATCCTTGAAATAACCAGTGTCTGATTCAGAATCCATATTTTCATTTAAGTCATTTTCACTCTGCCATTGTGGGTGTCTCATTTTGAATCGGGAAATCCTTGACAAATATATGTTGCAATGCTGTGGCGAAGAATAGAGATGAATGTTGTTTAGACTATTTTGCCTGCATTCATCCTAGAGGTTCTTATCAGATACTAGTCTATACAAAGCAGCTACAATTTCCTTGTCATGATGCGGATCTACCAGCAAACCATTCTCCAACGTCTGCATAAGAATGAACCAATTTGTAAGAAAAAATTAGAGAGTGATTGAACACGTTAGATCCAATCAGAATTTTAGTTTTGAAGGTATAATTTTCAATATACCTATTTAATGTCTATAGGTCCTCCATTCTTTTTGGCGACCATAAGCAATCCATGTGCAGCTGCCTGCATTTAAACAAAGTGGGAGAATGACATGCTTTATTATTTTTGCACACAACCAAAAATGCTTTTAGATCAAATTGGTAGGTCAGAGACCTTGAAATTTTGAAAAGCTTCTTCTAAAGATATTAATTGTGAAATTTGTAAAATGCAACCTTGAATATGTTGCCAGAAATGAATCATTTTACTGCTTCCTTATGAAGGAAGAGTGCCTAGAAGATTGGAATGTAATTCATATCAAATTGTTAGGTCAAAGATTTTTAATTTTGAAATGCTTCTTCTAAAGTTAGTTATTATTTGTGAAAATTTAGAAAAGGAAACCTTAAATACTCAACCAGAACTGAATCATTTTGCTACTTCTTATGAAGGAATAGTGGTTGAAGAATGGAATGTAATTCAAAATTTTGTAACTTAATGCTTCTCTTTGAAATGCTCTAGAGCTAAAAATAGAGGCTAAAACTTTGAAATTTGATGCAAATATTGTCGTTTATAGATAGCGACACTATTCAGAAGCAAATATATAGAAGGAACCTTTCAAATAACCTTGCCTTTAAATGAAAGAACTAATATTTTTTAAATCCAGAAAGACCAGTATATGTATCAAGTTTTGATATTATCACCATTCTGTTTAGTTTTGGAGCATTTCAAAGAGAAAGACGTGACTGAATGCTTCTCTTTGAAACGCTCCAAAACTAACACAATGGTCATAATATAAAAACTTGATACCTATACCATTTTTTCTTGAATTGTAAAAATATCATTTCTTTCATTTAAAGGCATGGATATTTAAAAGGTTTCTTCTATATATTTGCTTCTAAATAGTGTTGCAGTCTTAAAATCTTTTCATCTTAAAGATCATAATAAAAACAAACAAAGGTTGGTCGGCTACCTCAATGAAAGTCAAACCAAAGGGTTCCGCTAAAGAGGATTGATGAAAATTCCCTGCACACATGAACATCATCATTACAAAATTACACAAACTTAAGTTTTTTCCTTTCGTTTTAGCTACACCAACTGCGGTTCAAATTTTCTGTCAATTAGAAGAGCAATAATGGATAATTTATTTTATAATTTGAAAGGAAGTTTTATAAACCTTGGTTTTTGCAGAAATCCTATATATATCAACAATTTATGATTGCTTGTGATGTTTGGGATATTCCACTTCTCCAAATAGATCAAACTTATCAATAAGCTTCAGGACAGTGGTCAGTACAGTGGCACTTGCTGCAGGAATTTGATCAATATCGTCTCGATTGCCCATAATCAACATCTGCAATTTTCAAATGGATAACTAAAATATATGTTTTACATAAGAAGGGAGAAACATACCTCTAAAGAAAAAGCTAAATTTAGAAATTAAAGAAATAAATACCAAGTTTTCTAGCTTCCTTAACTTGGCACATTCACCAAAATCATTGACTAGAGAGGCCATGTTTTTCTTGGGATCAGGTCGAGCAAGAGCCAAAATAATGGGTTTTGAAGGATTGTTCAAAAACTGTGGGATCTAAAAAACAAAAAAATGCTTTTATGCAGTGTGATGACTATAATTTTTCAAGTATATGAAATCTTAAATGGTGGAGAGTAATTAAACCTTGCCTTCCCGCTTACCTCGCCCCATAAAGGAGACTCAGTAAATTGAGTCGAAGCATTATCTGAATCATTATTTGTGTTTCATCTTGCACTATAACATTGTTGAAGTCCATTCTAGGAGGTATAACTTGCAGGCTACAACAAAGTATATGTATGATGAGAATTTTCCTACACTTATGACAAGATGTACACCTTTCACCCAAGAAGCCCTAGAATAATTATTAATGTAGAATAGGATTTCCACATTCAAGAATGAAACATACTACCTACAAAGTTATATGTGGCAAATGTGTGAATCCCAAGGTAAGAAACTAAGAAAAATGCAATTTAATTTCAATGGGAGTATGATTCTTTGCATGTACTGTCATTCGAGGCATATAAAGACCATAACAATTGACACCGCGATTGGAACAATGTCTGAGTTTGTTATTCAGTTCCAAATCAAAACCATCATACAAGCCCCATTGGTCTTCATTTTCTTGCCTTGTAATTATGACCACAAGCTCAATAGAATCAATGCACAATTCTTCAGCTTCAATCCTACGCATGATCATAGTAGGAAGGAATCATCCCCATCTTTTCACTTCCGTCATAGACAATCCCTCTCAATATCAGTGTCATATGCATTCCTCCAATCATCTCTTCATAGTCTGTATCTCATTTTCCCCCCAGAAACGTGTACATATTGGCTATAGCAAAGCCCCATCGAACATATAGGTACATGCAAATCACCGAATCTAAATTTTAGTAATATAGATCTCCCTCAACAATGATTTATTGCATGGGCTCCGTTTGAGCTGATGCTTAACATGCCCTTGCCAAAAGGCCAAATCCATCCAATTAAATTTAGAGGCAAATAACTATATAGAATTTTATCACCTTAAAGCTTGAGATCTTGAAGCATGAAGAGGTAGCACACATAGTCAGGAACAATTTTGAGAGTAAAGCACATGGCATATTAAACCTCTCATTCTCAATTTCCATCGCAGCTCATCTGCTTTGGGTTCCTAGCAAAACAATACCCAAGTAAAATCTTTAAAATATGATCGGACTAATCAATATTTAATGATAGTCCCGAATCTTGATTCTTTTCTACTAATACAGAGTTTTCATGCTTCCATAATATATGGAAGTAATCTGGAACAAATAAATTTATCTTCTGTACACCTTTCTAAAAAATTGTTATCAACGCCATTTTAATGTCATGCAATTGGAGCTAGTCAATAGGTACCTTAGTCAACAAACAATATTTTTCTAGATTTTCAGGAGGCTGAATACCACTCCTATAGTGACATAGAACATATACTAGTTACTACAAATGACATCTAGAATTGTAACTTACAGTGGATATATTATTGACTGTATAGGCCAAGCAGTGGGGGTTAGATGCTTCGGCATCCTCCACTGGGAATCAAGAATTCTGTGGACCTCTTAGTTTTCTCATGCTTTTTCTTAGCCCCTCTACACCCCAATGATAATTGATATGAGAATCACAATCTGGATCTGGATATATGGGTAAATCCAAACTATCACCGGCTGTATATAGAAGTTGTCTCCCACTATTGCAAATTAGAGCATCAAATGCAGACAATTTTACTCCAATACACTGAATCATAGAAAGAGTTTCTGAAACTGTCAGTGCAGTTGATAAGATGAATCTAGGAGATGGGAAGTTGCCAGCAGAGTGAACTGCATTCATAATCTCTTGGATAATAATAGCTCGTTTACTAACAAGGGGTTCTCCACTAGCATGATGTCTGAGTTTTTTATTCACTTCCAAATTAGAACCATCATACAGGCCCCATTGTTATTCAATTTATTGCCTTGTACTTATGACCACAAGCTTAGCAGAATCAATGCACAATTCTTCAGCTTCAATCCTACGCATGATATTGTAGGTTGCATTGATATCCTCTTTGGAATGCAATGCTTGTTTCAACAATTGTTCTAGTTTATTTCGGCCTAAAGAATGACCTGTAAAAACCATTGGAACATTGAGAGCACCAGAAATAAGGCAAGCAGCATCCCCTACATATGCATAATGGCCATGGATCACATGAGTCCATACAGATCTTCCTTCTCCAATCAGATATCCCAATGCTTTGTAAATGTTGAGAATATGACCCAATGCTCCATCTACAAAGTCTAGAATGTATTGCCACAATAATTGTTTCTCAATATACTCTTCTTTGCATCCACAAGGGATTCTAACTATGTATGCCCCTCCACTCTCATGAATTTCTTCATCGTGATCAGAATTTAACATTTCAATTGGTTCTGCATAGCTATAATCCACTTTAGGACAACAGATCTGACATGTTAGCAGGTCCACTCTATACACTTTTAGAATTTTTGCAAGTGCTTTTCCAAACTCTACAACATATTTCACCTGCATGAAAAAAGAAAACAGGTTTTACTTGGTGGTAATACAATTCTAGTCCTACCAAAATAAGGTAATCAGGCTTTGATCCCCTACTTTTCTAAATGAATTTGTGAGAAAATTGACCTCAACTATTCAATATGCTAGAAACAAATGAAGGAAAATACAAAAAATAGAAATCTTTTGTAACAAATTTACTTGTCCACCTGTATCAGAATCATGACCAAGCTCCATATTCTCCCCTCGCACTAGGCCATGCAAACTGACATATTAATCATAAATAGGAGAATCAACGAAGTAAATATTGCTATGAGGATTTTTAGAGATAATACTTATATTCTCAGCACAGAATATTAGGCAAAGCAAAATTAGTGAAAACCAATTGCAAAAGAACTATAATAGGAAAAATCAAACCTCAAAGAAACTCATCTTCCCATTGTAAGTGTGGATTTGCTACAATTACAACAAATTATGATTTCATTTAATGTGCTCATTCTCTCACAATAAGTTATTCTATTTCCCTTTGATGTTAGGAGAGATGGTTCACTTCACATCAGAGCTTATCTCACACAACATTTTAGACCCATAATCTTGAAATAATAAATTTTCTTATTCTTGTCTATTGCAATGGTGATGTTGTAAATGCAGTTTCTACCCTTGCAAAAATGTGCTTTCCTAGCTAACTAGCCAGGAACAACTTCTGGGCTACTTCCGATGTTGTCTGATTTTCAACATGGAATAAGAGCTAGGTTTGAGGCTGATTGGTAGTGACTTGGAAGCCAGAATCAAAGCATGGCTTGAGGGGGAGGTGGGTGTTCAAGGGATCAATCTGTACACTAACTAGGTATGTGGGACTGGGTTTCCTACATCCCAGGGGGTATATAATGCTTAAATGTTAAAAATACTCAGTGTGGATCCATTAAAATAAGAAGCTAAAACTTAAGAAGAAGTAGATGTACCCAATCAAATGAATTGAGTTCTAGGTCTTGTCAAGAGGTAGGATTAAACTAGCACAAACCCATCTAAATCCAGGTCAGGTTTCAATCAGTGATGAAACCAACTATTATAGATCTTGAGTTTGCATATTTTTGGGTCAAATTTGATATGTTGATCATTTGGGTACTTGAGAAATTCACTAGAGGTTGGAAATATCAAGGTGCATATCATAGCTAGGTTTAGAAGGGCATGTTCCAGTGTCCCTATTGAATATGCCCAATGTAGGCTAGATTCAAATTTCAATGCACCATTACACGCACACACAAAGTTAGACTGGATCAAACTCAACTCTACCCATGATCTAGAACGTAGTTGGGTTGACCATTTATGTACTCAAGAAAAGCACATGACATTGGTGATCTCAAGGTGTATATCAAACCTAGGTTTAGATGAGCCTATGCAGGCATCCCTATTCAATGCGATCATTGCACCATCTAGATTCAATGCACCGTATTTTTAATTAAAATGTATACTTGTTTAAGTAAAAAACAAAATACTAAACATAGATTGTATGAAAAATTGGAAATTGCAATGGAAAGTGATGCATCTCAAGCGATGCGGCAAATTATCTTAGACTCGTGACTTTCTATAATATTTCGGAGAGCACCTCAAACTATTCTTTGCAATTTCCTCTTCTTCCATATTTGTCCAGTGACAAGTCATTTCAAATTTGAGTTTCCTTTGTACAATGTCATGCTAGGGGTCCTTCTTGTTGTGGAGCTTCCTTACATGATTATGTGTTAAAAAATCAGTGACCGTACTACAAAACAACAGCTTAGGACATTGATGTGCCCATAGCTAAATGTAATTACCCTGCTTCCATATGAGTTGCTTTGCAGACAATGGATTCACAAAGGGTTTTTATTTCATTTCCATTGCCCATTTCTACACTCTCAACATTCTTACCCTTGTTGAATTCCAAATTACCTCCATTACTTTCATTACTTAATGTAAATATCTGTTGGACCTAGTTGAGCATTCCTTCAAAGGAATCCTTCTCTTCTCGTAAAAAATTTTCCTTTGTTCTACTGCATAGTCATGCATAATTATTTGGAAAAGCTTCCAACTCCTACATATATTAAAATTATTCAAACCTTCAAATGAAAATCAATAGCCTATTAAATAACAGGACTCTAAGAAAGCACCTTACCTCAAGTTGCTCAGGACCTCCATAAATCCAAAATCATCGGTCAAAAGTTGCTTCTTCACAGAACTGTTCCTCATGCCCATCTTGCTCAGTCTCCCTGTCATCTTTCTCAATCTCGATACATGTCTCTATGGCTAGCAGATCCATGGTCTCTCTACCAACAAGCTCTAGCACATGCATTCCCTTGGCTGTAAAGGATTTTCCAGTCTGACCGACCCAAAAACGCATCATGTAACAGATGGAAAATTAAGGTTTCACAATCTTTCTAAAATGCTTGAAAAATAATGTACCAACCTTTGATTCTCAAGATTCCTTGTCATATGGCCATGATCAAGACACAATTGCATCTTGTCATTCTGGTTCTGAACCTTTTCAAGAGGAATTTTCATCCCTTGGTAAGATATAAAACAGTCTTAATCGTAGCAAGGTATTTATCTGCTAAAAATTAAGGACAGAGAGTAATGTGTCATTTGCCACTACTAGAAGAAAGTAATGGCCTATTTTCCATTACTAGAAGAGATTAGTCGCTTATTTTCCATTATTTTCAGGTGATATATTCCTTGATATGAAACTAAAGGATCTTAAAGCCTCCAATTCTATTAATAGAAATATACCAGAACTCGCATTGGTAATGAAGAAGATTGCAGTTTTAGCTGCATTTTGGCTTGTAAGTTTCACTCTTTATTCTCTGTCATGCATGTTATATATCTTTTTTGATGAAAAATGTCATTTTATTTCATAAAAACAACGTGTTATAAAGTTGCATGTAGTTCCCATGTATACAGTTGATCCCAAAATAACCAGAGCTACATGAATGCAAAACATATTTGTTTTTTTTTGTCCTTTAGTTATTCAAGCATCTATCCTCTATAATAGCACAAAATTCTGGGGGACTGCCTAATCATTTCCTAACCATGTAGGTCTACAATGTACATGATCGAATCATATTAGCAAAACAAAACATAAAGTGTGAATATCCAGACCTCCTCACATGTAGGAAACTGAGATCATCAAATATTTCAAATCAACTCCATCCTTGAGAGGTCTGATAGTAACGTGTAGAATAACTATATGAGGCTATGGCACCTCAAATTGTTTGTATACGAGGTCAAGGTGATTACTCAATAGAAATGTAAAGAACTAAACAAATAATCAAGATTGTAAAATAAAGGAAGCAATCATCATTAAGGTAAAAAACAATAAGAGTATCTTCTTGAACTAGTGAATAGATGCATTAAAACATGTGAGGTCACATGCCCTTACAAAAAAAAGCTATGAACAATATGTAAAGTAAGTTTAAATAGATGTCTGAACACAATGTAACGTAAACAAACTGTTTTAAGATAATTCATAGAAATAACCATCTAGATCATTTTTTTCACCGAATAAAACTCTTTTCTGTCTCCTTCAACCGTTCACATACATGCATTGGATCTTCATATGCAATAGGGATGTTACGTGAGACAGAAAGTACAACTATATTAGCATCAGTCTCTTCAAGTGGCACTCCATGGATCTTAGTAAGTGATTGAATTCGTCCAGTTCCTGCGATGGCACCATCATATGGATCCACTTTACATCATCTCCTACATGGAATAATTCAGTCTCTGCTGGAGTTACCTGGCACTGGCAAAATAAAATAAAAACGTATACGCAAATATAAGAAAAAAAATACAATTAAATTCCAAAAGCATGCATAATTATTGATGTAGCAAAATTAAATGCACTTTCAGCTGAGTCAATCTTTAAACTATCTTGTCCAGCAGGAGTTCCACACACTAATTGATAATTTCGTTGCAGTGCATAAATGTCAGGAGATTGTTTAATTTTATCCACCATTATGATTACATCATGCACAAATAAAATATCACAATTACAAGCACACAATAATATAGTAGAACAATACTAAATATAATAGTAAAACACTAAAAATAAGTCCTAAACCAATTATATCATATTATGAATTCAAATCAAGAAATGTTTGCAAGGGAATGATAATTAGCTTACCTCATCAACATCACTATGACATCCCATTTTATTCGATGATTTGACGATTGGTTCAATGGAGGTGGCTATGGTTGATATTGTCTTTGTCAACCCATTTATGCAAATCCATTACATGTTTATAGTTCTGATCACTATCACTCTGAACAGATGTAGATATGTAAACCAATTGGATTTTATCAGCTTCATTAAATGACAATGGTCTTTTTGTTGGATTTTATGATATAAGCTTATGTTTAGAATTGTCTATATCACACATTTAACATTGGCCAACCATCTCACTCGTATCAATTTATGATCTAATAGGATCTTGAACCTACAAATCATTATCAATACATAATTAGTTGGATATATACGAATCAAAATGCAATATTTATAACACAATGTACTCACAAAAATGGCATACATAATGTATTGAGCCAAAAAACCATTTACTTACAAACATGTTTTGATCACTTCTCCACCCACCACGACCCATAATAAATTGATCCCTCACATTATATCTTGCCATATTCCCTTTTTTACTGATTTGCACATATTATTCAACACACAAACTTTCCTTCAGCTCCTCCCACTATTTGGGAGTCAAGTTGTTGTCCCTTTCTTTTCCATCCAGAATTTATTTTCTGCATTTATGCCTAAAATTGTTAATCAATTTTCTCATTATGATCTTGTAATATTTGGTGGTAATCCTTCCGCCATAAGTCGCAAAAGCATTTTCCATTTGTTGAATCACCAGATCGACACTTCTTTCATCTTGATCTACAAAATTGGATTTGATGACATCTCGATAAGACCTTATTCTCACGCCCAACTTTGAGGCCCGCCTTGTGGCATTTGGTCCAAAAGGTTCACCATCTTTTACCTCAAACAAATAATACTTCTTCCCTTCTAATTTTCTTTCTTTGGCTTCTCTTTCTGTGGACCTATACATGCCATGAATAATTTTGCATTTTTGTATGGAAGCTAGCATATCTTCACTTGAATCAAGAATTTGTGATGTAGAACATGCACTCATGTTTGTGCATAGAACAGGTGGTTTTCCTTTGGCAGTTGAAGTCCTAATTGGTTCCGTATTGACCACATTAGGTGTGGAACTAGATATCTCACCAATTTTCTGAGATGGGCCTTCAAATTTTTGTTTTAATTTATAAAAAAAATCTCTCAAACCTGATTATGATTTAGAAAACACCAACCCTTTAGCAATATTGGCTTGGGCATGATCATCATTATGTGATATATTAGGATGATGATCATTAGTGTTATCAGCATCTTCTCCATGTACTAAACCAGTACCAATCCATAGGTTTCTATGAGCTAGCGGCAATGTGTTTTTGCTTGCCTTTTGTTTCCACTCATAATTTTCTATACAATAGACATTTTCCCTATAACAAATTTTTTTATTAAATTAGAATTGAAAGTATAGATGTCCTACATCATCAAATAGATTATATACAACTATCAAAAAATATGCTTAGAAGTGAAAAAGTACAAGGAATAAGTACTTACTGAGCCGAAGCATGAGATGGCAACAATGTGCCTTTGTTTTCCTTTTGGTTCCGCTCTCTTTCTCTAGAAGAAAATGTTTCCATATAACACCAAAAACTTATTAAATGAGAATCAAAAGCATAGATATCCTACATCATGAAATAGATTATAAACAACTTTCATGAAACATGCATAGAAGTGAAAAGGTACAAGAAATAACTACTTACTTATTCGCAAAACCAAGATATGACAGATATTCTTCATTTTTTTCAATTCGCTCTTTATGAACACGCTCATAATTTGCAACATTTTCATCATTGTTTTCACCAATTTTATGCTTCCCCCCCTTATTCTTCATAGCCTTGTTGAACATTTCCCTTAAAAACATCGTTACTATATGTACAAAGAAGCGATGATGTTATCCATAAAAACTTAATGCAAACATCCATTCATAGCATTTTTCAGACAGAATTTGATCGTTATTGGAAAACACATTTACTATAAATGATTCAAAGAATGAACAAGTTAAAAGTTTTAATTTTTTTTACATTTCTTGGTTTACCCTTTTAATTTTTTATTTTATTTTATATTAACATGGATGGTTTCAGGATTTTTTGAGAGGGATTACAACTTCTTGCATATCTGAAGGAGGTTTTTCTTCTTGCTGGAGCACTCCATTAAAGACAATTTCTTCATGCATGTTGAGGATTCTAATCCCAAGGCCAAAAATAGACCAAAGGTTGGAAATTGATTCGAGGGCTGGATCTGCTTTATTGTAAACTATAGATGACCTTCTTAAGCTATATAAAAGGGCCTAGGGTAGCATTTAAGCAATTATTATTTTACTTCAATTCATAGTGAAGAAGTAGGGTTTATCTAAAGCAGTGTATTCACCGTAACCATACCTGTCCCCATCCCCATACCCAAGTTTCCTGGCATCTTAGATTTCAAAACTTGCATATTCTCTGTATGCAAAGATTAACTCTCTAGGGTAGAGAGTTGTGAGGGGATTTCAGAGGTTGTGAAGCCCAAGTTGCTTTAGCGATTGAAGAATATCTATGCTATTTTTTCCACGTGTGGACCTAAGAAGGGTTGAGAGGGTGTTAAGGCTCTTCCAGTGATTAGAAAACTGATTTTGAGAAGAGAAAGGTGATCTGCACTTAGGGTATGTTGCAGATATGATTTTTCTATTGACTGATTTATTTACTAAGGTTGTTCTTATAGAGTTGTAGAAATGGGCACTCCCATATGCATGGGTGTGACTATCTAGAGGGTGATTCCAACTTTGTACCATGGATTGGAATTGCAGATTGCATAAAATCCTAAAAAAAATAGAATTATGGTTTCTTTTGTAGATGACGCTACATTTTGTACAGATCTTGAAGATTTAGGGTGCAATGCTCAGTCCTATATGCCATATTGATTATGGAAGACAATATTGTCTTATAAAGGGTTGTAATTCAATTTTTATCATTATAGGTTTCCCAATTTCCTTTCTTAGTTTTAGGAAAAGTAGTTTTTTCTAGAATTAATTGCTTTTCTAGTTTTCAGTTGACTTTCTACATTTAGAGAATTAGATTTAGTCATTTTTCTGCTTTTGAGTTGACTTTTCTGATTTATGGAAGTATTGTTTTTAGGTTTCTTTTGTCTAGCTTTCGATAAAGTGCAAGAGGGGAACTTAGTCTTAGGGAGCAGGTGCATATCCGAAGGAGGTTGTTATTCTTGCTGGCACACTTCATTATAGACAATTTCTTCATGCAAGTTGAGGATTCTAATCCCAAGGCCAAAAATCAACCAAGTGTTGGAAACTAATTCAAGGGATGGATCTGCTTTATTGTAAACTGTAGATGAAATTTTTATGCTATATAAGAGGGCTTAGTGTAGATTTTAAGCAATCAGTGCTTTACTTTAGTTCATAGTGAATAAGTAGGGTTTATCTAAAGCAGTGTACTCACCATACCTGTACCTAAGTTTCCTGGCATCTTAGATTTGAAAGCTTGCAGATTCTATGTGAAGAGATTAACTCTCTAGGATAGAGAGTTTTCAGGGGATTTTAGAGTGTGTGAAGCCCAAGTGGCTTTAGGGGTTAAAGCAGATCTATGCCATTTTTGGCATGTGTGGACCTTAGAAGGGTTGAGACTGTGTTAAGGATATTTTAGTGATTTGAAAACTAATTTTCAGAAGAGAATGGTGATCTGCACTTAGGGTAGGCTGTGGATATTATTTTTATGTTGATTGATTTGTTTACTAAGGTTGTTCTTGTAGAGTTGTTGAAATGGGAACTCATGTATGCATGGGTGTGACTATCTAGAGGGTGCTTCCAACTTTGTACCGTGGATTGGAATTGCATATTGTAGAAACTCCTAGAAACAACAGAATTATGGTTTCTTTTGTAGATTACGCTACATTTTGTATAGATCCCGAAGATTTAGGTCACAATGCTAAGTCCTATATGGCATATTGATTATGTAAGACAATATTGTGTTATAACAGGTTGTAATTCAATTTTTGGCATTCTCGGTTTCCCAATTTCCTTTCTTAGTTTTAGGAAAAGTATTTTTTTCTAGAATTAGTTGCTTTTCTAGTTTTTAGTTGACTTTTTAGATTTAGAGAATTAGATTTAGTCATTTTTCTACTTTTGAGTTGACTTTTCATATTTATAGAAGTATTGTTTTTAGCTTTCTTTTGTCTAGCTTTAGATAAAGTGCAAGAGGGGAACTTATTCTTAGGGAGCAGCACAGGGGTTTCACTTGTTGACCAATATCCTATCATGTCAGTTCATATTGTGGGTTTTAAAATTATCAAAAATCAAACCAATATATTACAGGTATTGAGGGGATGAGGGGTTTAAGGTGGGGATCGGTAGGGTGGTTTATAAGGATTGAGGTATAAAAAGGGGCAGGGAGGGGGTTTTAAGTATTGGGAGGGGGTTTCAACAAAAGGAGTTTCGATCAATATCTCTCAAAATTAAGGGTATTCTTTAACAACCCATGATTGGACGTGCTTTGTGAGCGGTTCACTAAGTGAAGTCCTCGTGGGAGCGGGAGCAGGTGCATATCTGAAGGAGGTTTTTCTTTTTGTTGGAGCACTCCATTAAAGACAATTTCTTCATGTAGGTTGGGTATTCTAATCCCAAGGCCAAAAATAGACCAAGGTTTGGAAACTGATTTAAGGGCTAGATCTGTTTTATTGTAAACTGTAGATGACCTTCTTCTGCCATATAAAAGGGCTCAGGGTAGCATTTAAGCAATCAGTGTTTTAGTTCATTTCACAGTGAAAAAGTAGGGTTTATCTAAACCAGTGTATTCACCATACCCATAACCATTCCTGTCCCCGTACCCAAGTTTCGTGGCATCTTATATTTCAAACCTTGCAGATTCTATATGGAGAAATTAACTCTCTAGGGTAGAGAGTTGTCAGGGGATTTCATAAGGTGTGAATCCCAAGTGGCTTTAGGGGTTGGAGCAGATATATGCCATTTTTGGCATGTGTGGACCTTAGAAGGGTTGAGAGGGCGTTAAGGGTCTTCCAATGATTAGAAAACTAATTTTAAGAAGAAAAAGGTGATCTACAGTTAGGGTAGGTTGTTGATATGATTTTTTTGTCTATTGATTTGTTTACTAAGGTTGTTCTTGAAGAGTTCTATAAATGGGCACTCCCGTATCCATGGCTGTGACTGTCTAGAGGGTGCTTCCAACTTTGTACCATGGATTGGAATTGCAGATTGCAGAAACTCCAAGAAACAACATACTTATGGTTTCTTTTGTATAAGGCGCTATATTTTTTAAATATCCTGATGATTTAGGGCGCAATGCTCAGTCCTATATGGCATATTGATTATGGAAGACAATATTGTGTTATAAAGGGTTGTAATTCAATTTTTAGCATTCTAGGTTCGCAATTTCCTTTCTTAGTTTTAGGAAAAGTAGTTTTTTCTAGAATTAGTTGCTTTTCTAATTTTTAGTTGACATTTTAGATTTAGAGAATTATATTTAGTCATTTTTTTTCTTTTGAGTTGACCTTTTAGATTTATGGGAGTACTATTTTTTGGTTTCTTTTTTCTAGCTTTAGATAAAGTGCAAGAGGGGAACTTAGTCTTAGGGAGTAGGTACATATCTTAAGGAGGTTGTTCTTCTTGCTGGAGCACTGAATTAAAGACAATTTCTTCATGCAGGTTGAGGATTCTAATCCCAAGACAAAAAATACACCAAGGGTTGGAAACTGATTCAAGGGTTGGATCTACTTTAATGTAAACTATAGATGACCTTCTTGTGTTATATAAGAAGGTTTAGGGTAGCGTTTAAGCAATAAGTGTTTTACTTCAATTCATAGCAAGGAAGTAGGGTTTATCTAAAGAAGTGTATTCACCATACACATACCCGTCCCTATCCCCGTACCCAAGTTTCCTAGAATCTTAGATTTGAAACCTTGCATATTCTGTATGGAGAGATTAACTCTCTAGGGTAGAGAGTTGTCAGGGGATTTCAAAGGGTCTGAAAACGAGGTGGCTTTAAGGGTTGAAGAATATCTATGCCATTTTTAACATGTGTGGACCTTAGAAGGGTTGAGAGGGTGTTAAGAATCTTCCAATGATTAGAAAACTGATTTTCACAAGAGAAAGGCGATTTGCACTTAAGGTAGGTTGCAGATATGATTTTTATGTTTATTGATTTATTTACTAATGTTTTTCTTGTAGATTTGTAGAAATGGGCACTCCCATATGCATGGGTGTGACTATCTAGAGGGTGATTACAACTTTGTACCGTGGATTGGAATTGCAGATTGCAGAAACTCCAAGAACAACAGACTTATTGTTTCTTTTGAATACGACGCTACATTTTGTACAGATCCTGATGATTTAGGGTGTAATGCTCAGTCCTATATGGGATATTGATTATGGAAGACAATATTGTGTTATAAAGGGTTGTAATTCATTTTTTAGCATTTTAGGTTTCCCAATTTCCTTTCTTAGTTTTAGGAAAAGTATTTTTTTATAGAATTAGTTGCTTTTCTAATTTTTAGTTGAATTTTTAGATTTAAAGAATTAGATTTAGTCATTCTTCTTCTTTTGAGTTGACTTTTCAGATTTATGTAAGTATTGTTTTTAGGTTTCTTTTGTCTAGCTTTAGATAAAGTGTAGGGGGGGGACTTAGTCCTAGCGAGCAGGTGCATATCTGAAGGAGATTGTTCTTTTTGCTGGAGCACTACATTAAAGACAATTTATTCATGTAGGTTGAGGATTCTTATCCCAAGCCCAAAAATAGACCAAGGGTTGGATCTGCTTTATTGTAAACTGTAGATGACCATCTTGTGCTATATAAGAGGGCTTAGGGTAGTGTTTAAGCAATCAGTGTTTTAGTTCAATTCATAGCAAAGAAGTAGGGTTTATGTAAAGTAGTGTATTCACTATACCCATACCCAAGTTTCCTGGGATCTTAGATATGAAACCTTGTAGATTCCGTATGGAGAGATAAACTCTCTAGGGTAGAGAGTTGTCAAGGGATTTCAGAGGGTGTGAATCCAAAGTGGATTTACGGGTTGAAGTAGATCTATGCCATTTTTGGCATGTGTGGAACTTAGAAGGGTTGAGAGGGTGTTAAGGATCTTCGAGTGATTAGAAAACTGATTTTGAGAAGAGAAAGGAAATATGCACTTAGGGTAGGTTGCGGATATGATTTTGATGTTGATTGATTTTTTTACTAAGGTGCTTCTTCTAGAGTTGTAGAAATGGGCATTCCTGTATCCATGGGCGTGACTATCTAGAGGGTGCTTCCAACTTTGTACCGTCAATTGGAATTGTAGATTGTAGAAACTCCAAGAAAGAACAGACTTATGGTTTCTTTTGTAGATGACGTTACATTTTGTACAAATCCCGATGATTTAGGGTGCAGTGCTTATTCCTATATGGCATATTGATTATGGAAGACAATATTGTGTTATAAAGGGTTGTAATTGAATTTTTAGGATTCTAGCTTTCCCAATTTCCTTTCTTAGTTTTAGGAAAAGTACTTTTTTCTAGAATTAGTTGCTTTTGTAATTTTCAGTTGACTTTCTAGATTTAGAGAATTAGATTTAGTCATTTTTCTGCTTTTGAGTTGACTTTCCAGATTTATGGAAGTACTAGTTTTAGGTTTCTTTTGTCTAGCTTTAGATAAAGTGCAAGAGGGGAACTTAGTCTTAGGAAGCAGGTGCATATCTGAAGGAGGTTGTTCTTCTTGCTCGAGCACTCCATTAAAGACATTTTCTTCATGCAGCTTGAGGATTCTAATCCCAAGCCCAAAAATAGACCAAGGGTTGGAAACTGATTCAAGGGTTGGATCTACTTTTTTGTAAACTGTAGATGACCTTCTTGTGTTATATAAGAGGGATCAAGGTAGCATTTAAGCAATCAGTGTTTTACTTCAATTCATAGTGAAGAAGTAGGGTTTATCTAAAGTAGTGTATTCACCATACCCATACATGTCCGTGTCCCCATACCCAAGTTTCATGGTATCGTAGATTTGAAACCTTGCAGATTCTGTATGGAGAGATTAACTCTCTAGGGTAGAGAGTTGTCAAGGGATTTCAAAGGGTGTGAAGCCCAAGTGGATTTAGGAGTTGAATCAAATCTATGTCTTTTTTGACACGTGTGGATGTTAGAAGTGTTGAGAGGGTGTTAAGGATCTTCCAGTGATTAGAGAACTAATTTTGAGAAGAGAAAGGCGATTTGCACTTAGGGTAGGTTGCAGATATGATTTTTATGTTGATTTATTTGTCTACTAAGGTTGTTCTTGTAGAGTTGTAGAAATGGGCACTCTCGTATGTGTGGGTGTGACTGTCTAGAGGGTGGTTCCAACTTTGTACCATGGATTGGAATTGCAAATTGTAGAAACTCGTAGAAAAAACATAGTTATGGTTTCTTTTGTAGATGATGCTACATTTTGTATAGATCCCAAATATTTAGGTCACAATGCTTAGTCCTATATGGCATATCGATTATGGAATACAATATTGTGTTGTAAAGGGTTGTAATTCAATTTTTAACATTCTAGGTTTCCCAATTTCCTTTCTTAGTTTTAGGAAATGTATTTTTTTCTATAATTAGTTTCTTTTCTAGTTTTCAGTTGACTTTTTCGATTTAGAGAATTACATTTAGTCATTTTTCTGCTTTTGAGTTGACTTTTCAGATTTATGGAAGTACTATTTTCAGGTTTCTTTTGTCTAGCTTTAGATAAAGTGCAAGAGGGGAACTTAGTCTTAGGGAGCAGGTGCAGATCTGAAGTAGGTTGTTCTTCTTGCTCGAGCACTCCATTAAAGACAATTTTTCTTGGAGGTTGAGGATTCTAATCCAAAGGCCAAAAATAAACCAAGGGTTGGAAACTAATTCAAGAGATGGATCTATTTTATTGTTAACTGTAGATTACCTTCTTGTGCTATATAAGAGGGATCAGGGTAGCATTTAAGAAATCAGTGTTTTACTTTAGTTCAGAGTGAAGAAGTAGGGTTTATCTAAAGCAATGTATTCACCATACCCACACCCATCCCCATCCCCATACCCAAATTTCCTGGAAACTTAGATTTGAAGCCTTGTAGATTCTCTATATGGAGAGATTAACTCTCTAGGGTAGAGAGTTGTCAGGGAATTTCAGAGGGTGTGAAGCCCAAGTGGATTTAGGGTTTGAAGCAGATCTAAAGCAGATCTATGCCATTTTTCATACGTGTGGACCTTGCAAGGGTTGAGAGGGTGTTAAGTATCTTCCAGTGATTAGAAAAATGATTTTGAGAAGAGAAAGGTGATCTGCACTTAGGATACGTTGCGGATATGATTTTTATGTTGACTGATTTGTTTACTATTCTTGTAGAGTTGTAGAAATGGGCACTCTCGTATGCATGGGTGTGGCTATCTAGAGGGTGCTTCAAAATTTGTACCATGGATTGGAATTAGAGACTGCAGAAACTCCTAGAAACAATAGACTTATGGTACCTTTTGTATATGACACTACATTTTGTGCAAATCCGAAATATTTAGGGTGCAATTCTTAGTCCTATATGGCATATTGATTTAGGAAGACAATATTGTGTTATAAAGGGTTGTAATTCAATTTTTAGCATTCTAGGTTTACCAATTTCCTTTCTTAGCTTGAGGAAAAATTAGTTTTTTCTAGAATTAGTTGCTTTTCTATTTTTCGGTTCACTTTTTATAATTAGTTGACTTTTCTATGTCCTTGGTAGCAAGGCATGCCCACTTAGTGGTGAAACTACCATCTCGGCATATTGACCAAAATGTTCTAGAAACCACCTTTGTGCTATCCAATTTGATAGAAGAATTGGACCGTGTTTATTGAACCATAGTTGAATTATTTAAATTGGTATTATTTGATGGATTGCAAACTATTAGAATTTTTAATTTATGTTTCAGTTTTCTTGATCAAAATCTTGCGGAGGTAAAAATCTTAGGGAGTAGCTGCTAAAAATCTAGTAGTCTGAAAGGGCTTTTAATGAAGATCCATCCTTCCATAAATCATGGATATAAAAGACAAATAGAAGCAAGACAAAAAACATAGACATACAACAATATTAAGCTCCCAAATTCCAAGAAGATAGCTTTGATAATGTGCAATTAAGTGACAGACAAGCTCAGGTTGCCATGTAAATCACTGGTTGAGGTAGAAGGTGAGAATCATTTTCTTTGGGAAATTCTAGGAAAACAAAAGTTTCTCTAATCTCTAGACAAACAAGAAACTTGATAGAGCATAGAACTGTTCCAATCCCTCTTCTAAGGATCATTATATTGATGTCCTTTAAGTTATGTTTTGAGAAAGAGATAGTTTGGGTCTATAAGATCAAGATATCCTTGGATGTTTTCTGGATATTTAATTTGTTCAGATAATTATATGGGAGGACTTTAATAAGAACTTTCCATATAGTTTACTAATAGGCTTTGTGTTTTTTGAAAAGAAAGGCATCGACCATATATATTTTGATTTCCTCTATGAAATATCAAATATAATGGTTTTTCATGTAAACAAAAAAACCTATTGCAGTGTGTTACGTTGTATTTTACATGGGGTGAATTCTCAAGCTTTGGGAGATTTTTTGGGCATGAAAGAGGCTTCTTGGGTAGTCCTTGGAATTGTAATTAGCAGTTTGGACAAGTCCTAGGCATTTATTAGAAATCTAGGAAACTTTTAAGCAATTATGTGCAGTTGTAACTGTGGGCTAAAGGGAATCCTAAGAACCACCACTAATGAAGGACATGAAAGGAAGCATGGGAAGGAATGTGTTTGCAGCATACTACTCATAATATGCACCCCTTGACTTCCTTTCAAGAAGAGGTAGCTTTCCCATTAATATGTAATTATATGGGAGGACTATAATAAGAACATTTCAGATAGTTGACTGATAGATTTTGTGTTTTTTGTGAGAAGGGAATCGACAATGTATATTTTTATTTTCTCTATGAAGCATCAATTATAATGGTTTTTCATGTAAACAAAAAAACCTATTGCAGTGTGTTACATTGTATTTTACATGGGGTGAATTCTCAAGCTTTGGGCAAATTTTTGGGGATGAAAGCGGCTGATTGGGAAGTCCTTGGAATTGTAATCAGCAATTTGGACAAGTCCTGGGCATTTATCAGAAATCTGGGCATCTTTTAAGCATTTCTATGGAGTTGTAACAATAGGATAAATGGAATCCCGAGAATCACCATTAATGAAGGTCATGAAAGGAATCCTGTGAAGGACTTTGTTTGCATCAAACCATTCAAACTATGCACCCCTTGACTTCCTTTCAAGAAGAGGTAACTTTACCATTAATATGTAATTATATGGGAGGACTGTAATAAGAACCGTCCAGATAGTTGACTGATATATTTTTGTGTTTTTTGTGAAGAAGCACATCGACAATGTATATTTTGATTTCCTCTATGAAATATCAAATATAATGGTTTTTCATGTAAACAAAAAAACCTATTGGAATGTGTTACGTTGTATTTTACATGGGGTGAATTCTCAACATTTGGGAGAATTTTAGGGCATGAAAGAGGCTCATTGGGTAGTCCTTGGAATTGTAATCAGCAGTTTGGACAAGTCCTGGTCATTTATGAGAAATCTGGGTAGCTTTTAAGCAATTCTATGCAGTTGTAATAGTAGGCTAAAGGGAATCCTGAGAATCGCCACTAATGAAGGTCATGAAAAGAAGCTTGTCAAGGACTGTGTTTGCATCATACTAGTAATACTATGCACCCCTTGACTTCCTTTCAAGAAGAGGGAACTTTCCCATCAATATGTAATTATATGGGAGTACTGTAATAAGAAGCTTCCAGATAGTTGACTGATAGCATTTTTGTTTTTTGCGAAGAAGGTCATCGACAATGTATAATTTGATTTGCTCTATGAAATATAAAATATAATGGTTTTTCATGTAAACAAAAAAACATATTGCAATGTGTTACGTTACATTTTACATGGGGTGAATTCTGAATCTTTGGGAGAATTTTTGGGCATGAAAGAGGCTTACTGCGCAGTCCTTGGAATTGTAATCAATAGTTTGGACAAGTCCTGGGCATTTATCAGAAATATGGGTAGCTTTTAAGAAATTTTGTGCAGTTGTAACAGCAGGCTAAAGGGAATCCTAAGAATCACCATTAATTAAGGTCATGAAAGGAAGCCTATGAAGGACTATGTTTGCATCATACTAGTCATACTATGCAACCCTTGAATTCCTTTCAATAAGAGGTAAATTTCCCATCAATATGTACTTTTGTCCTTGTTCAAATACTTTCATATAAATCTTACAACTCACTCAATTCATGATTCCCTCGAAGCCAAATGCAGATTGTAGAAATATATCATTCTCACTTCATCAGACATAACACGATGGTATGTGGACAAGTGATTAAGTATCTAGGGAAGAATATTGGAACTTACAAGGGATGTTAGAAGCCCTACTAGGGCTTCTATAGTTTGTTTGCAGTTGTCACAAACCCTATCAGGGTTTCATTTTCTGCTAAAGAGTTGTCTCAATATTAGGTCATGTGTTATAGGCTTAGGTCCTCTTTTCTCCTCCATCACGGTAGCAATAAACTATCTTAATCCCTTACAGGGCTCCATCTTGTGTACAGAGGGTAGTCGCAAAGGTTTCAAAGGATTCCAAGGCTCTAACAAAGTTTAAAGAAGGTTGCGACAGAGTTTTAAGTGATACCAAGGTTCAAGGAAGGTAGCCACAGTGAAAAAGGATCCTAGTGGTCTTGTTGCAGTGCGGACAAATCCCTAGGAGGGATGGATCATGGTTTCTACATGTTCCATAAAACTAGACAGAACACTACCAGCCTAAACCAGGGCTGACGCCATTAGTTGAAGGGCTTATATCAACCTGGAAACCCTTAGCCTGTCTCTTCAAAAATTTTCATCTTCAGATTGTCTTGGTATGTGTTCCCTTGTGGCCATTGCAAAATTCTTCTCATCAAATATGGTTATGTAAATTTAGTCATCTCATATTAACGACAATTATTTTGTTGGTGTTTTTCCTAAAGCTTTTCCCTAGCGTAAATTTGTATGTGCCTTTTGTGATGGTTAATTTTTTAATTTTCTTTTTAGTATATCTGCTAAATGTGAAAATTCAAGATTATTGCCATTCTACGACTACATTCAATTCAGATATGCAATTATGTTAAAATTTCATAGAAAGAAATTCAGTGTTAAAGTATATACACACATTATTACCTTAGTCAACCACCTACCACATTACATATCCTTGTAATCGATATACCCATGCCTCTATCTCTACGAAGTCCAAATAAAACTCTATCTTTAATAAGTCCAAATCAAAGTTCATATTCAAATCCCCTACCAGCCTAATTCTCGTTATGTCTTTAACTAAGCAATCCATAAAATATAAAATACTACTAAAGCTCAAAATACATCTCAATCAACCACTTTCCACATTACATATCCTTAAACTACTATATTTATTATGCTATGATGTTCTAATCAGAGTTCATATTCAAATCATCCACCAATGTAATTCTCCTTGTCTTTATCAAAAAGTCCATAAGCTACAAACTACTAAAGCTCAAAAAATAAAAGGACATCAATTATTCTCATTAAGCTTAGTATAAATATATTATTTTCCTACCCCAATAAGAATATCTTATATGACGTTGTTTCCTAAGTATTATGACTCTTTGAGCTTCGTAGATTGTATATCTTATTTAGAAGGAAAGTGATAAGTAAGATATGGGTAATGATAGAATGTTATAACATTTCATAATTTAGGAAAATTGTGTTGTAGTTTATTATTTACCTATTAGACAATGCAAAAGAATCTAGTTTAAAGCCAAAGGTCAAGCTAGATTTTCCCAAAACTTCCAAAGCGAGTACATTATATCTCTAAAATACATCCTTAATGGTGCCAAAAGAGTGTTTTTATATATTTAGTTTCTTCTTAGTAGACTTTTGAAGAATTCATATAAAGGTTCCTTAGTCAGGGGAATTTATTAGAGTGTAGAGTAAAGGGACTCAAGTTTCCATCAAGATTGGAGAGTCAAATTGATCAAAGGATAGAATCCAATGAGTGTCATAGTCTATATAGAGGAGGGCCACAGTAAGGTTGGGTTGTGTTTGCACAATATTCCATTTGATTAGGTGCAGTGAACACCAATTCAAGACCATCCCAAGCTGTCCTACCATCCCCAAGATTTCTTTTCTATTTCGACTTTTGTTTATGTTTGTTGAGTTTCATTAAGTCTTCAGATAAGTTTTGTCAAGTCCCAGGTGTTAGTTTTTATACCTCAGAAGTGTCCTCCAGCCATGGTACACATGTTACAGACCTGGGTGTACATCGTAGTTGCAGTTGCAGTTAGTACAACTTCTGTTAGGGAAAAGCCTTCAGTCCTGTAACGAACATTGATTATGCAAGACAATATTGTGTTATAAAGATACTAACAGTTCTAATTTTGGCAGTCTACATTTAGCATTTTTCTTTCCCAATTTTAGGAAAAGTAGTTTTTCCAAAAATAGTCACTTTTCTGGTTTTGAGTTGACCTTTCATATTTATGGAAGTACTATTTTTAGGTTTCTTTTGTCTAGATTTCGATAAAGAGCAAGAGGGGAACTTAGTATTAGGGAGCAGGTGCATATCTGAAGGAGCTTGTTCTTCTTTCTGGAGCACTCCATTAAACACAATTTCTTCATGTAGGTCAAGGATTCTAATACGAAGGCCAAAAATAGACCACCAGTTGGAAACTAATTCAAGGGCTAGACCTGCTTTATTGTAAACTATAGATGACCTTCTTGTCCTATATAAGAGGGATTAGGGTAGTGTTTAAACAAATATTGTTTTAATTCAGTTCACAGTGAAGACGTAGGGTTTATCTAAAGCTGTGTATTCACCATACCCATAGCCATCCCCATCCTCGTACGCAAGTTTCCTAGCAAGCTAGATTTGAAACTGTGCATATTCTCTGTATGGAGAGATTAAACTTCTAGGGTAGAGAGTTGTCAAGTGATTTCAAAGGGTGTGTATCCCAAGTGGATTTAGGGTTTGAAGGAGATCAATGCCATTTTTGGCTCGTGTGGACCTTAGAAGGGTTGAGAGGGTGCGAAGGATCTTCCAGTGATTAGAAAACTAATTTTGAGAAGAGAAAGGTGATCTTCACTTAGGGTAGGTTGCGGATATGATTTTTATGTTGAATGATTTGTTTACTAAGGTTGTTATTGTAGAGTTGTAGAAATTGGAAGTCTTGTATGCATGGGTGTGACTATCTAGACGGTGCTTCCAACATTCTACCATGGATTGGATTTGTAGATTGCAGAAACTCCTAGAAACAATAGACTTATGGTACCTTCTGTAGATGACGCTACATTTTTTGTAGATCATGAATATTTAGGGCGCAATGCTCATTCCTATATGGCATATTGATTATGGAAGACAATATTGTGTTATAAAGGGTTGTAATTCAATTTTTAGCATTCTAGGGTTTCCCAATTTCCTTTATGAGTTTAGGTTTCCTTTTTTAGGTTTCTTTTGTCTATATTTAGATAAAGTGCAAGAGGGGAACTTAGTCTTAGGGAGCAGGTTCATATCTGAATGAGGTTGTTATTATTGTTGGAGCACTCCATTAAAGACAATTTCTTCATGTAGGTTGAGGATTCTAATCACAAGGCAAAAAAATAGACCAAGGGTTGCAAACTAATTCAAGGGTTGGATCTGCTTTATTGTAAACTATAGATGACCTTCTTGTGATATATAGGAGGGCTCAAGGTAGGGTTTAATAAATCATTGTTTTACTTCAGTTCATAGTGAATAAGTAGGGTTTATCTAAAGTAGTGTATTCACCGTACCCATCCCCGTTCCCATACCCATCCCCGTTCCCATTTCCCAATTTCCTTTCTTATTTTAGGTTTCCTTTTTTAGTTTTCGTTTGTCTAGGTTTAGATAGAGTGCAAGAGGGGAACTTATTCTTAGGGAGAAGATGCATATCTGAAGGAGGTTTTTCTTCTTGCTGGAGCACTCCATTAAAGAAAATTTCTTCATGCATGTTGAGGATTCTAGTCCCGATGCCAAAAATAGACCAAGGGTTGGAAACTAATTCAAGGGTTGGATCTGCTTTATTGTAAACTGTAGATTAGATTCTTGAGCTATATAAAATTTCTCAGGTTAGTGTTTAAGAAATCAGTGTTTTACTTCAGTTTAGAGTGAAGAAGTAGGGTTTATCTAAAGCAGTGTATTCACTGTACCCATCCCCGTGCCCAAGTTTCTTGGCAACTCAGATCTAAAACATTCAATATTCTCTGTATGGAGAGATTAACTCTCCAGGGTAGAGAGTTTTCAAGTGATTTCAAAGGGTGTGAAGCCTAAGTGGATTTAGGGGTTGAAGCACATCTATGCCATTTTGGCACGTGTGGACCTTAGAAGGGTTCAAAGGGTGTTAAAGATCTTACAGTGATTAGAAAACTGATTTTGAGAAGAGAAAGGTGATCTACACTTAGGGTAGGTTGCGGATATGATTTTTATGTTGAATGATTTGTTTACTAAGGTTTTTCTTGTAGAGTTGTAGAAATGGGCACTCTCGTATGCATGAATGTGACTATTTAGAGGGTGCTTCCAGATTTGTACTGTGGATTGGAATTATAGATTGGAGAAATTGCTAGAACAATAGACTTATGGTACCTTTTGTAGATGATGCTACATTTTGTAGAAATTCTGACTATTTAGGGCGCAATGCTCAGTACTATGTGGCATATTGATTATGGAAGAAAATTTTGTGTTATAAAGGGTTGTGATTCAATTTTTAGCATTCTAAGCATTCTAGAGTTTCCCAATTTCCTTTCTTAGTTTTAGGAAAAGTAGTTTTTTCTAGAATTAGTTTCTTTTCTATTTTTCACTTGACTTTTTATATTTAGGAAAGTTTTGTTTTTGGTTTCTCTTGTCTAGGTTTAGATCAAATGCAAGAGGGAAACAGTTAGGGAGGAGGTTCAAATCCCAAGGAGGCTATTCTTCTTATTGTAGCACTCCATTAAGCACAGTTTCTTCATGCAGGTCAACGAGGGTCTAATCCTAGGCCCAAAAATAGATGAAGGGATGGGACTTGATCCAAGGGTTGGATCTTCTTTTAATTTAAATCCTAGATGACATTTTGTTGCTATTAAAAAAGGGCTTAGGGTAGGATTTAAGTAGTCTGTTTCTATTTTTGAAAGCTAAGTAGGGTTTGTCTATAGCATTGTGATTACATGTTTTTTAAAGTAAACAGTCATCTGATTTGTGGTAGACCTGTGAGAATTTTGTTATATATTTTCTACAATATGATGTTTTAGCATTCGAAACAATTTTGATCATTTGTAAAGCTTACTGTTACCTATGGTTTTAGGACATTCTGTGAATATAGAATCTATCACCATGGTTGAGATACTGTGAAGCTTATTATTACCTAGGGTTTTAGGAGATTCTATGAGAATAGAATATAGAATCTATTACCATCGTTTAGAACCACTGGATGTTTTAGGATCTGTTTGAAAATTTTAGGAATTGTTTGATTTTTCAAAGGATTTTTTTCATGGGACCGGGATACATTTCCATGGTGTATCCTAGGAGGATCCTATTCGGATACATATTGGATCCATGTATCCTACACACCGGGGTGGTGGTTTCAGTAACATAGTGAATAACAATAACCACATAATATAAATTCTTAACCACCTATCATTCAAAAATTCCACCTCAAAATAGTTCAAAACTTAATGCAAACATCGATTCATAGCATTTCTCGAACGGAATTTGATAGTAAGGAACAAAAGGCAAGCATATTTGAAACATTGCATAGTATTGAAAACAAATATCTGGATAATCCCATGGCCAAAACAATAAAATCCATACAAAGCTTAGTACAAAGTGTAGACATACAACAATTGGCTAATGCCATAGAAAAAACAATAAAATCCAATTTACATAGTGAAAATGTATTCATTAAATATATGGTGACAAATCATCATCATCATCATCATTTGCATTTCCATCAACATCACAATCTTGATCACTTGTGTATGCATCTGCTTCATTTTCTACATTGTCCTCATACAATAGATTTCCTTGACCATGCATATCATTCTCTATCTCAGTCTCCTCATTGGGAATCAAAGTTTCTTCTTCAAATCCATCTCTATTGTCATATTCAGCTTCTTCTTACAATGTTTCTTGTAAGCTAGTAGATTGATCATCAAACATTATATCAACATATTCCATGAATTTCCTTTTCGAATGAGACTCTACTTGAATGGCATATGATTATCTTGGGCTTGTTACATCATCAATTAGAAATGAATAAGTAATTTGAGGATTCAAAACATACGCCTCATCATTCTTTTATAAAACTTGGCGTGTATTCACGCGTACAAACCTGTACTCATCACGCCGTACTACAGATGGTATGATCCATTTACATTTTAATAATATGGGCCTAGCATTAGCATAATAAACTTGAATAATATCCTATATGAATCCAATATAAAGTTTCTTTTCATTGCCGTGATGAAATTTGACACTAACAATACAATCACAAGTTTATTTTCCCCTGTCCTTTTCTTCCACTCTTAAATGATTACCATACACCCACATCCCACTGAGCGAAGAAGATATTATATTTGGAGGCCATGAAAGCTCAATTTCCTCTATTGTTATATCATGTCCTTCTTGTTGTGCATCACTAATTGCATCAACAATCCAGTCATCAAATTTTGGAAAAGAACCATCTCCAATATTCAAATCCTGAAGTCTTTGCTTTCGATATGGATGCATCCCTATTCAAATCTCTTCTTCATATTTGCTACATACAACATGAACATACAAGATAGCAAGAATTATAATAATTTAACTATTAAATGAAATAAATAAATAAATTATCATGTAAATAAAATTTCACCTATGCCACTTATCCAATGAGGATGTGTTTTGAAGAGCATAGGAATGTATTGCAGTTCTTTCCTCATTTAATAGCTTGAAGCGACGTTATTTTCCTTCTAACACTTCGCCTGCAAATATCTCATCTTCATCATCATCCCATACACATCGACTAACATTAGTAAAATCCTTCATATATTCTGTGCAAAATCCTATGTCCTCTTGCATTATATATCCTTCACACATGCTACCTTCCGGTTTTTCCTTATTTTGAACAAAAAATTTTAGAACCTTCATATATCGTTCTATAGGGTACATCCATGTAGTTATTATCTAGCCACGATATTCTAGTTCATGTTCTAGATGTACAAGAATATGCATAGAAATATTGAATATTGTTGGTGCAAATTCTCGCTCTAATAAGAAAAGGGATTCAACAACCTCTTCCCTCAAATTATCAAAGTTTGAAGGATATAACACATGCATACTCATTCTCTTCAATATTAGGCCCAACCTTATAATTTCCAATCTTGGCCCCTTTTCCAAACTAGATATGATTGCAATAGGTAAAATATCCTCAATTATGACATGATAGTCATGGGTCTTGAGGCCTTTTAAGCCATTATTGTAAGTTTTCCTTCTAACATTACTACTCACATATCCAGTAGGAAAGCGAGTCTGAGACATCAATGTTAATAATTGTGCACATTATTCCTTTGTCCACACATAAGGAGAACTATGTTTTCTAAATTTTCCATCACCATAATTTTCAACCCAAAGATTTCGACAAATCTTTATCTCTTGAAGGTCTAGGTGTGATGGCACTCTATCATATGCACCAAAAAGAGTTTCTATAATATCATAAGCTATGCTTTTCTCAATATGCATAAAGTCAAAACTATGCCTAATGGTTATATGCTTAAAGTATGGCATCTTATAGAATATGCACAATCGATTTACACCACTATCATTGAGTGGATCATTTTTACTACCAACAGTGCCACCATTTTCAATAAACTACATTCTTTTCTCTGCATTCTCAATAATGTAATCATTGGTTATTTCCAGTGGTGCTTCACAATTCTCTTCTTGACCATTCAAATGTGAACTTTGTCTATGATATGGATACTCCATTTTAAGGTAAGCATGATGTCCACAATAAACACATTTATGCAAACTACTTGAGTACCTCACAAAAGGTTTAAAGTTGCAAGTTGGACATCCATGGTATCCTTGAACATTGAGACTAGTCAATGTTCCATATGCAGGAATATCGTGTATCATAAGAAATAAAGAAGATCTTAAAGTGAAGTGGATTGAATCATTGTCCCTTAAAAATTGTATTGCTTCAACTCCTTTCCACAATTATGCTAGCTCATCAAATAATGGCTCTAAATAAACATCAATTGTATTTGAATTCACACTTTTATTTCCTGGTATAATCAATGAAAACATTAAGAAAAATTATTTGGTTGCTAACCATGGAGCAAAGTTATAATTTATCAAAAACACTGGCCAAGTTGACCATTTATTACTCAGATCCAAGAATGGATTCACCCCATCTAAAGCTAAACCCAACCTTATATTACAAGTCTCTTGGGAAAAATCAGGCCATTTGTTTTCAAACTCCATCCACATATTAGAATCAACCACACATCGTTGTTTTACATCGGTGATCTTATTTTGGGAATCCCATTGCATAAGCTCAGAAATTTCTCGACAACTATACATTTGAAGTAACCATGGAATTACTGGAAAGTGGCGAAGAATATTTCTAGGCGTTGAATTTGATTTCAACCCTCCTCTATACCTTGGCTTTTTACATTTCATACATTCAGTCTCACTTGCATGACTTTTGCGAAATAATACACAACCATTCACACATGTGTGGATCTTCACATACCATAATCATACCTTTTTAATTTGTCCTTTAGATGCACTCCAGTTTTTGGGCAATGTGGAGACAGGTGATAATAATCAATGTAACAATGCCAATAACTCATCAACATTTTCATTTGTCCAACCATGCACTGTTAGCAAATTAATAATTAGAATGATTGTTGACAAATGACTTAACTTGCAAGTACCATCCACAAGTTTTGAAGCTTCCTCCAACAATTTCTGCCAATCATCCTTGAAACCCTCATTCATCATTCTATCAACTTCAATCCCTTCATATAACATTGCATGTTCATCTACATTTGTTGCATATCCATCTATGTTTGGTTCCTTTACATCTCTCATGACTTGCAATGGTATCCTATTTGGATAACTATTTTGAGCGAAAGGGCTTATACCACTATGACCGAATCTCAGCATATGTGTAAAAATCACTTGTCTCTTTCTCATCTTCCCTATGCGACAATTATTACAAGGACATGCATATTTCTCCAACATATTCTCATTGGCTATTCTCTCATCATGTGCATGGTGTTCATTTGTTGACAAATCTAGTCATTGCCTCATCTTCAATTTTCTACATTCAATTATGAAGACAGTATGTCAATCTTACTTTCAACTATTTTCATCTATCTAATCTTGAATTAAATTAAAAAATACCAAAATAGATTCCTAGAGTCTACAATATATCATGTTAGTATACTCATCTGATTACTAGGGTCTAGGCATAGCATCTATTGTAGTACTATTATTTCTTGGAAACAAAGTCTGGTGTTTGTCATCCTTTTTGGCAGTGATAATATTACTGAATGGAGGGTCATATCAAAAATCTTCGAGCTATTTTTCAGGGATTTGGGTATGGGGATCAACTCAAAAAAGACTTGTGTCTTATGTGTTGATCAATCTAGTGAGAAAAATCAATATATCTTGTACACTTGTGTGTGATGGAATCAACATTGAAGATAATGGGGTTGGCATCACTTTTCATCATTGCCTTATGAAATAGTTACAGAAAAATAGATGCTACAGACTACTTCCGGCTTACATGATTTGGGGTATTTGGAGGTTTTGGATCTATACTCATCACTGGTTTTTTATATGCTCTGACTAGAGATTAGGTACAGACTATTTATACCATTGTGGTAACACATTGCCTATTTTTGGACACAGATTTGTCTTTATGTGATGACAACCCATCTTTTTATGCTCATAGCTATTTTGATTCTTAATGAATAAAAAATAGTTGATTTTTCACTTGTGGAAAAAAAAGTCTAGTGTTTGTGTGTGTACCTCTAGCATTTCGAGGGTATTTCCCAACACACTTAGAAAATAATTCAATGGATCCAATACAATGAAAATGATTTTATTTCAGTAAAAATTGAAGTGCAAAGAACTATTCTAAATTAACTTAAGGCTTTGGTACTAATTCACCACCCAAACCCAGGTACTCCAACTTGAATTCTGCGTCTTGTTAGTATCTTTACCTATTTCCACACAGGTGATTCCCCTTTAGCAGATTGGCATGCTCAGCAGATTTGTATAGTCTTGTTTTCTGTGTCAAATGAATTTCTATGGATGAGGGTGCAGCAGTAGACAAAGCCTCCATGAGGAAAAACAGAAGTCATAGGATCCTATGACAGAGGCATATGCATGCACTATCTATGGAATGCCTAATTTAGAGGCACTTTTCAGTCTAGGAAGGCGTTATGTTTTCCATATCAAGAGTATGTTTTTTGGATCTAGTTTGGGCACTATCACTACATTCCCCAAATAATACATCCCCAATATGGTCCAAAGAACCACAAATTCTTTGAAGTGCTTCACATGGGAATTAGGGCTAAACAGAGAACTAACTGGCATTGAGAGAGTGTGCCCTAATATTTATTTAAACTGTTATGCTAAAGTGCATGCATGGAAATAAAATCATAGATTGCCCAGCACACTCATAAAATAATTCAATGGATCCAATACAATGAAAATGATTCCCTTTCAGTAAACATTGAAGTGCAAAGCAGTATTATAAAATAGCTTAAGGCTTTAGTACTAATTCACCACCCAACCTTAGGTACTCCAACTTGAATTCTACCCCTTGTTAGTTTCTTTACCTATTGCCACACAGGCGATTCCCCTTCAAAAGATTGGCATGCTCAGCAGATCCATGCAGTCTTGTTTTCTGTGCAGCACAAAGTTCTATGCATGAGGGTGTAATAGTAGAGAAATCCTCCATGAGGCACAACAGAAGTTACAGGCATCTATGACAAAGGCATATGCATGCACTATCTAAGGAATGCTTGACTTAGAGGAACTTTTTAGTCTAGGAAGGTACTGTGTTTTCCATAGTGAGAGTATGTTTTTCAGTTCTAGTTTGGGAACTATCACTACATTACCCAAATAATATGTCCTGCATTTGGGCCAAAGGACCATAAATTCTTTGAAGCGCTTCACATGGGAAGGATGGATAAACATAGAACTAACTGGCATTGAGAGAGTGTGCCCTAATCTATCACTATTCCCTAATCTTTCTTTAAACTGTTATGTTGAAGTGCATACATGGAAATGAAGTCATAGATTGCCCATCACACTCAGACAATAATTCAATGGATCCAATACAATGAAAATGATTTTCTTTCAGTAAAAATTGAAGTGCAAAGCAGTATTATAAATTAGCTTAAGGATTTAGTACTAATTCACCACCTGACCTTAGGTACTCCAACTTGAATTCTGCCCCTTGTTAGTTTCTTTACCTATTGGCACACAGGTGATTCCCCTTCAACAGATTGGAATGCTCAATAGATCCATATAGTCTTGTTTTATGTGCTGCACGAAGTTCTATGGATGAGGGTGCAGTAGTAGACAAACCCTCCATGAGGCACAATAGAAGTTACATTCATCTGTGATAGAGGAATATGCATGCACTATATAAGAAATGCCTGATTTAGAGGCACTTTTCAGTCTAGGAAGGCACCGTGTTTTCCATATTGAGAGCATGTTTTTTGGTTCTAGTTTGGGCACTATCACTACATTCCCCAAATAATACATCCCCCATTTGGTCCAAACGACCAAAAAATCTTTGAAGCACTTCAAATGGGATGTAGGGATAAACATAGAACTAACTAGCATTGAGAGAGCATGTTTCATTGTGATCTACCTTATAAATAAGTTTGCGGAAGTGAATAGCCACTCAAACTCGCCTGACATAGAGTTGTTGCTCTGTTTGGTCCCATGCAAAGAATGAATGACACTTGATACTTATTGATTGAGTTTACTGATCCAAAACCTTTCTTTTACCAGTCAAATAATATTTATCTTTAGAAGTTGTTGTTCTAAACTTAGATAAAGTGCATGGCATAGGTAAGTGTCTAAATTTAGCATTGGTGTTGTTTCCTAAGAAGGATACTCATGCATGAGTGGATACACTATTGCTGGCTGGTATTAGGGTTAAGGTTTCTCTTCTAACCTAGGTGCACCATAGTGATTGCCTATAACATTTGTAAACCTTAGCCTATTTTCCTCAAGCTGCACCATTGGGATGGTAGCTGGTTGGATTTTTGAGCTACTTACATTGTGATTCTTTCTTTTCAGAGTAATATAGAGATATAATTTGAGTGTTGCAGTTTTGTGTTTATTGTTTGTATATTTATAGTTATGTGTTTGCAGGTCTAATTAGTTAGGGTAATCCCAGGTACGTTTGATCTCTGTCATGTATGTAATATTGAAGAATCCTAGTTCCTGGTGGAGAATATGTCTAATGCTCCTTGTTGTCCATTGTTACCAGTAATGTACAGATGAGAATTATTCCCTAAGGTCTATTGAATAAAACTAGTGACTAAGAGTTTTTTTTAATCTAGGCTATAAGGAATTCACATATTCTACGATAAAGCCCTCACATGCATTATGATATAATGAATACAAAGTGCTTCTTTATCAAGCATACCTATTATGGATTCCTTATCTGTTGTTTTGATAAGTTAATTAGTTATTAGTTTCATAGATTAGGGTTTAGTTTTTTAGGAGTGTTGATATGCTTACCATGTTCTGAAAATTAGCACCTTGAGCTAGGACAATGATATGACAATGGAGTCAATACTTCAGAATAATTATTTCCCTCTAAACCCAAAAACTTATCACTATACCCTGACTAGCTCAACGTGAGAAGTAGCATGCGAACCTGTAGCAACAAGTTCCTTAATCACCGTGCTCAGATCAATGTGAATATTATATGCAGCACGGTATGGCCTAGCTGGACTTGACCAACTTAAGGTGAGGAATTTGACAATTTGAGGCTTTTTCATACTTAGAGAGTATCCAATTTTTTTTTAACAATTAATCCTTAACAGTTAACACTAAATGCAAAAATATAAAAAGAATTTGACTAACCTGGAAAGAACCAGAGGATTTCAGCTTTGCAACTAAGGATGCCCTTGCATGCCTCTTCAAAAGCCTCCACATCCGATCTGATGCCCTCTTCATCTCCATTGCAGAGGCTATCACTGGTGGATATATATTAACCCAAGCAATATCACTCCCCTCCCGCCAATTAACGAACATCAACATTCTAATTCTGTAATAACAAAATCTCCCACCAATTACCACATCGATTACTAGAATAAACTCTAGGAAAATCTATCCAATATGGAAACCACCATATGAACCCTCTATTCTCCCCCACACCGCTTGCTCTTCATCATGTTGGAAATGATCAAATTGGAAGGGGCTCAACTAAAAGGGAAAAAAAGGTGAAACCACCATATGAACCATCTATTTTCCCCACATGGCTCACTCTTCATCATGTTAGAAGTGATCGAATATGAAGGGGCTCAACTCAAAAGAGGAAAAAAGGTGAAGACTTCATACCTTTTAATTATATCATATTCCAAATTATATCATCCAAAAAGAATAGAGTGACAACTATCACCTGCTTTCTTTTCCGGTTGTAACGTGCTTGATCACATATTTGTGTGGTTCAATATTCATCTTCTTCCCTTTTATCCATCCCATCGATGCAATATATTTCTTATAATATTCTTTTCATGTTGTATCTTTTTAAAGAAAACACAATTAAAATGAAATAAACAAAAAAAAATATCACTTATTTTTTTTCCAAATAAATAATAATTTTGTCAAATCATTTTACATAAATTATCAAGAAAAAAAAATTGTTGAAGAAATAGACCTTTATCATGGAATTTTTGTTCAAGCTTTTGTGGCAACCTCATAAGAGCACTTAAATTAGATTAGCAACCAACCAATTAATGTTAACCTAGTCTAACTTAAAGGCCTGAGCAAGAAGTGTGTAAAGTTTCATTAGTTGCTGGTGGGTGGGAATAAATAGTAAAGTTATGTGTGGTAGGTTCATACCAAAGTATTTCCAAGGGGTTTTAATTTCAATTAAAAGGGCATAAATAGTAAAGCTATGTGTGGTAGGTTTATACTTAGGTATTTGCAAAAGGTTTTAATTTCAATTATTTATATTTCCTTTGAGAAATGAAAGACAATATAAATAATTGTATTTCAGTTGACAAATAGAAGTTTATTAAAACTTTTGACCAAAATAATGCAAAAAAAATATTGTTCTTTCAATTTTTTACAATTTTAAACAATTGAGCACTCCTAATTAATTTCTACATGAAAAAAGGGATATATTTTCCATGAAACTTATTTCAAACACATTAATTAAGTTGTCATATGTGTATCATAAATTTTACAGTCCAGTAACAATATAACAACTATTTTATTGTAATTATTTTCAAGTTAGAGCACACTTCATTATACAAAAAGACTACTTAGACTATGCCATAACCATATTGCGGTATCCATGTGCAATCCAAGCTTGAGAGATGTAAGAATTATGATAAGGATTGGGAACCTAAGAAAAAATAATACACAACTCAGAAAACATTAAAAGTAAAATTCTACAATATTATATCAAGCAATTAGTTAGTAAATTAGATAGCATAACCGGGCTTGGGGCATCAAATATTTTGTTCAATACTTGTTGTGAAATCATACGTCGTGTATGTGTCGATGGAGGGGCCTAAGTCAATTGAATAATTGCGTTAACTCACTACATGTTTGAGTCTCAATTAATATTTATACACTCTGCCTAATTTTAAATTAAATATTGAACCAAAATAACAAAAGAAGGTTATTAATTTGACTATATTTGAGAAAGTTCTAGGTGTGAGTAATTAAGGGCTTGTGGCTCTAAAATTTTGTGTGTTTTGTACCAGTCCATGATTCAGTGAATCGGCAGTCATAGGTAGTTGGAATTTAAGTTATTTAATTAAAGCAATTAATGTGACGTATAACGTACCTCTATGTAAAAATTGTTTTCCATGCTAATGTAGGCCACTATCCTTATCTTTATTGTCTTACCAAAAGGAATGATAATAAGGAAGGATACCTAAAATTATTGACTTCACCTTCAAATATTGCCTTGCAATCAGAATGGTTATTAATTATATAATATATTAAGGAGTGATAAGAAGATCGCAAGAATAAAAAATGACCAGATAAATGACTAATTGTCATGTGGTCATTTTTAGTCTAGATATCTTGTGACCAAATTTGGTCATTTATCTTGGTGTTTTTTAGTTAGCTCACTTAAATTTATCAGTTTTGGTAATTTATCCCTTGAAAAAAACTATGGTGACCAAAATGTTTGGTCTCCCGGTCACTAATCTTTCATTTTCCACTAGTGATTTCCAATAGTTACTAGTGTGATAAGGGGGATAGGTGCAGGAGGGATCATTTTTTATCTTGGCGGAAAAATAGTGAAAACCTTTGCATGGGGCCTTGGAACCAAGACAGGAAATGAGGCAGAATGGATTCTACTTATTCATGGCCTATAATTGGTAGAATGGGGATCCATATCGAAATTACTAGTCTTTGGCGACTCTCGCCAAGTAATTCTAAATATGCAATCGAGACACTCTAAAGGATCCATCAATTGAAAAAAAAATCTATGATTGGATTTCCCTTCTAAAGCTTCCCCCTCATGTTTTGTATATCCACATCCTGAGTTGAAACAATGGACAAGACAAAAATTTGGCTGACATAGGTGCTTCATTGCTCCAAGGCACAATGGTTTACAATGGACAAAGTATGGGTTTCAAGTTTATCCCCTAAAATCCCAATGAACATTTCAATGGACAATGCTAAGGTCTCAACAATAAAGGGTGTAACAACCCTAAAATTCATAAATAAATAAAAATGTATTTACTACAAATAACTTAAGAAGTTTCTAGTTATATTTCATAAATCCTCCTGTCATAATGTTAATGACTTTGTTAACTATCTGCAATAGTTATGTAACTATTTTATTATTAGCTTAATTTACTTTTTGAACTGTCGTCATGACATTTCTTGTGACAAAAAATATCTGCCTTAAATGACTCTGTTGAAACTTGTTGTTGTAAAAGAGTATGTCGTTGCCTTATGTTTGATTCTACTCTTGAGATGCAAAAGGATAGGTCATGGTATTACTTAGTTGTTACCATTAATGCATGAATTTGTATTTTACTCATGTGCAGGTGGGTGAGGTCACCTCGACATCATAGCTAAAGAAACAATTCTACACTATAACGCCATAAGTGGAAAAAAGGTAATCTTAAAGTTTTGGATAAATATATTAAACCTTAACCTAGTTCTGATGATGTTCATAAACCATATTTATCCTTTTAATATAACAAATAAAATTCCTAACAAAAGTCACCTTCTAAATACTCAACACTTTGTGCAGGTTAATATATATTTAAAACAAGAAATGGTGTACCAAGGATTATAAGAATAAAAAAATGATAATACTTTGCTTGTGAGGTTGGAACTATTACAATGAGTTTTAATATGCTTTGAAAAACCATTCGTGGAGAGTTAAACAAGGTTCTTGACCTTTGCGCTGACACACTGGTTGACATAAAGGTGATGGTGAAAGGTAGCGTATGAGCCATAAAGTCGCTTCCTTTTGGATTATGTGATGGCTTAAATATTTCTAGGTGGTAGCAAACGAGCGTAGTGCTACACCCTAGGGGTTTAATGCACATTGGAGGTCATGTCCGTCACTTGGGTGGGGATTTGTTAGCTATGATTTGTTTCTCTACCATTGCATTTGTCCTTAAACTATTTGATCCTTTGCCTGTAAAATGAGATGGAGGAACAATAATAATCGTCCCTTGCCACCTTTTGCACCAGTCTATGCTTGATTTGTTCATCAAAGGATCGTGGAGATCTCATTTTGGTGGTGACAAGATTTTTCTAAACACTGAGAAGGTAAACATCTAACTGCATTTTCTTTCCTTGTTTCTTTCTTTGCATAAGGGTTAAAATTGTAGTTTAACTTCTATCACGTGTAACGTTTTTGCAGGGCAATTCTTAGTGGCAGGGAAGTGGGTTAAATCCTGGTCAAGAGGCCCCTTTTAACTTGTAAGACCCATATATTTACCTTGTGTGGCTCCATGGAACCAAACTGGTTATGTGGTATGTTTTAATGGCATTGGGGTTTTTCAATTATGAGTTTGTTTGTCGATATGGAAGTGACACTCTCACTTTGGTATAATATGTATTTGTTACTGTAAGGGAGTTATTTATCACCTTTGGAGCCTTACACGACTCTGCCACTCTGTATATTTTTTTTTTTTCTAAAAATTGTTTTAGTATTGTAATAAACCTTAAGGGTTTCGATACTAGAACTCTGGTTATTTCACTCTCTAAGTAACTGTGTATTTTTTCAGAGATGTAAATAATCATTGTATGTGGATTCTTGTGACTATGCCACTTTCATTTTGAGAGACATGGTGTTTAATGTACCTATATTTCAATTCTACTAGTTATTTTATATTAGACATACCTTCAGTTTGTCTGGCCCTATGAGGGATTCGTGGTTTAAAGGATTTACAAAGGATTTCATTGTGGTGGCGAGCCTTTACTCTGTAAATTTTGTTTTTGGGATAAGAACGCCATCCTCATTACTTTAATATCAGTTTTGTTATTAGTTTGGTAAAGTAAGGGATAAATTCTTGTCCAGACCCACCAAAACTGTAAGCAATGTTATTTTTTTAAATACCAAAGTTGTACTATGCTTTTCTTGTTTCAAAATTGTGACTATTTATAAAATTTCTTACTCTAAAATGGTTTCATTGTTTATGTTTTGATAAGGCTGTGAGAACCTACTATCATGATTTGATGAGAGCCATAAGGCCTCTGTCAAAAGGATGTGACTATTACTTAAATCTGTGTGTCTTAGGAAAAAACATAATGTGGTCACGAGATTCTTTTTATTAAAGAATATTACGCCAACTATTTATAGTATTTATAACTGTCTAACTTGGATAACGAGAGGCATTTGTAATTATGGGTTTGAATGTTTATTTTAGTTGTTACACAGTCATTTTCCTTCATTTTATATTTAGCCGATTTTTGGGAAAAACTTATAGTAAAATGAATTTGGTCGTAAGGCTTCTCTTGATGCTAAATGAGTTTATAAAAATAAAAGGGTCGTGAGGTCGATTCTTAAAAAATACTATGACTGTGTAGATGTAATGAATTTAATTAAAAGATAGATTTTAGGGTTTCGTCACTTTATTTAACCTCTTTGGAAACAACCATGAAGTGTTTTATCCTAAACACATGTTATTTGGGGAGAGGGTCGTAAGGCCTTTTTTAATATTGATTAATGTTTTAAAATAATGTTTATGAATTTTTTGGTGAGATCCTATGAGGGATTTCAATTTGAGTATTTACTTTGTTTATGTGTTAATAAAATACCATAAGACTAAAGGGAAACTTCCATAATTACTCTATTATAGATCCTAGGCCATGAATCCTTTCTCCATTATAGTAACGTAAAATGTCTATTTGAAAGGATTAAACTATGTTTAGTTAATAATATTATTTTTGGGTTAATTAACATTAAGCCCTAAGGTAGTTTGTAACTTTCTTCTACAAACAAAATACTACACATAACAACACCAACTTGGCCCGAAGCCCGCAACAAGTGCTACGATCTGTTGAGAACCTTGACTTGGTGTTATTAAACAATTAATAGTTAAGATACTGGGCTTAAGATGTTGTTATGAAGTTCTAGGTTAAGCTTAATCCTCAATAAATCTTATTTGAGATTAAAACCCTAATTAGTTACAGTACTATAAAAGAGTTCTATTCTTAAGTATATTTCTATATATTTATACTTAGATTCTCATAATTATATATATCTATATTATAGAAAGTATTTTTGTTATTTTTTTTTTACTATAGGACTTTTACAAGTCTTTACTGTGATACAATTATTATTTACTTCTAACTTAATCTACATAATTTATATCACTATTACTATCATTTTACTAGTTTGTAATATCTGTAGAAATAATATAAAACTTATACATAAAGAACATCATTTAGGTTATGAAATAGTTTTACATAAAATACTAAATCAATGGATCTATCCTTTAAATTGAATACTAATAAATATAGTTTCCTAACAGCTTCCAAATAAAGAGATTATAAAACATCCTAATTAGAGTTCCTGATCATACTCCAAATGAAAGTACAGATGCAGAAAGTAAATAAAAATTAAACCTGGATAGAATGAAGAAAGGGAAAAACAACCACGAGAGATTGTTCCACCCAACCTTCTCCTGAAGCAGCCAATGTTATTTGCTTAGGACCCCTGAGCTTGTTCGCTGGACCACTTTGACAAATATCTCTGAAAGTATCCCACACATCAACCTTGCTGTAACTTAGCAATCAGTAGTACACTTATCTCAGGAAATCACTTTAGCTATACCCTCATCAAATTCCTTCTGTTCTTGACTTCTCAGTTTGCAGTAGTGCCAACGTTCATTCAGTTAGAAATCAAAATGAGTAGTGAGCCTCCTCCTCAATTTGATGGTTTATATAATATTTCCTATCTTTTTGGGTAAGTTTTGGAATTAAATGAGCCACGAGCTCAGTTCCCTCTCTCAAGGAACATGACCACGTTTTTTATGGATTATGCTCCTGCAACAGCTTGAAAGTGAAATGCTAGTGTTGCCACTTTTCAACCAGCCTTCTACAACTACTCCTTCCTCTGGGTCAGTGAACACTCATTTAACAATTTCTCTTGGATCGATGTCTCCTTTATTTAATTATTGAAATAAATAATTCGTCAATTACAGTCAACTTTGACCCAATTGGTTATAAAATTTACAATAAATTTAACATAGGTTTTTTTATGTAATAAATAATAAATATTTATTTTTTAGTTCTGGGTATGTTACAAACACCCCCCTTAAGCTCAACATCATCTTCGATGTTGATTAAGTTATTCTGAATTTTCTTGGAATAGAGTTGGATATTATACCCACATATCACTCTCTAATTCCTAAGTTGCTTCATCTAGACTGAGGTGTTTCCATTGTACCTTTCCCTGTCCAATGGTGTGATTCTAGAGAAAAATTCCTCTCTTGTCGAGACTATAGTCCAGTTCCACCAGAAAATATCCTTCTGGTTCTACCTGATTCACATTCCAGTCAATCACATGAGTAGAATCGTGTACATATTTATTCAAAATAGAAATGTGAAAAACATTATGTACTCTAAGATTTGATGGAAAAGCTAATAGATATGAGACTGGCTCCACTCTTTCCAATATTTTGAATGGTCCACAATATATAGGTGCTAATTTAGCACAGATCCCTAGTTTAAAGGAGCTCTTTTTTGGTTTCACCTTAACAAACACATGCTCACCTACTTGGAATTCCTTCGGAATTCTTTTAAGCTCGGCATGACTCTTTTGTCTGTCCTAAGCAATTTTCAAATTGCTTTGTCCCTATTTCACTGCTAGTTCCATTTCTTTTAACATGTCACATCCTAACATCAATCTATCTACTGGAATACTCCATGTAATAGGAGTGTTATACTTTCTACCATATAATATTTCAAAATGACTAAGCTTTGTTGAACCTTGATAATGGTTATTATAAGCAAATTCAACTAAGTGCAAATAGTCTTCTCACTTCCTAGGATAGTCTCTAACATACATTCGTAACATGTATTCTAGTACTTGATTGACTCTTTTTGTTTGTCCATCTGTTTGCGGATGGTAAGTAGTACTGAAATTCAATTTAGAATCTAGTCCTTTAAATAAAGCTTTCTATAAATTACCAGTAAATTAGGATCTTTGTCAAAAATTATTACCGTTGAAATTCCATGAAAACAGAAGATTTATTTCATAAAAATGCCAGCAATATTAGCAGCTTTATAAGTTGTTTTAACATTTATAAAGTGTGTTTCCTTACTTAGTTTATCCATAACTACCATTATTGAATCATTTTGTTTCTGGTTTTTAAGGAAGTCAGTTACCAAATCAAGACTGATGACTTCCCATTTCCAATTTGGAATTGGTAATGGTTGTAAAAGACTTGATGGGTGCTGACGTTTAGCTTTAACTTGCTGACATTCTATACACCTAGCTAAAAATTCAGCAACTTCATTTTTCATATTAGGAAAAAAGCACTATTTTCTCAACATGGTTATCATATTTTGATACCCTGGATATCCAAAATAAGAATTTTTGTGTACCTCATTCAAAATCAGCAGTTTAACTTCTGATATATTTGGCATATAAAGTCTATTTTTATGTAGTATTAGACCTTTTTCATTAAAACTAAAATCTGTAATTTATATTTTCAGATACATTCTAAGTTACCTTTTCTTTTGAACTCTGGTATTCTGGGTCAAGTTTTATTCCTTCTTCCAATTTATCTTCTAAATTAGTTTTATAACTAATAATGGCAGCTACAAAACTTGTTACTACATTTTTGCTCAAGGCATCAGCCACTTTATTTTCTTTCCCTTTAATGTGCCTGATTTCAAAATCATACTCGCTAAGTAAGGATAACCACCTAGCTTTCCTTGTGTTTATATTTTGTTCATCAAACAGATATTTTAGGATTATCACAACTACATTTAAAAAAAAATCTAATGGAATCAACTCACAGCACTCTGAAATTTGGCCTTCCTATCGAATTGTATTTAAGAAAAAATGCATTTTTTTTTCATAGTGGCCCGATACTTGTCGGATTTTCTACACCAAATAGACATTTTCGTCATATTTTTGAGACTAAATGGAAATTATATATAAATCTCATGGATCAACAGTTTATAAAGTTCGTGGATCGCGACCAATTTTGCTGCTATAGTTTACCTAGTTACCGGTTTCCATTGGAGATTTTTGGCCCCTGAAATACATATTGGGTTGGGTGTAAGAACTGAATCTTGAAAATCCCTTTGGCACACACTAGGATTCATGCTTATCATACACATAGTTTCTACTCTGCTCCATTACTTCAAGCATTGAAGTGGGATCCGCAAAGCCCTCTACCACATGGATAGTTTATCTAGTTACCACTAGATTAATATACACCAAGAGACAAAGCAGGGAGAGGAATTTATCCCAATAATAGAGCCATCCATACTTTGCAATGAGCTATAGACCTAGAATTAATGTTGACTCTTTTCCGAGCCATTGAAGGACATACATTTTTTCCTTGTAGATCCCCAATCCTTGTATGGAGCCGAAAAGTTGTGAGAATAGAACAATGAGAAACCCCCTTTTTTTGCTTTCTATGCCTTGACATTACTAACAAGCCTGAACAAATTTTGTGGGATCTCAATGAAGTAATGGTAACGAGTTCAACAATGGATGGAGATGGAGATTTTGGGTAAACCCAAAGTTGAACTAGTGGAAAATGAGCTTGATATGGGGAGATAAGGCCCAGCTCACCTAATGTTATTCATTAGTTTGACGGGTTCCTAGGCATATTTTTTCCATGGAAGAAATCGAGGTTCAATACATCTCTCTATTCATTGAATACCCATTCGTTTTTTGGCTTTCCAATCCGTTAGCTTAGATTTTATTTTATTTCATTTACAGCTTGGTTCCACTGCAGTGGGATTGAAAACAAAATAGGGAATCATGCTAGAATTGGGGAAGCACATCACATCACCTTTGTTGGTTTGAATCTTTATTCAAACCATTTGTTTTCATTCTATGTCCAATGTTCTAATAGTAATGATAGATCCACAAAATGAAATATGATATAACCCTAAACCTTGAAGTTGTAACCCAAGGGTGGACCTAGACCCTAGAAGACTAAAGAGACCTGGATTCTTTAATAAAAAATTAACATTGTGCTAACCTCTATACTATTTGAAATTCCTATTTAAATTCCTAGACCATCAATAATGATAACAATGTGGAAAGTTTGAGTGTTGTCAAAGATATGCATCACAAATTTCCAAGGATAATCATGGGTGGCAAGGTGATTTCATATCTGCAAGGGTGATTACTTATTTACTTATCTCCAGGTGATTTCATATCTACAAGGGTGATTACTATAGAGGTAAAAATGGTGAGGATATTATTTTCTATATAGGTAATAGAGAGTAAAACCCACAAACCCTATTTTTTGCTACAGAAAGTTGTGTAATTTTTACCTTAATAAAACATTTGGAGTACCAGGGCCTTGCGAAAAAGTTGGGATGAGCCCACTATGGAATTGAAGAAGGAGGAGGAGAAGTGTACCGCCAAGAACAAAGTGAACGTTAAGTTTTCCTTGTGTTCCTAGGTTAGTTCATTTATCCATGTATATTTTTTTAAAATCATTTTTTCTGTTTTGTATAAATGTGTCCCAACCGATGTGCTGCAAGGTGTGTTCTTCCTTAGGATTACTTCTACTATGTCCTAGGAGTTTATATTATATCGAAATCACCTAGGACTTGGTATTCTCCCCTTTGAAATTCATGTCAATATGGGTGGGGAAGACCAGAGATAAAAAGAAATCCCGATGGATGTGCCAATAGTCTTCCTAAATACATTAGCTTTGTTGGGCATTGGAAATTTTAACTCTGATAGAACCATTCTCTAAAATTATATTATATTAAAAATTGAAAATTTACAAGCTATCCGAGCTATACCCAAGTTTAGAAATCATTCAGAAATGATGCCTTAGAGTGTTTGAGAGTAGATAATTCAGTTTATCCTTGGTTGCATTCTTTTGATCTAGTTGTTTTAGAAGTAAACATTGACAAAGGAGCTACTTTTCCTGTAATATCTGCTAATGTTGGGGTTTTCATCTCGTTATTCCTCCTCTAGATATGAAATGATTTAGTTGTGAATGTTTGAAATTTTTTCTTCCTTGATATGATTTTTAGTTGTGAATTTTTGAAAATTTTGCTTCCATATTTTCCTCAGGGTCAAAGAGAAAACTGCCCACAGTTTCCATCTCTTGGGTTTCCAACACTTATTAACATGAACAAAATTTATATTAAAAAGTGCAAATTTACAATCTACCCCAGCGATACCTAAGTGAATAAACCATTAAGAGGCAATGCCTTAGAGAATTTGAGAGTATATAATTCATTTTTTCCTTGGTTACATTATTTTGATCTAGATTTTTTAGAAGCAAACATTGGCAAATGGATCCTCTTGTCTTGTTAGATCAGCTAATATTGGGGTTCTCATCTCTTGATTTCTCCTCTATATATGAAATGATCTAGTCATTGTGATTTTTTTGAAACTTTATCTTTCTTGATATCTCTGTCTTTGTCATATGAAATCATTCCCAACATCAAATTGGCTTCCACCTCGACTAGGTTCCCTCTTTCTTTCTCTCTTCATGAATCAGAAATCATCTTGTACCATCTATTAGGAGTTTCCTTCCCTCATTTAAAAAATTACGTTAAGGTTCAATTTTCTCTTATACTTCCCCAATAATTTTCAGATAAGACACCATTAAATAACCCATTTACCAACAACATATGCACCGAAATGATGTATTTCTCTAATCTAATGGTTGATACCATTACATTTGATCACACTAAAGGATGATCCTATATGGAATTCCTTTCCCTAGATAGAATTCTACAAACTATATTACAACTAGGGAAAAATATGCATTCTTCCTTTTGTGAAAATTGATAGACTTGCCCAAAGACTTTGTCCATTTTCTTAATGACCTCATCTCCTTAGAGGTCAATTTGAAAATTTTGAAGTCTTCCATAGACATGCACTCATGAGATTTTCATGGATGTCAGATTGAATTCTAGGAACCAAAGAGTTAGGAAGACATGATATCTATCCTAGAACCAAGACCCCTATTCCATTTCTCTATTCCTATGTTTAATTTATTCAAAATAAACCACAAGAAACCTTTGGGAAAAAATATGTCTGAGACATTTGTTTCCCAGCTGTCGTTACTCCAGTGTACGACAACACCACAACTTGGCCAGTTTGTTGAAATGAATAATCAAAGTGCCTCCTTTGAAGCCTTTCATATTGTCACAAAGTTCCTTTGACGAGACTTGTAGGACCAAAGTAGAATTTGAGTTCTCTGTATGAATCTCTGTCCTTGGGTAAAATGTTGGGGCTAAAGGTCCCTGACTGATTTGACCACATCCTTAAATGATCACCTTGGAGGAAGAGACATTCTTGTTTGGAGAACCTAAGCTAACATATCCATTAAAGGATCTTTTGATGAAAGCCTCATATTTGCTTTCTTTTGGTGAGAGGAGGGGGCATGAGGATGGGTGGTTTCTAAATGACTAGTGGCACCACTAGACATTGTTAATCTTAATATTTGTGGAAAAGAGGAGGCTAGGGAAGTGGAGGAATTCACTTTCAGTACCATAGAGGCAGTATTCTTTTGGTCCATTCCCAATAAAACCAAGAGAAGTAGAAGCATGGTGAAAGGAAACAAATAGATAGCCTACTAGGCGCTCTAGGGGATGACCATCTAAGTAGTTTTGATGGGACCCTAGCATATGACAAAGAAGGTTAGTTTTTCAATTCCATAAGATTATCTATGAAATATTATGTTATTTTTAAGCACTATTTTGGCTCATTACCTAGTAGTTTGTTTTAGTTCATTACACAATTGTTGACTTGATATATTTGTTCTTCACATCTCATGAACTTCCAGATATAGACCTAGCACTTGTATTATTGAGACTAGTGGTGTAAACAAAAATCATTACGAAATTACAACTATTACAACACTTTTTCTAGTTGGGCCTAAAGGAGCTCGGAAAATTAGTCTCATTAATAATATACTACAGGCGCTCCACTGTGAAAACGAAAGATTACACAGAGCTCAAGTTTTTTGTAAATTCTGCTTCTTTAATTGCTTTCTTCTTCCATTTGGTGATAGCATTGTGAGTTTATCAGAAAGGATAATATTTACATTTTAATATTTTTTCACTTCAATGGTAATATGCTCTCGGTTGTATTTCCAAAAAAAATGGTTATGTGGATGTGATTTAGCATGTACCATGTGTTATTCAATTTTGCTTCTTATTCATAGAAATTTTATTTAGGTCTCTATTTACACAGGAAACATTTGGCTAAAATTGAAATGAGCGGGTGCCTTTTCTTTTTTAGACAATTCATCTACTGAAAGTGGGAGCCTCTTTCTCCAGTAATACATGGTTCCTGGAACTTCAAAATCATTTTTCATTTTTGATAGTAGAGGCTTGTTAGAAGATGTTGTCAATGATTTTCCTATCTTGAAAAAGTGGATGTTTAATGGTATACATCATGGATAAATGGTTTTAAGTTTATATTTATTATTTAGAAAGTACTTACATTATGTATGTTTTTGTACTCTTATTTTTAGTCTAATGCATATTAGTTCTAAATTGTCTTATGACCAGGTCATGTGATGACAACACTTTAAGGATGTTTATGAATCAAAGGGAATGTGACAGACCTGATAATCTCAGTAAAGTAAGGAAATTCAATTTTGTGATATTTGTTGTGAGTGCATTTTATGTTCTCCAAATCATGGAAAATGTGGACACACTTGCTTCTGATACACTAGTGAAACTTTTCAGCTGCCCATATCTTTCATTTAAAGGTATAAATTCTCATGAATTCCTTTGCTTTTTTTGACACCTCACTAGCAACAAATGTATCTAATCCTTTTACTGTGACCAGCCTTATGTGAAATGGTTGTCTTTTGTTGAATTCAAAAAATGAAATTTTATTATATTAGAGTAGGAGTATGATGGCCTTGGCTATACCTGTAGGGATACAGACTACTAAATAACTAGCTACTCATTATGGGTGGTTTCTAAATGACTAGTGACACCAATAGACATTATTGATCCTAAGATTTGTAGAAAACATGAGGCTAGGGAAGTAGATGAATTCACCTTCACTACCATAGAGGCAACCCTCTTTTGGTCCATTCATGATAAAACCAAGAGAAGTAGAAGCATGGTCAAAGGCAACAAATAAAGAGCCTACTAGGCACTCTAGGGGCTGACCATCTGAGTAGTTTTGATGAGACCCTAGCATATGAAAAAGAAGGTTAGTTTTTCAGTTCCATAAGATCCTCTATGAATATTTATGTTATATTTAAGAACTCTTTTGGTTCATTAGCTAGGTTCAAATTAATGCTTGTGCAAAATTTCTAGAAAGTTTCAGGAACTTCACACATATATGGAAAGTTTATGCTGGTAAGTTTTGTGTTATAGATCTTTATTGGAATTGAATATTCATTCTATTGCCTCTTTTTCTTGTGTAAGGTATGATATCTACCAAATCCACTCAATATTATCTACTGGAAGGAATCTACTACAATTTATATTTTTTCATTAAAGTATGCCGAGTTTGTGCAATACCAAGGAGAAACTTGAAGTCACGGAGGACACATTTCTCCATTGATGTTAGTGCATCGAATTTTACAGGCATGTATTCACCTTATTTTTTAGTAAAATCCAAATCTGAAAATTTGGCATTAAAAGTTTGATTTATTCTTTATTATTACTATAGCATTTTATTTTGCAAGCTTAAATGTTGTGGATGGTAAATGTTACATATGTTATAATAACTTCCTTCTAAAATACAAGATTTTGTTTTTATTTTACAAGTAGATGTAGGTTTTGGTTTATTGATTTAATTTTTTTATTGTTTGTTTTGCAGTGGTTTGTATGTTGCTACTGATGTTCAAGAATTCACCTTTGAGTTGAAAAATAAGTTGTTAGCCAAATGTCAAGGAAAGGATGAAACTGACTTTACTCTGGCAGTGAAAGAGATATGTGAGGAGTATGGTGATAAAGGTACAGATCAAGAGGAATTTATTCCATAGATTGATGATGGGAAATCCAGATCATGTATTGATGAAAGATTAAAGGATTCTACAAACAAGCAGAGCATCACATTCATTTTCTGCAGAGGACTAAGTGTGGGAAATGGATCACAAGAAGAAATGATAGCAGGGTCCATTGGATTTGTATCTGTCTGATGCAAAAAAAATAGGTAACTCACTTTTCACTTGGTAGATCTAGTAATATAGACCATTCTCAAGGTTCTGCATAAAAATTTCTAGTTAGGCAACATAATGTACCTATTTTTCAGTCACAACACCATTGAATTTATATTGGACGATAGGAATTATTGTTATGGGAAACTTTTGAATATGATGTAAAGACATCAATGTTTCCATGGGTGGTCTCTTAAATATATTGTGCAATCTCATTTGTATATATATTAGGCAAGCTAAGAGATATCAGGTTGTTTTGTCTATCCATGGATCATGGCATAACATAACCTTCCCTCCAAAATGCAAATCATTAGTAAGTGCTAATGCAAACTTGGTACCCTACCACTGTCTAGGCATGTTGTTAAAAAATGAGTATAACTAAAAATTTCAAATGATATTATTGCATCAATCTGTCTTGGTTAGTATTGTATTCCAATCATAAAATTTTCTTTAGGCGCATAGTAATCTACTTCTATATATTTACATTTGTGTGACTACTGATGCTTAGGAAATTATAGCTCAGGCCCATGGGAAGATGATTGAGAAAAATTATAGATGGAAATGAATGATAGTTATGTCCCTCCAAATTAGATTATAAAACATTAAAGTTTGTGGTTTTATTCTAAATTTGCATACCTACAGTGGTAATTGTAGGGTAAGTGTGTATAATGTGATATCCTATTTGTGTTCTTTTGAGAGATGGAACATGTTGCAGGATAAGGTAATCAATATAATATCATTTTATCATGACACATTTATTGGTTTTGGAATCCTTGTCATTATAGTTTCAATCCTTTTAAACTTTCTAGTATTTATTCTATAATAGGGTATCAAGGTCATTCAATAATGAATAGAAATTGGTGACAACCTCCATAGTATAGGAAATGATCAAGTGAAAAGGCTCCCAATAGATGAAAAAACCCTTAGAAGTTGTAATTACCATGTAGAAAGGGAATCAATGGAGTGATGACCTACTTCAAATCATGCCAAATCAGCTCCTTGTTTGGATATGATATTTAGATACTTAGGAGTTAGTTAAGATCAACTTGTGTAATATATCCGTAAGGTAAAAGTGTGTTTCTTTAGTATGCGTTAGTATGCATTTGTAAATATTCTAATTTGATGGTCACAATATGTTCTAGACATAAAGTGATTTGACGGTTCAACTTTTCTTAGATCATACCTACCATTGATCTGTGGCTTAACACCTGATTGGTCTATGATCTCTATTTAAAGAGCATAGAGGGTCCTTGTCTAGTTGATCAATTATGAGAAGCTCACGTAACTTTACTTATTTTGCATAATAAATTGCTCCAAGTAGCTATTTGGCTGGGGCCATGGACTGTTTCCCTCTTGATGGTATTAACCATGTGATAAACATCGTTGTGTTGATCTGTGATCTATTTGTGTGAACCGGTTGCTCAAAGTGTTCAGTCTTTTGGGAGTACCTTGTGTAGCCGAACATGGTATCAAAGCTTTTATGAAGAGCTACTTTCGATTTTGATCTAGATCTGGAACCGGTGTTGCAAAAACTTTGAAAGGGTTTCTTATTCTAGATTTTATGTGCATTTTTGGGCTATGGTAGCTATTCCATTACGTCCAGAGCCTCGTTTCCATTGGGAAATAGTTTTCGTTTCACCGAAAACCATTTCCATTTATTCCAGGAACACCCATTTCGAAAAATCTAAAGGTATAATGTTATAGTGACGGATTTGTTTTTCTTAAATCTCTCATATCTTATCAGTTTATTATTAGATCTTTTTTGTTTTAGTCTCAGACTATTACCTTCCTTGACTGTGTATGCTCTTTGTCGTGCACCTTGTGTGAACGCAACGAATCAAAAATAGTAAGGGAAAGTTTGTTTCTTGTCTTCTCGGCTACATATTCTCTTTGTCGTGCACCTTGTGTGATCACGACAAATTAGAAACAACGAGAAAACTTGAAAATGTAGACTTTCTGGGTAAGTTAACCAAGGTATAACCCCATTGTGTGGGAAAAAAAAAATTTGTTTTGGTTTTTCATTTTTTTTTGTGATTTACAGAAAAAAAGCCAAGCATGGAGAATGAGAGAGAAGAGTAAAAAAAATAAAATCCCCATTCCTCTTTCCATTCTTTTACGTACCTTTTAAACTTAGCTCACTTGGTCCAAAGTTGCTTTATTCCTTAATAGGTCTTGAGTTCAAGTCTTATTAAGCTACTTTTTAGTGCATGCAATTTCTATGTTCAAGTTACTTTGTTGTAAAAGTGCATCTCACATAAATAAAATAAAATAAAAAGTGAGTCACTTTAGTCTTTTAATTTATTGCTGCACTATTTAAAAGTAACATTATTGTAAAAAGTGAACCTCACTTATTTTACAAAAGTGATTCACTTCAAAGCAACTTTATTGTAAAGTGATTGCCAAAGGTTGATCTTGGGAAGAGGGGGGTTCTTTTTTTTAGTTGGTCAAGTTAATATCTTGCACGTCACTATTGGCGACATCTTCAACATTTTCTTTGATCAAGCATAACTTCATCATTCAGAATCATTTTTCGGTGTCGTTTTTTTTATAACCGCATATTTGTTTGAGCTCTTTGCAACTAGGTAGTTAGTTCCTATGTTTTTCAGCCATTATTTTACAGTATGGTTGCCCCTTGTGATATTATACTTACACGTTCTAACTATTTCTCATGGAAATCTCGTATGGAGGATGTTCTACAAAGTAAGGGACTTTTCAAAATAACCTTAGGGAAAGAAACAAAACCCATTAATGATGATAAGAAAATTAAATGGGAAAACGGATGTGATGAAGCTCATTCATTGATTGGGATGTCAATCTCTACTAGTTTGGGATTCCACATATCTAGAATTGATGAACCTGATAAAGCTTCGGAAAGTTTGGAATCTATGTTTGGTAAACACAATGAAATTCGGGGTCATCAACTTGAGAATGAGTTGCTTTCCTTGAATCCAAATGATTTTCCATGCATTCAAGACTATTTATCTAAGTATAAAAATCTTAGACTCTTATGTGCAGAATGCAAGATTAAGAAAAAATCCAAACAATGTATTTATCTTATTCTTTCCAAACTTGGACCTGCATATTCTATTTTTGTATCTACATTCTACTCCATGAAAGAATCCTTGACTGCAGCTAGCTATCAAGAGCCTAGTATTGAATCCTTTTGTGATTCCTTAATTACAGAGGAAGATAAGCTCATTCATCGTGGAATAATTAGCAATGCAGATACACATGGGAAAGCCTTATTGTCCCAACAGAAAGAAAAGTCTAAGCCTCCCAAGAAACAAAATTATCGCAATAATAAGGCACACAACAAGGGTCCCAAACCCTCTTATTCAGCTCCTTCTTTCAAACATGACAAAGGATCCAAGCCAAAAGGAAAGAAGACTTGGCATCATTGCAATTTTTGTGGGAAAGATAATCATGATGAATCTAAGTGTTTCAAGAAGATGGCGGCCTTAAAAGCAACAATGAAGAAGCACCACATCATCCTAGATTCGTCTTCATAATATAACTCTCATGGACATGCACTTTGTGCTTGTGGTTACTCTTATACTGCATCTTCTTCTTCTACTTCAAATGAATGGCTCATTGATTCTGGAGCATCTTATCATATGGCTAAGGATTAAGCCATCTTTTCTACTATGCATGAATGTAACACCAAACAAATATTTGTTGGCGATTATAGATCTCTAAGTGGTGTAGGATCTGGAACAGTTCCAGTAGAAAATGGTCATTTCAGTGATGTACTATGTGTTCCAAAAATTTCCTACAATTTGTTATCAGTCTATCAAATTACTCATTCAGATGAAGGTAAAACTGTGATGTTTACACCTCACCAAGTTGTAATCAAGGATTTTAAAAATCCTCAAAATGTCCTTGCTATTGGAACTGTTGATAATATTACCAGGTTGTAAAAATTTAAAAAATTTGGGTCATCACCTTTTCCTTCATTTTTTGTTGCTCATAGTGATAACTAGAGCAAACTTTGGCATGAGCGATTCGGTCACTTAAATTATCGCTCATTGCAATAACTATGTAAAAACAATATGGTGATTGGTCTTGTGATGGTATCTTGCAAGGATGGTGGTTGTTCCGGTTGTGTACTCGAAAACATCATCGGGACAGTTTTGACAAACGTGCCTCTTCGCATGCCTCGGTTCCTTTGGAGCTTGTGCATAGTGACTTGTGTGGTCCTCTTCCATCTTCATCATTTTCTGGTTTGAGATATTTCTTAACTTTCATTGATGACTACTCCAGATGCACTTAGGTTTACTTCCTAAAACTTGAGAGCGAAGTATTTAACATGTTCTTGGCCTACAAGGCCCTTGTTGAAAAACAATCTGGTCATCAAATTATTAAGTTAAGATCTGACAATGGAGGAGAATATGTTAACAACAAGTTCACTACTTTCTTCACTGAATAAGGAATCCAACAATATCACACTATTCCATATACACCACAACAAAATGGTGTAGCTAAACATAAGAACCGCACTTTAAAAGAAATGGCTATTTGTATGATCCAATCTAAGGGACTAAGTCTTCAATATTGGGCCGAGGCCATAAATTGTGAAAATTACATAGTTAATCGCACACCCACTAAATTTTTACAAGGTATAACACCGGAAGAAGCATGGAGTAAAATTAAACCAGATGTGTGTCACTTTCATGTATTTGGTTGTGAAGCATGGGCTCACATTCCGGATGAAAAATGGAAAGCGTTGCAGCCTAAAAGTGAAAAGTCAATATTTGTTGGATATTTAAAAGATATAAAAGGTTATAGACTTACTTCAGCCCCATTCACATGATATAATCATTAGAAGAGATGTTAAATTTGATGAAAATATCTTGTTTTGCGAGCCTAACTTGGTGGGTGTACCTTCTTTGGCTTGCGAACCTGATTCGACAATTGTGCCTTAGTCTTCTTCTTCTTCCAACTTCCATGACAGGTTTCCAACTCCAGTTTCTAATAATGATAGTGAGGATGAAAATCCACCTCCACCTGCTCATGTTCCTCCAATCGCACTAACACCAATTCCTGCTGGATGGGTCCATTCAACATGTGAAGCAGCTGGTGATCTTGCCAGTGATCCTAGAGATCAACATCGAACACATTCTCAGTTTTAGTGAGCCTATTCCCTTTTGGCCCAAGTTTCCAAGAATCATGATCCATAAGCTTTTGTAGAAGCTTTAGGAAATCCAGAATGGGATGTAGCTATGGATGAAAAATATTGTTCCTTAATGCGAACGATACTTGGGATCTTGTTCCTCTTCCAAAAGGAAGAAAACTTGTTAGATGTAAATGGGTCTACAGAACTAAGTATGCATCAGATGGAAGTGTTGAAAGACTTAAGGAAAGTTTAGTTGCTAAATATTTTTCCCAAGTTGAAGGGATTGACTAAAATGAAACCTTTGCCCCTATAGCAAAAATTAACTCCATCCGCCTTGTTCTTTCCCTTGCAGCCTTACATAACTGGGAATTCCATCAAATGGATGTCAATTCTACCTTCTTACATGGTGATTTACATGAGGAAATTTACATGGAACAACCTCTTGGATATGTTCAGAATAACTCTAGCCTTGTTTGTCTCCTTCAGAAATCCTTATATGGCCTTAATCAAGCTCCTAGAGATTGGTATGCCAAAATGGATAGCTTTCTCCTTGAAACAGGTTTTTCTAGATGCCATTTTGACCCCAATGTCTATATCAATAAAGTAGGAAACCATGTCATCATACTTGTTCTTTATGTTGATGATCTTATCCTTACTGGTAGTGACCCTAAACTTATAACCCTTGTGAAATCCAGTCTTAAGCAAAATTTTGAAATGTCATACTTAGGACATTTGCATTATTTTCTTGGTCTCCAAGTCTTGCAAACCAAAGAGGGAATCTTTCTTTCCCAGTCTAAGTATGCTTGTGACCTTCTTTGTCGCTTCCACATGGAATATTGTAAAGTAGCCCCTTCCCTCTTCCATTATGGAGTCAAACTTTCTGCCACTTGTACTTCCCCTGAAGCAGATGCTACCTTGTATCGTCAGCTCGTTGGTAGTCTTTTATACTTGACTCATTCCTGTCCTAGCCTTTCCTTTGTCATTGGTCGTGTTGCCCATTATATGCAAACTCCTCATGAAAGTCACTCGAAAACAACAAAAAGAATACTTCGATATATTCGATGTACAATTAAGTTTGGGATTCATTACAGTATAGGGAGGAAACCTTTGTTGGTTGGTTTCACTGATTCAGATTGGGCCAATGATCTTGATCGTCGAAATTCTACTATAGGTTATGTTTTCAGTTTGGGATCTGGACCTATCACTTGGGCTTGTAAGAAACAACAAGATCTAGATATTTATTCAGCAGAAGCAGAATATTGAGCCGTAGTTAATGCCAGTTAGGAAGCTTTATGGCTTCTACAGATCCTTTTCGAGTTTGGATTTGAGCAGCAGAATCCTACTCCACTTTGGTGCGACAATCAAAGTGACATCAACCTTGCCAAAGATCCAGTTCTACATCAGTGCAGAAAACACATTGAGCTACACATGTAATTCATCAGAAATCTTGTTCATGATAGTGTTATTGAAGTTATCTATTGCCCAACAGATGATCAAGTTGCAGACATCTTCACCAAGTCTCTTACAGAAGTGAAGTTTTCTAAACTTTGGTCTATGTTAGGAGTTCAGGAATGTGCCCTTAAGGGGTTTTAGGCTCTAATTCCTCCTTCCTTCTCCTAATAGTGTCACTTTGTAAATACTTCAATCCTATCCCAAGTTGTTCTTAAGGGGGGATGTTAGGATATTTAGACACTTAGGAGTTAGTTAAGATCAACTTGTGTAATACATCCGTTAGGTAAAAGTGTGCTTCTTCAGTATGCATTAGTATGCATTTATAAATATTCTAATCAAACGGTCACGATATGTTCTAGACATAGAGTGATCTGATGGTTCAACTTCTCTTAGATCACACCTACCTTTGATTTGTGGCTTAACACCCGATTGGTCTATGATCTCTATTTAAAGAGCATAGAGGGTCTCTGACTAGTTGATCAATTATGAGAAGCTCATGTAACTTTCCTTCTTTTGCATAATAAATTGCTCCAAGTAGCTATTTGGCTGGGGCCATGGACTGTTTCCCTCTCGAGGGTTTTAACCATGTGAAAATCATCGATGCGTTGATATGCGATCTATTTGTGTGAAGCGCTTACTCAAGGTGTTTGGTATTTTGGGAGTAACGTGTGTACCCAAACACTCCCAAGTTGGAAAACCACTCTCGATAGCACAAAACCTATACAAATTGGCAACAAAGGCTCCAAGTGGTTGTACACTTCACCAAAATTCTAAGGGAGTTGTCAAATACTTAAAACAACCTATAAATGTGATCTAAATGAATGTAAGGATACCTCTAATGACTAGGATCTAAACTAATCCACATAATTCATATTCCAATGTGATCATCACCCAAATATATAGGGATACTTCTCATGGTAATTCCACAAAATTCTTATATGATGTGATGAAGGGTATGCCAAACAAAGATTGTGGCATATGTGCATACTAGTGTTGCTCCAAAATGAACTATAATGTTATTTGAAATATTCAACCCATATAAAACTTGGTTTTAAGGATATTTCTATAGGAAACACCCATATTTGTTTCTCATAATATGCCCATATTTGTAAACAACGATGTTTACAGTTTTAAGGTCAGGAACACGGATGTATGTTACAATTTTTAGTGGTATGATGACTGCATGTAGCATGAATCTAAAATGTTTTCCATATCCTCAACTTCTGGATGACATTATGATGGATAAGTGTTATAGGTCTATGGATATTTGTCCCAAATTTTCCATGGAAATATTAGAGGAATGTTTTGTAGGAAAAGGTTTAAAAATACCATTTTGTGGGAAAATTTGACAATGTGAGTATCATACTCCATGGGCCTGCAAACTTGTTTGTAAATCCCAACAATGATATAATATTGAAGGTGGAATTATAACTTGGACAATGGGATGGTGATTCAAATGATCCTATGTCTAAGATAGTTTTTTTACACTTCCCAATGACATCCACTGCCTCTACAGATACTAGAGGAAACTATGAAAGTGTATTTGTGAAGAATTCCATCTCTCCTTATATTTTGCAACCACTTACATGCGATGTTTGGGAAGCATCTATATAAGCATCACTTATATGAATGGCATAATGCACCTAGCAGCAAAGGGAATAATAGAAAATAGTTTTGGGAGTGGGATCTAGGGTATTGGAAAGTAAGAAAACTAAATAGGTTGATTGCTATTGATGGGTGAAAAACACCACTTGTAAATGTAGATCTTACAGGAAAAATTATTTTAGAGAAGGGTTTACAAACCGTAATTGTGCCCATATATCCTTCGGTTAATGGAAAAAGAAACTAGAGGTTCTTGATTAGTGCCTAAAAGTGAGTTTCTAGATCGTAGAAAAATAATGACAGATAACATTGTCAACAATTTTGAATCTTTTAAACATGGAAACACTTAAGAGGTAATTTAGGTTTCAAATTGTAAAGAAAATTTGAAGGGTGAAAAAGATTTCAAAAATATTCATGGAAATTATGTTTCTAATGTCAAATATCATGTAATGTATACATTTTTTACTAAAGGAAATGAAGTTAGGGTAGTTCCAAACACTTCTTTGCATCATAATTCCATTCTAAAGAACAAAAGAAAGATTCTGAAGAAACATAATTCAGGGTTATCAACTCTACCAAAGAGATCATATAATCAAATAAAGATAAATATTTGCATGGAAGAAGAAAATGTTCTTGAAGTATTATATGGAGTATATCATCGAAAGAAAAGGACATTGATCAAGATACTAGCTTGATCAATGTCAAAGATCAATGTGCTTTCTGAAGCATTTTTTTTAAACATCTACAAGTCATTGGATTTCCAACGCCTAGGCCATCCTTAGGCCACCGGATTTCAAAATCCTAGGCCATATACAGGCTGTCAAATTTTTTACGTGTAGGACATGACATCTGACGAAGAATTAATTCAAATGACGGCTTCCAGGTTCCAAATTGAACTAATGTCTTTCGTTTCTTCGATGTCACATTGTCTGAATTTAGATGCCTAATTCAAGTAAAGATTTCCTAATTTACGATGGTATGCTGTCAAAATACTGACGAAGTTTGAAATGGTGTGAGATAACTGCCAAAGTCCCATTGATAACAAAAATTTTTGTCATCGAATAACAAACATATGTTTGTTGAATTTCAGACATCAAAGATATCGTATTTTAGGTTCAAATTTACTTGTGTATGTTGTCAGAAATTAGAAAAAATATTTTACCTATTAGGTGATGGTGCCACATTTTTAAAGCATGGATTATAGCAGCTAGCTCTAATTCATAAGTTGCATAATTATTTTTGTGAGTTTTTAACTTTCTTGATTCATACGCAATTGCATGACCTTCTTTGTCAAAACCCCAAATTTTTACAAAAATTTAAAATTTCAAAATAACATAAAATGTCGAGACTGTAGTTTATTAACAGTTAACAGTTAGAAAAAAGAGAAATAGTTAATAGATTAAATTTGCATAAACTTCATTATTTTTATTCATCATTTTTCTTATTAACATAATCTTAATTTTATCTTGTGCATTAAATTCCATATTTCGTTTACTAATGAGTTCTATTTATGATAGTAGGTGCAATATGACTTTGAATTCTGGAGCAAGCTTAGCATTTATGCTAACGTAGATGGATTATTTGTTCTTACAGGTTTACAAGTATAAATGATCGAGTATCGTCTTTAAATTCTTAAAGCGTCCTACAATATTTCTATTTGCAATTAATATGCTTAGATTATAAGCTGTTGTAATCCAACCTACTTCCGTAAGGTAACACAGTTTGTTTTCTTCTGTTGTTATTGTAAACAAATTTCAGATGATTGCATTTCATTCTACAGAACATGTACCGACAGTACTGCTTCCTGTGGTTTTGAGTAGTTTATTTTATCTGCTTGATACTCTTTATTTGCAGAAATGCATATCCTAGCAATTCTATGTTACATTTCTTATATTTGGTTCTATCTAAGATATAATTCCAAGGTTGGTGTTTTTATTATTGAGCCCATCTTTTCATCTTAATTTAACCTTAGTAATTTGGTAATATTGTAAAACTATACTCCAAGTGATGAGAAACTGCCACAATGTCTAAGATGAGATCTCATAGATATGTACTAAGTAACAGAGTTCATAGTAAAATGTTCATACATTTCATTTTACCATTACATTGTTTGCTATCAAACTTTGCTAGTTTCCAATATTTAAAAACATGCATAAACTATTTGTTTATCGACATAAAAGGTTCTATTAGTGTTAAAATTGCATAATGTTTAAGATCCTACCCAAACGACACTATGCACTTTACACAAGTTGAAAACTGTGTAATCATTTACACTATCATGATAAGCACTAGAACTAATAGATAGTTCTTCTTACACTATTCACTAAACTATTTATCAGTCAAAGATTTCATACTTATCTTTAAAATACTTTTAATGACAACTTAGTTATTACATAACCTATATCCCAAAGATGTTCTTTTTATATAAACTTTGAAGTGTTGTAACCAATTAAAAAGGAGTTAATGCTCACATGTATACTATATATATAACCCATGATAATGTTAAGATAACTTTGTAATTTTGTCTCCACAATACTCATTAGTATAACTACTATGTAAACATAAACCTAAACCTCACTAGCTTTTACTAGCAATATCTTATAACATTGGTTATTGATATCTTACATAGGGTATTTCTTTGGGTTACGAGGATGAGGTTTGTGTTGGTTAATAAGTCAACGTTATAAAAACATTGCAAACCCATGCTAATGATGAACTAGATGTTAATGTTTAACAATTATTATAATGTTGTGAACCCATATTGATGACAAGCTATGCACTAAGCGTCGAAATGATTATTGAATGGTTTGAATCCCATGCAATTATAATGCAATTTTGATTAAATTGGTTTTTGAAATGCAGGTGACTATAGAAATTCAACCCATTTCATGATAAAATTGTTTGTGACCACATGGAAGTTTCCTGGCCATGCATCGATTGCGTATAAAGTCATCAACTCTAACCTTTAGCTCATTCAGTCTTTGACATTTGCGTTGGCTTTGTGGGATGATTTGGAGGCTCCCATGGCGGTCGTGAGTTGCAGATAGCTACAAAGGCTCCAACGCTGGATTTTATTGTGGCTTACTCCCTTGAGCTAGACTCAAATTCTCACCTCCTATGTGATTTCTTTTCTTTGCTCAGATTTTACTGTCTTCCTTGTATGGCTTTACGACTGCTTGAGAAATCCTTTCTTCTCCTCTGTCGTAGTCTATCAATGGTGAAAGCTTTGAGCTGAATGTATGTTATTCCTATGCTCCTTCGTCGTAGGGTTTAGTTTTCCTGCTTGTAATCTAGTGACAGTCCGACTCCATTGCTTGCAAACTCCTTGCAACCATTACCCCAGATTACCCACCTCTACTGTTAGTGCTGAAATACCAAAGTTTGTCATCTCCATCCTTAGCAAACATGAGGGTTCAACTCTTCTTGTTGTTGGTTGTGGTGTTACTGTTTGTCCGGGGCTCCATAGTTTTCACTTCTGTTTAAGGTGAGTAACAACAATAACTAAGAGATACTACTCTTTATAGTTTTACTTTGCACAATGGTTTCTAATTTTTAATTATCTTTAGTTGTTTATTATATAGGTTGGCTTGTTTCCAAGGTTTGTCGTTGCACTTGTAGAGATGGCTCCATGAATAGTTTATGGTAAGCTCCGGTTTCAAAAGGGTTTCCTTTGCTTGTATAGAATCTTGCAATTGGAGATGGTTTCGACCGTGTTGCACCCAGTATTGGGCTGATGTCCTTCGTTTGTTTATGGTATTGATGTTGGTTAAAACCCTTGCTATTCACAAGGTGACTTCAGCTTTATGCTATGTAACTTGTGAAGCTCTCCTCTCGTATTAGAGTTGAACTTACATTTTTGTATTACTATGTTTTTATTGTTCATACTCCATACAAGATATGGGTATTCAACTTTTTGCTAAGTTTCTTTTTGTACAATGATAAAGCTTTTACCTCCATTCGGCCTTTCGCTCGTTAATATAATGTAAATATTTTTAATACTGTCTGTCTGTAAGTTGAATTTGTTCTCCTTTATGTTTTTGTATTTTGTACTTTTGTAATGAATTTAATTTGTTCTTTCAATGGTTATATAAAATAACTAAGCTTATTTTTTATCCTAAGTTACTACTATAATGGGTTTACATATAAAAGAATATTGGTAGTTTTTCTGCTCATAAATAAGACCTGGGGTTTTTACCCTATTTAAATTTGATAAAGATAAATTCTATATTGTTATTCCATCAAGTTTGATTACTGTAAAAAAAAATTTAGAAATTATTTTAATGGCTCGAAGAATTCCAGGTTAGGGTTTATGGAAATAATCTTTGTTCTTTCTTTAAAGATTTCTTCAGTTTGTAAAAAGAACTTATTTTTTATTTATAAACGATAATATTTAAGTTAATAATATTATCTGTATATAATACAAATACTTAAGCTTGTATTTGTGTATACACTTATGTAAATAAGACTGTAACTAATATGTAACAGTTTATTGCTTGTACTTGTACATAAAATCCAACCACTAGATTATGACTTGGTTGTTTTTATTAGAACCAGGGTATTATTAAACTAGGGTTTCACCCTATAGTTCTCTTTTGTAGAAAGATAAACCTATTATTATTTACTGTATAGTTCTTATAAAGATATTAAATGTTAAATTATTAAGTTCTTATTGTTTTTCTGAATTGTTATGTAGGGTTTTAGTACGATTATTTCTGTAAGCTCACTAAAAGTGAATGAGGATTTTCAACCTCTCATTACTCCTTTATAAATAAATTGTTTGTAAAAGTTAAAGAACAGTTTCTTGTTAATAATACTTATAGCATAGGTTAGTGATGCATCTTAGTTTCTTTGATTCTAAAATAAAAGAATACTATGAGAGCTAAATAAGTTCTTTATAAGATACTCTTATCTTTAGATTAATTTGTCCTTAGAAATATATATATATGTTACTAAACTCTATCTAGGGTTCGAATAGTTGTAGGTTAAGTTAGCTATTAAAGACATAAACTTCAGAACCATACTTAAACCCTTAGTTAACAAAAATAATTAAATATTATATCTGAGATGTTTCTAGTTCCTCTATTTCAAGATAGAAGTATAGTTTGTAAAAGAAAGTACCGTGTAAAAGAATAACTTACCTACTTGAACACATTGCTATTAGTAAAGTAATATGACTATTTCTTTTTCTAGCATTCTTAATACACAGTCTGGTTTTAACAAGAACATATAAGAACAGGTTATTGTTCTTTTCTGGTAATAGTCTTCATACATAAATAAGTTAAGCTGATAAAATGAAATGCATAATACATCTACTCATTTCAGATTCCTATCATATCTTCATCTATTTTAAACACACTACCTGTTCTAGAGTACGATCTCGTTAATTCTAGATGGAGAAAAACACAGGTACGATTATTTCATCCAATTACAGATTCAATATTCAAATAACTAAAAGATTACAAGCTCTAATAGTTCACTACAAAACATGTAAATCATTTGTTATTCATTCATTCTCAGATATAAAATTTTAACACAGTAAATAAAATACTGTAGAACCTATTTTGAATTTGGATGACAACAGCGTTGGGAGGTTGTTCCTCCCTACCAACTCGTAGAGAGCGCTCAAACAACGACTTCTCAGGACCCCTGAGCCTATTCCTAGTATCCTTGGCTTTGAACTGGTGGAGCAAGCAACAAAATTCTAGTCCAATGACTCAGTACTAATTCTGCACTCAGCGGTAAGATCCTTCCGCTGAATAGTTGTACTAGATCACTTGCTACAATTTACCTCTCAAACACACTCACAAATTCCCTTCCCAATGAAATTCTCTAAAGTACATTCACCTGAATGGTTCTCTTCCTTGAAAAATGAGCAGCCTGATCTCTCTTCAATGGTATTTTTCTTAAAATTGCCTAGGTCTTTTTTTGGGTTAGTTGTCATTAATTGAGCCACCTGCTCTGATCCCACTTTCTTGGGGGATTGTGACCCCAAATGTATGGAAGTTTCCACCTACAACATTGAAAGTGTTTGAGGATGCTACCAATTGTTTATTTTCTCTTCACTCACTCTCCTCCACCAACTTGACCAGTAACACTCTTTTTAACAGCTCTCCCAAGCTCTTGTCTCCACTTTTATTTATTTATAATTAAATATTTAGAATTACATTCAATATCCTTGACTCTATTGAGTCATTATTTACAACTTAGCATATAATTTAACATAATGTATTGGAATAAAATCAAATAAGATAATATTATTTTGCAAAATTGGGACATGTGACATTCTTATTCTAGTACTCCACCCAAACCTTTGTTGAATGCATTAGTGCATATGACGAAGTCTTTGTTTGGATCTGTTATTTTTAGAATGGGCGTAGTGGTTAACAATCCTTTTAGTTTATTAAAACTATCTTCATATTTCTTATTCCGAACAAATTTCTTACCCTTTTTCTGTAATGAGGTTATAGGATTTGCAATTTTCAAACATCCTTCAATAAATTTTCTGTAATAACCTATTATTCCCATAAAGTATCATACGTCAGTTATGTCGTTAGGAACATGCCAATCAATTATAACTTTTATTTTATCTGGGTCTACCGATATCCCTTCTTCGGATATTACGTGCCCTAGATATTGTATCTTATCTTTACAAAATTCACATTTGTTGAACTTAGCATATGGTTGACGTTCTCTTAACACTTTTAGTATTATCTACAGGTGTTCATCGTGCTCTTCTTGTCTTATAATAAACTAATATGTCATCTATAAGACGACTACGTATCTGTCTCATTATTTACTTAGGACACCGTTCATTAAGCACATGAAGGTTGTTGGAGTGTTAGTTATCTCGAAGGGAATAACCACAAAATTTTAGTTCATGTATCATGTCTTGAAGGTATTTTTAAATATGTCTTCATATTTAATTATGACTTGGTGATACCTAGATCTTAAGTCGATCTTTGAGAATATCGCCGCTCCACGTATCTGATCAAATAAAACATCAAAGGGGGGTAGAGTATACTTATTCTTAACTGTAATTTTATTAAGTTGATGGTAGTCTATAGATAGACATAAAGTATCATATTTATTTTTAACAAAAAGGACTGGTGCTTCCCAAGGGGATACACGGTCTTACATAGTTTTTGTCTATTAATTCGTGTAATTGTAAGTTTAATTCATTAAACTCCAATATATTCATTCAATAGGGAGCCTTCGAATTAGGTACTGCTCTAGGTACTAAATCGATTGTAAAATCTAGATCTTTTTTGGGAGGTAATCCTGTAATTTCTTTCGGGAATACATCTACGAAATCTTGCAAGATTAGAATATCCTCAAATCCTGGTTTATCTTCTTTACCAATTTGTTCATTATTTACTATGTGCACAACAAAGAATTTATAGCCATTTCTTATATCCTTTTTCATCTATGAGGCTGAGATTTGTCTAACAAATATTTTCCTAGGTATTCCTGTGACAGTAACTATTTCTCCTTCATTATTTAAACAAGTAAAATTTTTCTTAAAACAATTTAAAATCACTTGGTGTTTTTCCAGCCAATCTATTCCTATTGGGACATCATAAGATCCTAATGGTAACACATTTAACTTGACACGAATTTCAAGCTAACCCATAAGAAAATTACAATTTCCAACCTAATTTACCACCTTTCTTTTAGTTCATGTCGCTAACTGAACTAGGCAGGATTTTTTCAAAATTTTTTAAAGACAAGTTGCATTTTTCCTAGATATATAACTTAAACTAGAACCTAGATCAATCAAGATGGGAACAAACTAGTTTTGTATCATACCTTGCACTTCTAGCATGAAATTCTGATGGTCCACTTGTCAGTTCTCTAGAGCTGCATTATTCTGGGCATTTCATTTTCCACATCAGTAATTGTTTCCTCTTCTTGGATAATGTGTACATTGCTGAATTTTCCCTCCCTGTTCAGATAGTACTTGGAATAGTGCAGTCCTTGACATTCCCATCATTTAACGGTTTCCTTTTGTTCATTATTTTTAACAAAGTTGTTAGGCGTATCCCTGCCTCTTGGTGCTATAGTGTTTTGTGGTGGTTTATTCTTAAAATTAGTTCTCTGATAGTTATTCTTAGAGAAATTATGATATTTACTCCCAAAAATATTATTTTACTTAAACCCTCTTCTCTTCTAATCAAAATGACTTGTTTTTTTAGTCTTCGAGTTAGGTAAGCTTTCTCTTTTCTTACTCTGTTCATAATAGAAAATAGCTTTTCTCATAGCTTCTTCTAGATTTTTTGGATTATCAAACTCAATCCTATCTTTGAAACTAGTGGAAATAAAGCTAAAAAATATTTGTATTTTAGGATTTTTATCTATTATGTAAGGGACATACCTTAACAGGCTTAGAAATTTGTTGCTTAACTCTTTCATTGACATGGTACCCAATTTTAATTCATAGAATTCCTTATCTATTTTCTCATAGTATTGTTCAGATAAAAACTTTCTTTTAAAATACTTTTTAAAAACTCTCCACGTTAAGTACTTCTCCTTAATATTTTTCACCCTTTTTATATCTTGCCACCATATATAAGCTTTTCTTGTCAAATTGTAAATAGCCATCTAGGCCTTTAGTCTGTTAAAATAGTTGTAAATATGGAAATATTTCTTCATTCTTGATAGCCAAGCTTCTGCTTCTTCACCTTTCTCTGCCTCTCCATTAAACATGGAAGGCTTTATTTTTTTAAATTCCCCATAAATTTATTCATAAGGTTTATACTTCCTTCTCTTAGGTTTACGGTCACTTTCACTACCGTCACTTATGTATTTATATTTTCCCATGCGTGACCTTGCATTAACCTCTAAAGAAGATTCACTATCATAATTTTTTTTCTTTTTTTCCTTTATGTTTGTAAGACATTGTTTCAAAATCAGTTTCATAAACATTTTTCTTATATTTTCCTTTGTTATGCATATTGTCTAATAGCATTTGATTCATTTACAAAATTCTTTCATTGTGTATTTTTACAATTTGCAGTGCCTCTTGTAACTCCTTAATTATTTGTAATAACTCTGGATTATTGAGTTCTACATAAATGTTGTCTGAGTTGTTGTGCTGAGAACCATTTTCAGTAGAGGCTTCAACTCCTTCCACTTTGCTAGAAAATAGATATTATATTTATGTACAGAAATAAATGCAAAAAAAAATAGTATATTGGTTTCCTTACTTATATGCAAGTGAGTCAATTAGGCCTAGTTTTTGGAAACTCACTATGATACCACATGTAACAACCCTAATATTCATAAATAAATAAAATATTTATTATTCCAAGTAACTTAATAAGTTTCAAGTTATATTTCATAAATCCTCCTATCATAATGCTAACGACTTTGTTAACTATTTGCAAGAGTTATGTACCTATTTTATTATTAGCTTACATTGTTTTGTGAACTGTCATCATGACATTTCTTACGACAAAAATTATCTGGCTTAAAGGACTCTATTGAAACTTGTTGTTGTAAAACAGTCTATCATTGCCTTATGTTTGATTCTAGTCTTGAGCTGCACAAGGATAGGTCATGGCCATACTTAGTTGTTACGACTAATGCATGAATTTATTTTTTACTCATTTGCAAGTGGGTGAGATCACCCGACATGACAACTAAAGAAACAATTCTAGGCTATAACGCCATAAGTAACAAGAAAGGTATTCTTAAAGTTTTGGATAAATATCTTAAACCTTAACCTAGTTATGATGATGTTCATAAACCATATTTATCCTTTTAATATAACAAATAAAAGTACTAACCAAAGGCAGCTTCTAACTACTCAACACTTTTTGCAGGTTAAGATATATTTAAACAAGAAATGATGTACCAAGGATTATAAGAATCAAATAATGATAATAGTTTACTTGTGAGGTTGGAACTATATACAATGGGTTTTAATATTCTATGCATAACCATTAGTGGAGAGTTAAACAAGGTTCTTGACGTTCGCATTGACACACTGGTTGAATTAAAGGTGATGGTGAAAGGTAAGGTATGAGCCATAAATTCACCCCCTTTCAAACGATGTGATGGTTTAAAGATTTCCATGTGGTGAAAAATGAGCATAGTGATAAACCCTAGGGGTTTAATGCACATTTGAGGTCAGGACCGTCACTTGGATGGGGGTTTGTTAACTATGAGGTGTTTCTATGCCATTGCATTAAACCTTCGACTATTTGATCCTTTTCCTGTAAAACGAGATGTAGGAGCCATAATAATTGGGCCTTGCCACCTTTTGCACAAATCTATGCTTGATTTGTTCATCGACAGAGCTTACAGATATTGTTTTTGTAGTGAATCAATTTTCTAAACGTCAAGAAGGTAAACAAATAGCTACATTTTATTTCCTTGTTTCTTTCTTTACTAAGGGTTAAAATTGTAGTTTAACTTATAGCATGTGTAAAGTTTGTCCAGGGTGAATTTGTTTGACAGGCACGTTTGTTAAACCCTAGCCGAGAAGCCTCTTTTAACTGGTACAACCCATGTATTTACCTTGCGTGTTTCTGTGGAACCAAACTGGGACTTATGGTATGTTTTAATGGTGTTGGCATTTTTTATTCTGAGTTGGTTTGTCGATATGGAAGTGATACACTTGCTTTGGTATAATATGCATTTGTTACTGTCAGGGAGTTATTTATCACTTGTGGAGTCTTAAATGACTATGCCACTCTGTATATTATTTTTGGTTCTAAAACATTTTTAGAACTATAAGAAACCTTAAGGGTTTTGATACTGCACCTCTGTTTCTTTCACTTTATAAGTAACTATGTATTTTTCCAGAGATGTAAAGAATCGTTTCTTTTGGAGTCTTGCGACTATGCCACTTTTTTTTTGAGATTCATGGTGTTTAATGTACCTATATTTCATTTTTTCTAGTTGTTTTATACTGTACAGATCTTTATATTGTATGAACCTATGAGGGCTTCGTGGTTTAAAGGATTTAGAGAGAACTTCTTTGTGGCGAGGATCCTTTATTCTGTAGATTTTCTTTTTGGGCTTAGAATGCCATCCTCATTACTCTAATCATAGTTTTTTTGTTAGTTTGGTAAAGTAAGAGATACATTGTTGTAAAGACCCATTAGGGATGCAAGCAATTTTTTTTTTAAAATACCAAAATGTACTATGGTTTTCTTGTTTCAAAATTGTGACTGTTTATAAAATTTCTTGCTCTAAACAGGTTTCGTTGCTTATTTTTTGATAAGGTCATGAGACCCTAATCTTGTGCTTTGATGAGATTTGTAAGGCCTGTGTCAAAATGTTGTGACCATTACTTAACTCTTTGTGGATTAGGAAAATCCGTAATGTGGCCACAAGATTCTTTTTATTAAAGAATATAGCGCCGATTGTTTACAATATTTATTATTGTCTAACTTGGATAGTGAGGCGTGCTTGTAATTATGGGTTTAAATGTTAATTTTAGTTGTTACAGAGCTGTTTTCCTTCGTTTAATATTTAGCTGGGTTTTAGGGAAAAATTATAATCAAATGAATTTGGTTGCAAGGATTCTCTTGATTCTAAAGCAGTTTATAAAATTAAAAGGGTCATAAGGCTAGTTGTTAAAAAATAGTATGATTGTGTAGATGTAAACAACCTTGAAGTGTTTTATCATGAACACATTCTATTTGTTGAGAGGGCTGTAATTCCTCTGTTAATATTGATTACTATTTTAAAATATTGTTTATGAATGTTTTGGTTAGATCATGTGAGGGATTTTACTTTTAGTATTTACATTTTGTATATGTTAATAAAATTCCATAATACCATAGGTAAACTTCCATAATTACCCTATTACAGAGTCTAGGACATGAAGCCTTTCTCCATTAAAGTAACATAGAACCTCTATTTGAAAGGATTAAACTCTGTTTAGGTAATAGTATTGTTTCAGGGTTATTTAATATTAATACCTAAGGTGGTCTGTAACTTTATTGTGTAAGCAAAATATTGTAGATAACAACACGAGCCTGGCCTGAATCCTACAACCAATGCTACGGTCTCTCGATAACCTCGACTTGGTGTTATCATACGGTTAATAGTTAAGAGACTGGGCTTAAGATTCCCTTATGAAGTTCCAGTTTAAGCTTAATCATGTATAAATCTTATTTGAGATTAAAACCCTAATTAGTTACAGTATTGTAAAAGAGTTATGTTCTTAAGTATATTTCTATATATTTATACTTAGATTCTCATAATTATATATATCTATATTATAGTAGGTCTCTGTGTTTTTTTTGTTTACTATAGGACTTTTACAAGTCTTTACTGCGATACAATATTTATTTGATTCTAACTTAATCTACAGAATTTATATCACCATTATTATCATTTTACTAGTTTGTAATATTTGTAGAAATAGTCTAAATCTAATAAATAAAGAATATCATTTAGGTTATGAATTTTTTTTACACAAAATACTAAACCAACAGATCTATCTTAACCAACAGATCTATCTTTTAAATTGAATATCAATAAATATAGTTTCCTAATAGCTTCCACATACATATATTATAAAACATGCTAATTACAGTTCCTGAGCATATTTCAAATGAAAGTACAGATTCAGGAATTAGATTATAATTGAACATGGATAGAATACAGAAAGGGGACAAACACCAATGGGAGATTGTTCCACCCAACCTTCTCCTAAAGAAGCCAAAGTTACCTGCTTAGGACCCCCGAGCATGTTCACTGAAACATTACGACGAAGATATCTGAAAGTAGCCCACATAACAACCTTGCTGCAACTTAGAAATAAGCAACAGACTTATCTCAACAAATCACTTTAGCTGTCCCCTCATCAAATTCCTTATGTCTCTGACTTCATAGTTTGCAGCAGTCACAAGGTTCATTCACGTAGAAATCAAAATGAGTAGTGAGCCTCTTGCTCAATTTGATGGTTTATAGAAGATTTCCTAGGTCTTTGGGTCAGTTTTGGAATTAAATGAGACACGAGCTCAATTCCCCCTCTCAAGGAACATGACCACTTTTTTAGGGATTGTGCTCCTACAACAGCTAGAAAGTGAAATACTAGTGTTGCCACTTGTCAATCGGCCTTCTACAACTGCTCCATCGACCTAGTGGGTCTGTGAACACTCATTCAACAATCTTCCTTAGATAGGTTTCTCCTTTATTTAATTATTAAAATAAATAATTCTTCAATTAGAGTCATCCTTGACCCACTTGGTCATAAAATTTACAATAAATTTAACATAATGTTTTTATGAAATAAATAATAAATATTTATTTTTTAGTTCTGGGTATGTTACAGAGGGTCGAGCTCCCCTTCCCTAGACCTCTACTAGTGTTCTCCCCATCATCCAAACTAGTGGAATCTCAGCACACATGTGTCCTCCACTATCGATCATCCTTAACTCCCCATCTTCTCACCCAGTGTGAGCCACATTCTCTATGGAACCCCATACAACTACAATGGACTGCATTGTTAATACTAATGCTCTCCTCTCCTCACCTCAATTTCACTTAGGCTCTTTCGAAGGAGTATCTCTAAAAGGAGACGATCCCCTCAGGCCCATTCTTCTTCAGGATTTGTTTTCAGGTCTTTCCTTTTGGATGGGTACTCTTACTATGGTGAAAAAGGATGTATTCGATGGGTTTGGTGTTTTAAAAGTTGGGCATGATGACATGAAAAAACACCTACACAGACTCTCTGATTTCTTGGTGGTGGACGTTAAGGAAAATATAACTATGTCATATGATGTCGAGTTTATGGCTTATGATATCAAGTATATGTCCAATTAGATTGGATGCCATGATTCCCGCATCAACGACCATGAAAGAGACCTCAAAGATTTGATGGGAATGGTGGATATCATCAAAGACGATGTGATGAAGCTAGAAAGGATGAATCAATGCATCCATTTCTAGGATTCCCCTGGTGAACAGAAACAACACATGGAAGATGTTTCAGTTACCCATCTTGTTTGGTTTTCAAGAAAACCCAAATAATTTCTCTTGTTATTTCCATGTTTTTTTTGCATATTTTTTAATCAATACTTCGTTTGTGTTTACTCTTCCCTAGTTCCAGTTAAAATAATGAACTTTTTCATCAGTTTTAGATGGATGCCAACCGTGTTGGTAGTTTCTATAAATATATTATTTCAGTCCTTGGTTACTCCCAGAATTTTGTTAGCTTTGTACTGAATGGTTGTGCACAACCCTTTTAATATATACTCTTTTACTATTTCTGTTAAAACAAAAATACTAGTGTGATGGTCCACATTTTTTCACAAATTGTCATTGTCCTTTTTCCATATTCACAACGTTGATATCCTAGATGAGAAATTTCTTAAAATTTTCCTTTCCTTTTCTTATTGTATGATGGAGTGGTATGTAAAATTTTAAAAAACATCACCCATAAACAAATAATGTATAGGTTGAGATTAAAATAAACTGACAATTGTGTGTTTTCCATAGAATGACAAAATCATGTGGTATCTAAGTCCGTTATCATTCCTAATGCTATTATTCCCTCTTAATGTAGGGATGAAAAAATAGCTCAGCGTCATGTATTGCAGTTAAATATAACATAAAACTCTAGACATTTTCAATCTCTTTTATATATGCTAGATTTATAATTGGCATTAATTTTACATCCACAATTGGAGCTCTAATAACAATTAATGAGTAATTATAAAAGCCATTATAAATCAATAAGAGCTAGTATTAAAGTAAATGTTTTCTATGTTCTCATACTTGTTGCAATGATATATAATTCCCACAAAATAAATTATACTTGTCAACATACGAGTCTATACATTGCATACCATGCGAATTTGGGGAGTAAATAAGAATTGCTAAAGCTTACCGATGAAGAATACCAGAAAACATGAAAGGGTAAATACTAAGACCACTAATGCAGCAATGAAACAAAAACAAATACACTGTAACAAGTGAAATTCAAACATAATAATCAACAGAAAGTCCACAATACATTATGCTTACATCCACAAGCACCAAGAAGACTATTGATTAAGAGAATAGTCAAGAAGCATTAAGATGATTATGCATGAAGAGAATAGTTCACATACGAACAAAAAACCCAAGGGTAAGTTGTTTCAGGGAATTTAATCATGGAGGTAGAGGCCAGTTTATTTTATGATTTTTTGGGAGCTTATAACTACTAATGAGAATGTTTTGTCACTCTATTTTTATTCTAATATGGTGGGATGTTTGGTTCTAAATTCTCTTAGGAGTAGAGTTTCTTTGGTAAGAGTGGATGAGTTTTTGAGGTTTATGTAGATTACCTCCTCTCCGAAGGGATGTCTTAACAGCAGCTTGCTACTTTCCTAGTTTAATTATTTCCTTTTAAAATGTAAATTTTTATCTAACTATAACAAAATTTTAAATATATATATATAACAATCTCATCATACTACTTATTATATATAATAGGCTTCTAAATAAAAACTACCATCTATTGCATATTATATGTTGTGTTCTATTGATACCATGTTAATAGCATCCATACTATTCAAATTATTTGGCCAAGATATGGATACCTTATAACGTTATGTGACATATTATATATTGTGTTCTATTGATACCACGTTGAAAGCAGCCATACTATTCAAACTATTTTTCCATGATATGGATACGTTATAACTTTATGTGACATTAGATTTATGAAAGAGGGATATGATGGCTAGACAAACCACTGCTATGCTTTTTAACTATTATATTTGATAAAATAACTTATACAAATCTATAAACCTTATACTTATTCATTTGCTATGGGATATTACTCATTTATTTGCAATCTATTCATTTGTTGTAAGATATTACTTATTTATCGGTAGTCTACCTACCTCTACCTTATACTATTATAATTCATTAGTACATATAAATTCAAAAAAAACTTTGATTATATTTAATAAAATAATTTAAATAAAATAAATTATTTATATTTTATATCTTATACTTGCTATTAATTTCATCCTACATATAAATTCCAAAGATATAGATTATACTTGATAATAAATTATTTATATTTGATAAAAGTCTTCTATTTTATTTTTTATTTTTTATATATTATATAGTGTCATTAAAAAATAAAGTAAAAAAAGCAATTTTACATACTTTAATAAAATAAATAGCAAATCTTCGAAGATCTTATATTTTTACATAGTTTAATAAAAATATAATTAAAAATACATATTTTACAAAATTTTAAGAGCGCAATAATGTTACCCAAAAAAATTGTTTAAATTAATTTTGTGGAACAACCTTCATTGTCCTCCTAATAATAAACAAGAATGTACACCCTACATAACATAAACTAGCACAACTACAACTAAAGTGATTGGTGAATGCCCATAGGCACAACCAACCACTTAATTTTGTGAAAATAAATGATTGTTAAACAAAAGTTAAAATCTATAATCTTATATACATTATTCATACCAGATTGATAGAATTAACATAACCATTAAACAAAAACCATTTAATAAACAATAAAAACAAAAACAAATTGTTGCTCATTTCATTAACAACCCTGGCATTAACTGAAGATTATTTAAATCTTAATCAAGATTCATTTAAGCATAAAAATATAGGACGACTATGAAATGAATCCATGTTGTACACTTGTTACATTTGAGTTAATCTTGTTGATTCACTCAAGCAAGTCCAAAATGTGAGATAATATCTAAATATCCACACCAAAAAAAATAGAAAAATGAAATGTATAAAAAACAAAATACAAAAATACAAAATTAAGACATACAATCAGTCAACTAAGTTTCACATGTTAAAAAATCCAACAATTAGCCTTAATAAAAATAAATAAAAATATAAATATTACAAGTTGTCGATCGATTAAAATAAACCATAGTTTTTGGATGAGCTTTTGTGAGAATAGAAGGCTCGAGAACGGCTAAGTTAAAATTAAATTCGAGACACAATAGTTTTAGTGCAGCCAAACCGCAACTTTGCACATGTCCGTTGGCGTTCTCAACTCTTGTTGTCTGTGTTCATTTAGTATCAGTTGTTATGGCGGTTTCGGTGGTCTCCGACACTCTTTGTAATGATTCCAATATTTTTTTTTTTCCTTTAATCTTCGAAAGAAAACACAACTTCAAATTTAGATTTCTAATTTTTTTAAGTCTTCCAAATTGATTTTTGGTTGTAGATATGCAGCATTAAAAGCATACGAAAATTAGGAAAACAAAGGAAAGGAAGAAATATCAAATCATTTTCTGTAGTTCATGGGAATAAATTTAGAAACAACATTTGCGAAAGTATAAATAAAATTAAATAATTTTTAAAACTTACATTTCATAGTTGTGGAGTAAGAGATGCAACGTGCTTGGTCCCCCAAGCTTACCATTCCAGGTACAATTGCATCCAAATACATAACAGTTCTAGGTCGTGCAAAATAAATGAAGGGCCAACGAACTGGGTTCAAACCGATTACCTCTTGATCTGCAGTCAAATGGTCTACCACTGAGCTATAAGCCCACTTGCATGATTTGAAAGTTGATGTTTCGTATTCTTTTCAAAGCAGGCTTTAAATTTATCGCCAAAAGGTTACTTAAAAACATGAAGAAACTTATCCCTTTCATTTACGAACAGTGGCCAAACACAATAATTGTTTTTCTTTCTTAAAAGTCAATGGTCATGCATCGATAATGCTCGGTATGCATAAAAAAACGGTACATTTTCAAAGTATAATGCGATTAAATATTTTGTTTGCTGCATGCTGGAATAGCTCAGTTGGTTAGAGCGTGTGGCTGTTAACCACAAGGTCGGAGGTTCAAGCCCTCCTTCTAGCGTATTTGGCAGGCGATTAGTTAATAGTTCTTGAAATTTATAACACAATCCTTGCACTCGCTTTTTGTATTTATTACTTATACGAAGCGTTGTTGTGGGAAGTACAAACCGTGAAAATCTAGTTTACTTCGAAGCTTTGTTGTTTGTTTACTTCAAACTCGAGGAGTTTGAAAAAGAAAAAGAAAAAGAGGTGTTGCAATGACAAGAAGTTGCAACATGGACAAGCAATAAAATATTGATGCCAACATAAGAGTATGAGAAGGTTGTATTTCTTGGTTAACTATATTTATGTAAATTCATCATTATATATAAATCCATTAATCATTATTATGTAAGTAATATCTAAATCCATTATTAGTTATAAATCCATTACTTATTAATGTGTAGGTAATATATTTTTGTTAATATTTAATGTATTTTTGCATAAGAGTAGCAAGGTGTTCTAGCTCAATAGGGCGGAGATGTTATCAACGTAAAGTAAAATAAGCATAAATTGATCTTAAATCTTGATCTATTTTAAATATGAGATGATCTGATTTCTAAATCCATTATTAGTTATAAATCCATTAATTATTAATGTGTAAGTAATCCATTTTTGTTAAATATATTTTACTAATATTTAATGTATTTTTGTGTAAGAGTAGCAAGGTGTTGTAGCTCAATATGGCGGAGATGTTATCACGTTACGTAAAGTAAAGCAAACATAGATTGATCTTAAATCTTGATTTATTTTAAGTATGAGATGATTTGATTTCTAAATCCATTATTAGTTATTAATCCATTAATTATTAATGTGTAAGTAATCCATTTTTGTTAAATATATTTTGCTAATATTTAATGTATTTTTGTGTAAGAGTCCCAAGGTGTTCTAGCTAAATATGACGGAGATGTTGTCATGTTATGTAAAGTAAAATAAGCATATCTTGATCTTAAATCTTGATCTATTAAATATGAGATGATCTGATTTCTTAGGGTGTTTTTTTTAGGCTTTGTTTTCAGGTCTTTCTGTCTTGATGGGCCCTCTCACTATGGTGAAAAAGGATGTAGTCGATGGGTTTATTGTTTTAAAAGTTGGGTAGGATGACTAAAAGAAACAGCTACGCAAAATCTTTGATTTCATGGCCACGGGCATTAAGAACATTAGAACTATGGCATCTGATGTCAAGTTCATGGCTTATGATATCAGATGTATGTCCAATCAGATTGGATGCCACAATTCCTGCATCGACAACCATCACAGAGACCTCAGAGGACTGATGGGCATAGTGGATATCATCAAAGACGAAGTGATGAAGATAGCAAGGATGAATCAATGCAACCATTGCCAAGATTCTCCTGGTGAAGATGCCCATCCCATGGAAGATGTTTCAGTCACCCATCCTATTTGGTTTTCAAGCAAACCCAAATAATCTCTCCTATTCTTTCCATGTTTTTCTGCATATTTTTGAATCAACAGTTAGTTCATGTTTACTCTTCCCTAGTTACAGTTAAAAGCAGGAACTTTTTCGTTCGTTTTAGATGGATGCCAACCCTATTGGCAGGTTTTGTAAATCTAGTATTTTAGTCCTCTTTTTCTCCTAGAATTTTGCTATCTTTGTATTGAATGGTTGTGCGGGACCCTTTTAATATATATACTCTTTTATTGTTTCTGTTAAAAAATACTAATTACTAGTGTGATGATACACAATTTTCACAAATAGTTGTTGTCATTTTTCCATGTACACAATGTTGATAACCTAGGATGAGAAAGTTCTTAAAATTTTCCTTTCCTTTTCTTATTGTATCATGGAGTGCTCTATACAACTTTTAAAATTTTCACCTAGAAACAAATAATGTATAGGTACAGATTAAAATAAAGCGAGAATTGTAAGTTTTCCATGGAATCACAAAATTGTTTGGTATCTAGGTTTGTTATCATTCCTAACACTATTATTCCCTCTTAACAAAGGGATGAAAAAATAGTTCAGCATGATGTATTGCAATTAAATATAACATATAAATCTATACATATGCAATCTCCTTTACATATTCTAGATTTATAATTGGCATTTATTTTGCATCCACAATTTGTCACGTCCTATATAGAAAATTTACATTTTAAGAAATTAGATTGTACTTTCTAGATCCAATTTTCAGATGGATCTATGTTGGTCTCATCAATTTTGAGGGTTTCTTTAATAATAAGATTCATATAAAAATAGGTGATAATACAATATGTGTTTGGTCGAAACACATTTCTATAAGAATTTAAAATTTTGTTCCATGAGATTTCACCCAAGTTTGCTTCGAGCTAAGAATTTTCTTAGTTAAGAGTTAAAAATTTCCCCTCCTCAAAATTTAAATTTTCTTGGCCCAAAGATTTAAAATTTCTTTGTGGAGAGATTGGCCCTATTTTCATGTAGAAAATCTTGGAAAACCTTTTGGACTAGAGATTAAAACCTCTTATCAAACAAGTTTTTAAAATATGGCTCTAAAGATACACTTCTTTTCCTTTCTCATCCTATAGCTTTTTCTTTTTACTTTTGGGCCATGAATCTTTTATCATATGTATTGATGTGCTTATTTATAAACCTTCATTCATTTGGATTTACATGCTTACTTGTTGAATCTAAACTTGACCTACTGAAATTGAACCTATGGGGAAACCGAGGGAATAGACCAGCAAGGAAAGGACCCAGTCCACCAACCCAATTTCAATTTGGTATGGTTATTTTCCTATGATAAGTTTGTTGATTTAACCCAGCTATAAGGTTCATAGAGCTTCAGTGGTGTTGCAGGAACAACTAGTTGAATATTTGTTATAGTTTTTCTCCTAATTTCCTTGAGATCCATACATTCGATTTTTATGGATGACATCCTTTCATACATGAGCCCAATCAATCGAATTTCCCTTTATAGAATATTCAAAATTATAGGTTTCTAGTTGGTGGTGATATAGATGACACTATTCAAAGTAAGTGAAAATTCAATATAAAGTGATGTTAGATTTTTTTTTTTTGAGAGATTGGAGGAAGCAAGATGAGTTGAGGATAAACAAAAGTAGAAAGGTGATAAGAATATTAGATTGTAGGAACTCAAAAATATAATGTGGATCAACACCCATCTACTTGTGAAGTAGTATGGGAAGTAAAGCAAATGTCAAGGAAAAAATGAGAAACTAGGGTAGATGGAGAATACTTTGCACCACTGTATGGTCATGTGTATGTGAAATATAAAAAGACTGCTACCGAGAAGTTATGAGGGAACTAGCTAAGATATTTAAACATGTGATGTTGAAGGATTTCTAGAAATAGAAGTAATAATGATAGTGTATTATTGAAATAAAATAAATTAAGTAAAAATTACGAGAAATAGTCTTGGATTATGAGTAGATATTTAATATTTTGTTGGAATAAAAGAAATTAAGCAACAATAGTGAAATAGTCTAGGATTATGACTAGATATTTAATATTTTGTTGAATAGGTTGTTTGTTCAAATCAAGGATGTACAACAATGTCAGAAGTTCATTATAGGTATATTGTTGCAGATACAATTCCCAATAAATCAACAAAAGGTTTTGGTGTAGACTATGCATTAGAGTATGCGATCTGGTTAGAGTCTATTCTAGGAGGTTAATATTTCCCAAGAATGGTGCACGTGTAGTATCAGCTTACGAGATTAATGATGTAAAACTTGCAAGAAATCAATTCAAGGAAAGGAATGGAGGAAACATGTGGTGTATACTCTTTTGTGCTTAAGGATACCACTAAAATGAGTTCCCTATGTTGGCTGTATATATAGCAACTGGTGCTCCAAATTCTTTCACCATAGGATGGTAGGTGGTTTTGTGTGAGATATGTAAGAAATGGGGTCAGCCCCCTCTAAAGTGTCCTATGATTTAGAAATAAAAAACCACTTCTAATATCCCATTTTTATGTTTCTATACTTGTAACTAAACATGTAATTACTTGCAATCTCATGGAAAGGAGATAAATAAGAGGATCCACATGTGTAAGAATGAATGTGAGTTCCTAAGTTGTATTATGAATTGTAAACTTAGGAGAGTGAAGACTTGACCTGACTAAAATGATTAATTGAATGGATGGGTAGCCATGAGATAATAATGGGTATCACTTGGCGCAACCATCACTTAACAAGGAAAATGAGCTAATGTCACTTAATTTTATAAAGTGACGCGTGAGTTATGATTAAACGATTAGTCCTAGGTGGGAATGATGAAGAAACAATTTGTCCTAGCAAGGCCCTAACAAAAAACTATGGCTTAACAAATATCACAAGGCTAATTAGCACTAAAAGTTGATAAGTTAAATCAATAAATTATCCAAGATGTGATTGATATCTTCGTCTCAGCAAAATGATACTTACTCAAAACATACTCGATGTTAATAAGATAAAATGGGCCTTTATCGTCTCAAATTAAAAATGGATTAATGTAATGTTAATTGGTTAAGTTAACTAGGATAGGCTAACTAGTTAAGTTAAGCTAAAGGTAAAGCTAGTTAGTTGAGCTAAACAAGTTAAGCTAAGTCTTAGTTAAATTAGTTAACTAGTTAAAGTTAATTAAGTAAAAAGATAAGATGAGTTAATTATATTAAAGTTAAAGTTAACTAAAAGCTAAATACGTGTAACTAAGAATAAAATAAGGTAGAATGTTAAGTAAAATCTATAAAAGAAAAACATTACTTGTTAACTTTTAGAGTAAAATATGTTTTAAAAACATTTTATTAAAAGTTATTTATAGGAGGGTCTTTAAAATCCTAAGGGTAATTAATAAAAAGGGGTGAAATCATGTACCAGGGTGTCTATTTGGTGAGAATAGACATTCAAAAATTTGTATTTGACAACCTTTCGGCAAAACAATTTTATGTTTTTGACCGAACTAATTTATTTTTTCGGTTGAAAACATGCAACTAACATTCGGCCGAAAAAAAAGGTTTGCCCAAAAGGTAAAGTTAACCAAGTGACCCGTAATGCACACTTTGCATGAAAAGCTAGGAAAATAATGTCCGACAAATAGTTTTTTGGTCGGACAATTATTCAGCTGAACTAATTTTCGACCAAAAAATGTTTTCAGTCGAACAAGTGTTCATCTGAACAAACGTCATGTATCTATTAACCGAGCGCAACATTTTGTTATTTCACTGTTTTTTCTCTGCTCATGTTGTTTCTACGATCCATTGTTGTGTCCTCTCTGGTGCTTTGGTGTGCCCTCTCTGGTGCTTTGTTGCCTCCTCTCTCAGGCTCTGGTGCACTGTGAAAGGTTTTTTCTCCTTGTCCTCTCTGGTGCTCTGTTGCGTCCTCTATGGTGCTCTATTGCGTCCTCTCTTGTGCTCTGTTGCGTCCTATGTGGTGCTCTGTAGCATCATATCCAGTGGTCTATGCGGTGGTGGAGCTTCTCAACCCATCGTTTGCGCAGTGCTGGAGCTTCTCGACCTTCGTCTGCATGATGGTAGAGCATCTCTGCATTTAGTTTGTGTGCGGTGGTTGAGGTAATTTGATTTTGGCCTCACTCTTTCACCGTATGTAACTAGAATAATTTGAGCTTATGTAACTATATGTCCAACAACTACAAGTCTGTATCTAAATGAATTTTAGCTATTATTTATTTTTTTGCAACAACTTTGTTGTCTAATTTAGTTTTTTACACCACTATCCTAAATGTAAGTTTTTTTTTACCCCACTTAACTTCATAAATAGACAAGGATTAAACTTCATGTGATTATCAATTTTTGGAAACTTTTTTGTACTTACCTTCACGTGTTTTTCCCTCACGATGATTTTTTGTTGTAAGGGGATCGATTTGATTTCTCTCTGCAATTTCATTTCTCACGGGATGTACTTGATCTCCCTCTGCTTATTTTCATGGGTCTATGCCTCTCTATTTTTTGTTGACTCTATGATCTCCTCATCGTGATTTCTCATGAGCTCTGCTTGATCTCTCGCTATGATTTTTCACAGGTCTATCTGATATTTGTGATTTTATTTCTCTCACGAGCTATCTGATATTTGTGATTTCATTTCTCTCATGGATTGTCTCATATTTGTGATTTGATTTCTCTCATGAGATCTGATATTTTCTATTTTATTTCTCTCATGGGTTGGGCTAAGTTTGATATCTGTGATTTGATTTCTCTTGTGGACTAAGTCAGATATGTGTGATCTGAGTTGGATATCTGTGATTTGATTTATCTCATGTCCTAAGTCGGATATGTGCAATTTTGTTTTCCTATGGGTTCAATCTCTCTCTATTGTGATTTTCCTCAATGTGCTTGTGATCTCCCTCTTCTTTGATTTTTCATTAGTGTGCTTACAATATCCCTCTAATGTGATTTTCCCTCAGCATGTTTGTTTACGGGCTCAAACTCTTTTGTTGCGATTGATCTCTATGTGAGTTTAGTGGGTTATTATTTATGATCTTACTTCTAGACCCGCCTCTAGGATTTAATGGGTGGGTGATTGCTTACAGGTTTGCCTCTCGAACTTGATCTTTGTAGCACCTGTGTGTCATTGCTTAACCCTAGTCACTTGCATTATTTTATGACTGACTGATTGGAGAACATGATTTTTTTTTACTCCTATTCTCTCTCTCTCTTTAATGTACGTATATTGTTTAACAAGTTCGAGTTGTCCCTTCGGTGACAAGATCAAATTTAGAACTAGCTGAGTATAAGGAAGATCTGAATAATGGCTATAATCCTTTATTGCTTCTTTTACTATGCATGTCATTTGAAGTTTATTTTATTGTACATGTTATTTTCGATTTATTTTATTATACATATCATTTTTTCTTATATGATCAAACTCTTTCATTCATCATATAAGCTTCGATCAAAATCTTTCATTGTTTAAACTGCAAAACTATCAGTTGAATTCATTCTTTGGAGCCACTTAATTTCCATCTTAGGTATCTTGAGGTTATAGCTTGAACTTTGAAAACTTCCTCCACTTTTGCATCCAAGGGATCATTAGACTCCAACAGAGGAAACAACTCATTATTGTCCATTTCAAGAGCATCCAAGTAATTTTACTGCAACTTCCAACTATAGAAAAATACTTCATTATCTTAATCATCATGGTCTAGGTTCTACATGGTTTTAAAGGAACCAAAAAACCCTTGAACGTTGAAAACAACATAATTTTATAGTGCTTCCAAATGACTTGATGACCTCAAAAATTATTATAAGTAGTCAACTAATTACCGTGCAATAATTATAGCTTTGACAATATTTATTGTTCACCTCATTCATTATAAGTTTTCAACTAATTAACATGTTATAATTATCTCTTCTAAAATATTCAGATGACAATTTTATTCACTTCATGTCACCTCATAAAATAAGTTATTTATAAGAATCATGTTAGAAAACAAGACTGCAGAGCAATAACAGATATACAGTTAAAGTAATAAACAAGATGCAAAACACATTAAAACATTACAGAGAGACATAGATACAACGTGGTTCACCCAAACAATGGGCTGCGTCCACAAAGAAATTGTTAGTCCTTTTATTACAGTCCGAAAAGATGAAGGGATACACCATGTAGAAAAACCGCTACACTTCCTCTTCACGCTGTCATAGTCTCTCTTCCAATACAATACAATACCATGCTTAGTTTTTTACAATGCTTTCTTTTATAGGGTAAATACAATGGAAAATTTCTAGGGTTAACCCAATACCATGGGCCTGCAATACTGTTGGCCAACACACATCCCCAAAAAAAATTCTTGGGGGCGGACCCCCTTTTCTCGGGGGCATTACCCCCGAACCCCCGTGTTTCAAAGGAATTTCCCCTGATCCCCCTTTTTCAGGGCACTGCCCCGAACCCCAAGGTAGGAGGAATGAGTGTACAATACTCCTAGGTTACAATCACAACTAAATAATATCTCTGGATCTGGAAGATTAGGCTCCACAACCAAAAATCTCCACTTGGAGAGTGATCACAACAACTCCATCGCTACTGCACTTGCTGGACTATGCTCTGGACCTTGGACTTGGCAAATTTCTTATTTTTACCTTCATGCTTGAATGCCAACAAAAACTGAGCAGGAGCTCAGTTTCTCTCTGGTTACTCCCTTTGTCAACATATCTATAGGATTCTGGCTAGTGTGTATCTTTTCAGTTTTAACAATTCTTCGTCTAGAACAAATCTTTTGAAGTGGTACTTGAGTTGTATATGTTTAGTCCTTGAATGAAAGGATGAGTTTTTTACAATATGAATGGCACTCTAGCTGTCACTGTACAACTTACTATTCTCCTACTTCTTACCCAATTCTTCCATGAACCTCTGCAACCAAATCATCTCCTTACTAGCCTCTGTAGCAGCAACATACTCTGCTTCTGTTGTTGAAAGTGCAACAAACTGTTGTAGTTTTGAAATCCAACTTACTACTATTCCACCCATAGTAAACACATACCCTGTGGTGCTCCTCCTACTTTCTTTATCACCAGCCATATCTACATCAACATATCCCTGTAGAAGAGTGTCTGAACCTCCAAAACATAATACATGAGAAGTGGTACCTCTCAAATACCTGAGAATCCACTGTACTGCTTTCCAATGCTCTTTACCTGGATTATTCATATACCTGCTCAAAATTCCCACTGCATGTGCAATATCTGGTCTTGTGCACACCATGGCATACATCAAGCTCCCAACCATTGATGAATAGGGAATCTTGGACATGTGATCTATCTCTTCCTATGTCTCTGGACACGTATCCTTTCTTAGTTTGAAATGGCTGGCCAAAGGTGTACTGACTGGTTTTTCATTTTGCATTCTAAACTTCTGCAACACCTTTTCTATGTACTAACCTTGAGATAACGTCAATTTGTGATTTTTCCCATGTCTTGTTATTCTCATACCAAGGATTTGCTTTGCAGCACCAAAATCCTTCATCGCAAATGATTTAGCTAGTTTTCGTTTGAGCACATTTATATCCTGCATGTTAGACCCTATAACAAGCATGTCATCTACATACAATAACAAAATAATATATCTTTCGTTATCTAGCCTCTTGAAATAAACATAGTGGTCAGAATGACATCTATCATAACCTTGTTCTATCATAAAATTATCAAATTTTAAATACCACTACCTTGGAGCTTGCTTATGGCCATACAAGCTCTTCTTCAACTTGCAAACCAAATTCTCCTTCCCTTTGACCTCATACCCTGTAGCTACTGCATATAAATCTCTTCCTCCAAATCCCCATGGAGGAAGGATGTTTTTACATCTAACTGTTCAAGATGCAAATCTTCTACCGCCACTAGACTTAAAATAGTTCTAATTGAAGTCATTTTAACAATAGGAGAAACTATTTCATCAAATTTTATACCTTTTTCTTGTGCAAACCCCTTTACAACAAGTCTAGCCTTGTATTGCTTCTTTCCTCCATCTTCTTCCTTCAACCTGTAAACCCATTTATTCTGCAATGCCCTTTTTTCTGTAGGCAACTTAACTAGATCTCAAGTCTGGTTTCTTACCAATGAGTCCATCTCCTCATCCATGCCTTGCTCCCACTTCTTTATAGTTTCTACCTGCATTGCTTCTTCAAAACATTCTGGTTCACCAGAATCAGTCATCCATAAATAATATAGTGAAGGATATAATCGTTCAGGGGGTTTACTTAACCTGGTAGAATTTCTTATAGTTGTAGAAGTTTCAGGTACCTACTGCCGCTCTTGATTTTTTGGTGCTTTTGGAACTTCATTCTCTTTGATTTCATCAAGCACTGTGTACTCTGTGTTTTCCTTTTATTATTTCGTTCCATGGAACCGATCTTTATACATGACCTTTTCATTAAACACTACATCTCTACTCCTAATTATTTTGTGATTTTTAAGATCCCATAAGCAATAACAAAAATCATCAACCCCGTATCCAATAAAGGTACATTTCTTGGATTTAGCCTCAAGCTTTGTTCTATCATCTTTATCAATATGGACAAATGCTTCACAACNTGAGTTATTTACCTGTTTACCTGTCCATGGCTTTTCTGGAATGCCACCATCTAATGCGCTTGAAGGCCCTATATTTATTAAATAAACAATAATGTTTACAGCATCAGCCCAAAACATTAAGGGCAACCCTCCATGCAATCTCATACACCTTGCACGCTCCATGATCATTCTATTGATCCTTTCTGACACACCATTTTCTTGGGGTGTTCCAGGGACCGTCTTCTCTCTGCGAATCCCATTGCATGAATGGTAACTGTCAAACTCCTTGCTGTAGTACTCACCTCCATTATCTGATCTAAGACATTTCAACTTTTTTCCTGTCTCATTCTCAGCCAAAGCTTTCCACTTCTTAAAAGTATCAAACACATCAGATTTCTGTCTAATGCAATAAACCCAAGTTTTCCTAGCTGCATCATCAATAAAAGTAACATAATAACGAGAGCCACCAAGAGATTGTACCTGAGCTGGTCCCCATAAATCTGTATGGACAAGATCTAAATTTTCACTCTTCTTTTGTTTCCCAAACCTAAGAAATATAACTCTCTTATGTTTTCCATAAACACAGTTCTCACAAAATTCCAAACTTACCTGCTTTAGATCAGGAAGCAGTTTGCTTGAGTGGAGAATCTGCATCCCCTTCTCACTCATGTGGCCAAGCCTATGATTCCACAACACTGCACCTATTTCTGTGGAAGCTATAGAGATAGAATAATCAATATTATGAGGACATAAATATAATGTACCTATCCTATATCCTTTTGCAATTACCATTGATCCTTTAGTGATCTTCCGCCACGTTTCTCTAACATAGACAAACAACTGCTATCTCCCAGCTTCCCTATTGATATTAGATTTATTTTCATAGAAGGAATGCACCTTACATCCATTAGCATCCATTCACTTCCATTATTTAACTTAATCTGTACCTTACCCTTTCCAACAATTTTACATGGTTCATCATCCCCCAATAGCACATGCCCAAAATAACCTTGAGCATAATCATGAAATAATTTCCTATGGGGTTTACCATGACATGAAGCCCCTAAATATACTACCCAGTAATCACTAGTATTATCTAATGCAATAATCAAAGCATCTTGTAACTCATCACCTACTACATTCACTTCCTGAGTAGTCTCTTGTTGTCTATCTCCTTTATTCTTTCGAGGTCTGTAGTATTTCTTCAGATGTCCTTTCTTACCACAGTTCCAACACTCTATTTTTCCAAGTCTAGACTTGGATTTGCCATTTTTAGACTTTCTGTGATTTCCTAGGCTCCTTCCTCTCTTGTTTTGTCTCCCTCTGCTCTCCATGGTCAATGCATTACTTCATGTCTCACCCGTGCTTTTTCTTCGCATTTCCTTGCTAAGAATAACACCAACAACATCATCAAACTTAAGAGTGTTTGAATTAGGGACAAAGTTACTTACATCCATGACCAAGCTATTCCAGCTTTCTCGCAATGACCACAATATTAGAAGAGCCCTAACCTCATGATCAAAGTTCACTTTTACAGAACATAACTGACTAGTAAGTGCGTTAACTGGCTAGTAACTGGCTGGTTTGCTTTTCTTCCCAATGATAGGTACAGATCCTTTTGGTACAAATAGTCCTCCATTTGCATCTTCCATAACTGATAGTTTTTGCCGTTAAATTTCTCGACCCTAAACTTTTCTTCTGCTGCCATTGCTCCCACTCAAACAAGGAACCCTTCTTTCCTACGAGTTTACCAACCAAATAGACCTTTTGGCTTCGATACCAATTGTTAGAAAATGTGATTGCAGAGCAATAATAGATATACAGTTAAAGCAATAAAAAAGATGCAAAACACATTAAAACATTATAGAGAGACACAGATATAACGTGGTTCACCCAAACGATGGGCTACATCCACAAATAAATTGCCAGTCCTTTTATTAGAATCCAGAAAGATGAAGGGATACAACCTACAACAAAACCGCTGCACCTCCTCTTCACGTTGTCACAATCTCTCTTCCAATACAGTACAATACCATGCTCAGTTTTTTTACAATGCTTTCTATTATAGGGGAAATACAATTGGAAAATTCTAGGGTTAACCCAATACCATGGGTCCGAAATACTGTTGGCCAACACACATCCCAAAAAAAATTTCTCGGGCGTGGACCCCTGTTTCTCGGGGGCGCTGCACCTGAACCCTCTTATCTCGGGGTCGCTGCCCCCGAACCGTTGTGTCTCAGGGGCATTGCTCCTGAACCCCAAGGCAGGGGGAATGAGTGTACAGTACTCTCGAGTTACAGTCACAACTGAATAATATCTCTGGATCTGGAATATTAGGCTCTACAACCAAGAAATCAAAATTAAAAAACTCCTTTCTTTTCACTCACTAAAACATGGACATATGGTATATCAATTATTTTTTACAATTGTCAGTAACACTATTTATTTTCAGCTGTGCAATTCATTGGAAACTATTTCAATCCATTGCTAGAATAAATTCAAAGCCACCAGTGATTTTGTGAAAAGAAAACACTTCAGCACATGTAAGAAAAAAATGAAATCATAACATATTGGGTGTAATATCCCGAATTTTGGACCTACCATTTATACGCATGAGCCTATTGATCATGATGATTATATTGATAAGTTTATTTTATATTGGGTCAAAGAACCCACTGCATATGAACATGATGATTGTTTTGAATATTGGGCGTAAGCCAATTGTTGATGATATATATGTATATATATGTTGGCTGTGTTGGGCATGGACCCTGAAGCACATAATTGATGAAATGTTTTGTGTTTGGCGGGGACTTTGAAGCACATGATCGATGAGATGTTTTGTGTTGAGAAAGAGGCCTTGGAGCACATGAGTACTTACATTTGTGTTGAGCATAAAGCTCTGGAACACATGAAAATATAATTTGGAAATGTTGGGCATAAGCTCTGGAGTATTCCATGCTGGTGTTGAGCATAAGCTATAGAGCATCGGATCTTTGGACATTGTATCCCTTGGTGTATCATACAAGTACATCCTAGCATTTAGTCTTGAGCGAGAGCTATGGAATTGCACTATGTTTGTAACTCCCTATTATAAACATTGAGTATGGGCTCTGGTAAGTGCTAGGGGTTACTGAAAATATTAAAATCACCTACAGGTGAAAACGACTTGAGATTAATATTGATCTCATCATACTTATTTTTAAAGTGATCAAATGAAATTTTGAATTTCTGTATTCTCCTCAAGTATTGAAGAACTACCGCATTATACGGGGGAAATCCAACATGCAAGGATTTTTAGAGTTGCCTAGCCTAGTCGACCTGAGCCATCTATCTAATTGACCTTCATAAATAAGTGTCGTTAAGTCTAGGGATCATGACACACGATGGCTGAATACAAGTGTTAACAAGTATTTTAATACTATGTATTTTATACATAGTATGTATAAAGAATTAATTATGGTTGATTATATAATTGAATAAAGAAAGAAGAGGAGCTCCACCAATTATTATTTATTATTAAAGGATTAATAAATAGTGAAATATATATGAAAGCCTAACTAGGAACTAGTTAAAAGTTCCTAGGTTAAGAATTGAAAATTACCCCAGTAAATTAAAAAGGGATAAATAAAGAAATCAAGGATTTCTTGATTTAACAGCCCCTTTGACTGAAAAGTCTCTCTATAAACAATTAAGACAAGAAACGTCTCGGGGTTCTAATTTTTGTAGGAGAATTATTATTCTGCCTGTTTTTGCTCTCAAGTGTTTTCTTGGAGAACTTTTTCCTGCAAGGAAAATAGGACTGAGTCAGAAATGAACACCATTTAGGAAACCCTACCTTAGGAGCTCTAAGCTACTTGCATGTTGGAGTCCATCTCGGGGGGATTCGGATTAGAACCAGGAACGGTTCTAGGTCATGGTTGGGTGGATCGTGGTAGTTCCTAAGTGATTTGGTCATAAAAAATAGGTCAGATCTGCATTGAATTTCTAATGCTAGTTATTTAAGTGTGCAGGTGCAATCATTGAGATAGATTCAAATTCGGGTATGAAACCCTTGAAGGCCTATTCTATTTATTTCCTAAAGATTCATTACTATTTATGTTAAGTAATGGATGCAATGTAAATTCTAACCCTAATGGTTAAGTGTTATGGTTAACAATATGCCAGGGTTTGTATTTGTAATTTATTAATCATAGGCTGTAGAACTCCTATTATATACTCGTTATGTTCAGGGTGGTATTATTCATATATGTTATTGTATTAACTAAGTTTTGATCTTAGTATTATGTTTATACTTTGTTCTCTATGTTTAATACTCTGCTGACATATTCCATTTGTCAACAGAGGCTTGCCCTAAATTTTGAAGAAACTAGTTCAGTAGTAAGTAATTAAAATATTAATTATGATAACTATTACAAGTTTATATTTTAAACTAGATCTACTAAGAATATAGTTCATATAATAAACAAGCTAAACAAATTATTAAATACCTTCCAAGGTCTGCTCCACATAATCATTTAAAAACAAATTAAATATTATAACATTCCATTAAATAAACATAATCATAATTAACCAAACATAGAAGGTATCATGACCATCCATGTGGTCCAGTATCAAGTCTCTGTCTTATCCACGGGAGCGTCACCTAGGAACCAATATGATATCACGTCCATTCATATTGGGGTGGTTAAAAATTAAAAAATTTAAAGTCAATATATTGGTGGTATATTAGGGGTAACAAGGGTTTTTTTTAAGTATATAAATATCCAATATGTTTAGGGTTATTTTATTCCAAATTTTTTGCTCACGCCCTTCTCTTCTCTGCAAAACTGCACATTTTTTCCTTCTGCTCTGCGTGAACCTGGTTCTGAACTGCTCCTGCGTGAAGGTGGGTTCGCGGCCAACCGGTCAAGGGGTTTCTTCCGCGGTCGTCTATATTTTCTACTATGAATTCCACACTACAAAAATCGAAGACAATATTCTATGCCTAGATCCTCATCGATCCTACATAGGATTAGATTCAATCCATTCTAGTAGGCTCTTGGACGAAGTTGCGCATTCGAAACAGATCGAATGATGCGAATTTGGTACTGTTTGGTGTAGAATTCCGATTGATTTCGTGCGATGGAGGGTTCGCAGAACGACAGCAGCAATGGTTGCCCCCTTTCTTAACCAAGACGTATGATATGTTGGATGACATGGCCACGAATGCTATGGTGTCATGGAGCCCCAGCAGCAATAGTTTTATTGTGTGGAATCCCACTGAATTCTTCAGTGTCCTTCTTCCCACTTACTTCAAGCACAGTAACTTCTCCAGCTTCGTCAGGCAGCTGAATACATATGTAAGTACGACTCTACATGAATGTATAAATTCCTCTGAATTGATTATGTGGGTATTTGTATTTCTAGAGGGTTTTTGTTTCTTTGAGTTTATGCAAAGAGTGGCTCAGAGGTCAGGTCTCAGTGTTGAGGGTAGCTATTTCGGAAAAATTGCCTGGGACTTGCACCAGGTTTCATCCTTTTTAAAATTGTCAGGATTTTGCTCCCGGTGGTATTTCTTTGAAAATTGCCCACAATTTGCACCCGGCTCTCATCCCCTTGAAAATCCCGCAACTCGCACCTAACCTAATCTCTTGGAAAATCGAGTCCCACTCACACATGTTCTTGTCCCTTTGAAAATTGCCCATGATTTATCACTTTGAATGTTGCCCGAAGCTTTCATCTGGCCTTATTACTTTGAAAATTGCGTGTGACTTATATCTGGTGTCATCCCTGTGAAAGTCGCCCGAAAGTTGAACCAGTAGCAACTCATTGAAAATTGCCCAATACTTGCATCTAGCCTTATCACGTTAAAATTTGCCCCAGGCATGCAGCCGAATTCATCCAGTTGAAAATTGTTGATACCCAACCTCATCCTTTCAAAGATTGGCTAGAAATTGTGCCCAGTCTCATCTCTTCAAAGATTGCCCGGCCTTATCCCTTCAAAAATTGCCTGGTGCTTTCACCTGACTTCTTTATCCAAGACTTGCACCTGGCCTTATCCGTTTGAAAGTTGAAAGATGCACCCAACCTCATCCCTTCAAGAAAAAGCAAAAATCCTGGATCTTGCACCTGGCCTTGTCCTTTTAAGATTAGCCTAAGACTTGCACCCAACCTTATATCTCTAAAAACTGCCAGAGGCATGCATCCGAATTCAGCCCTTTGAAAATTGCCCCAATCTTGTACCCAGCCTAATCTATTTATGTTATCAGAAGTTCGACTAGCAAACCTTATGTTCTCGTGTACGTTCTCATATGCATTTCCAACTTGGCACTGCATTAGTACATTACTAATCAATTTTATATGCATAGTATATGATGGGAGGAGGTCTTGATATTACATTAATATGCTTTGAGTCAATTTTGCATCTAAACTAGATGCTGCGAGGGGTCTTGACACTACATGAGGACATTGCAAATCATCAATTTTGATATGCATAATATATCTTAGGAGGACGGGGTCATGTTTCTTATCCTCCAAAATTCTTTGCCTCATATCTTGTTTCTGATTACATAGCTTTGAAACTGATGCAATACGGGTGGATAGACCACAACAAGGATTGAACCCCAGTAAATGACTTGATACTTGATCAGTGTCACCAGTGAACTGACACCATCCACTCAATCAATCAATCAATCCCACAAAATAAGCTTGGAGCAACATTGCAAAAGGTGCTCTTCTTCTGATATAATAACAGCATGACATCATCATCAGCAGTATTCAATCAAAGCACCCAGATTGGCATGAGAATATGGAAAGTTGATCTTCTATCCTCTCAAAGTAATCATGAAGAACACGGTTTGTAATATGTATTCAATGTTCATTGTCTTCCAAACTCCTTCAAATCTGTGTTAAAAACCTTTGCTTTGAGCCCAAAAAAGGTCACCATCAGGTTCTGGTATAATGCTCGGGTTGCTTTTTGAGTGTTATTTGTAAGCATGAGAATCCTGCATGATCTATATTGATATGTACTGGAAACGGTGCAGGTTCAGGTGCTGGGAAGCAATTAAGGAAAAACACCTTCCACCTTTATAACAATGGTACTTGATATCTCTATACCATCTCAGAGCTTTTTAGGACAGAGTGCTGTCACAATGGTTGTGCTAGGCCATGGACTTCCAGCAACTCCATTGCTGATATAGTAATATCCTTAATAAACTCCAAACTCTTACCCATCTTTAATGATCTTGTTAGATTTCACAAGTGCTCCTAACGGTAAAGGAAAGGTAGCTGCTGCAATCTTTGCTGCTAGAGATGAACCTTCAGGAGGGTCTCTTAAGCAACTCAACAATCTCTATGATCATTTCCTCAAAATCTTCATCACTTTCTTCACCTAAAAAATGCCATTGTCATTTGTTAATCAACCATTCTCCTCTTCACTTCTACTTGTTGTACAAGCCTAGTGAACCTCAAGATTTCTAACACCAAATTTTTTTGTGGAATTTTTAGTGTTAACATGTAGGAAGGGTGTTTCTTTGCCAAATACCTCAGAAGGAGATTTTTTGATAATGCAAAATAACGTTTATTGTAGCCAGCTAATTTCTACACTTATGATGTATCAGTTGTTGCTGGGAGGTTGAATGATCGAGTTGTACAATGAATGATTTTTTATCTTTGCCATAAACATTCCTTGAAAGATAGGAAGAATTTCATTATATCTTGAGTAGAAACCTTGACACTTAAAGCATGAAGGTCATATCTCCTGTTAATAGATCATGAAAGGGCAGGCAATGCACATATTTCATCATAGGATCCCCAATGAAACTCAAAATTTAAAAGATTAGTTGCTTTCATCAGAGTGGCCATGGTTACTGTCAGTCCATTTGTGGAAATGCTACTGACCACTTCCTACTGGCAAGTAGATTCAACTAATTTTGTGACCTGTAAATTGGAAAAAGATATGGATATTTCTAAGTTTCTAACAACATTCTTATGTCATCATTATTCTGGGGCTTCTGGAAGCTTTAGCTAGATAAAGGATAATTATTTTGTGACCTTACTTTGACTATAGAGAGCTAATAAATGACAATGCAGGGCTTGAGTGGAAGTTGATGTCCCTTTGTCTGTGGCCTGGGAATTGTGGTATGACAGGGAAGGTGTGAACCATTGGATGCCTTGGATTGCTTCCGTAAAGGTACCGAATACTTGTCCATTCTCTACAATGTTCTTTCTTTTCCTCATTTCTATCCTTTATACAATCCAGGCAAGAACAAAAATTACTGCTGATTCCTTTTACTTTATCCTAGAAATGGATGAAATTAAAGAAGTAATATTGACTGACAGTATTGAATCTTTTATAGAGTATTCCGTCTAGTAAATATGTATACATAATACAGTCTTCTTCTGCATGAACCTTGGATGCACTCACAGGGTCATCCAATGCCTAGTGAAATTTACACCTTCTCATGCCAGGCTGAAATCTTGGACAAAGTTTCCAGTAAGCTAAGTATATAAAAAATAATTCCAACTACAATGGGCCTTTGGAAAGAGTAGTTTCGCTAGAGTCAAAATAAAAAAGTTGTCTCCTCTTTGTAAGCCATTCTTCTGTTATTGATGTTAGTCCAGTGGGCAAGCCAACTTCTGTTGATAACTTGATTGTGTTATAATGTACCTCATGAAGGCATAATTAAGATGCTATTAAATTTTTTCCCCTTGGAATTTAGAACCCTGAGAAACCTCTGGGAACTTCCCCTCATTCCAAGGATGGTACCCAGTGTGAAGCGCATGGCATAGACTTAGTGTGCCTAATCTGTTAGGTACATTGAGTGGGGGAAACCTCTAGGCACTTCCCCTCATTCTGAGGATGGTACCCAGTGTGAAGCACATGGCATAGACTTAGTGTTCCTAACCTGTCAGGGACATCGAGTGAGGTCCCCACACATATCAAGTACATCACATAGGCAGCCAGTCCTAGGACTTGATCCCAAGATCTGCTTTAATTCACAGCACTCAACTAGTTGAGCTAGCCCACTGGGCTATTAAAATGCTATTAATTAATTATCAAATGCATTAGTATCAATGTAAGATCACCAACATGAGACAACCATTCATCTAAGGGGGATGAGTCATAAACAGAGCCCCAACCTATTGTACATATTTACAATTCATATATTCAATTATGTTTTATTAGACATTATGTCTCTTACATGCTACCTTCTTATAACTGGGTAAAATGCATTGTGACCTGTCTCAAATGGACCTTGGCAGCCTTTGTTTGCTACAGAGATAAATGTGGCAACATTGATTGATGATCCTATAAAATGTCATATATTATCTTTAAGGGACCACATTTTACTCTCTTTTGCTTTTATAATCAGGATTTGTTTCTCCAAGAATCCAGACAAGTTAGCACTGGTAGCATGTAAAGTGTTCATGTGGCATATTCATGCTCCATTGGAAGAATGGAGAGAACTCTTTCTTGAAGAGCAGTCTATATGAATATTTTGAAGGTAAACAACATTCTGTTTTACTGGAACACGCATAACTCTACAGTGTTGTTTGATCTGGCACTGCTCGGATGAAATCTCCTTTGTACCTGGACATGACGTTAAAATGATGAAATTTAAAGAATGAAAACAATTCATTAGGTTATCACTTGTAGCTCTTATTGTAACTAAAGAAAACCTGTGCCGTGAAGAAATATTTTAATAAGACTCTTTCTGAGTTTGTATGTTTCATTTGGCCATACATACCATCTTTTGAATGGAATCAAGCAGTGGATATAACAGGTGGTGTGGACCCAACAAAGCTCGATTTGAATTGAAAGCATTTCTATCAGTATAGTGGTTCCCTAACCACTCCTCCATGTACAGAGGGAGTGATGTGGATGGTGATGAAAAAGGTAAAGTGACCATATCACAATCTTGCTAAGTACCTTTTCTTGTTTTCAATAGAATGTGCAGTTTCCTGTTGTATCCATGACATGCTTCACGGATCTATATACATTAGTTACTGCGCCATGTAGAGTATGAAGTTGAACCCCAGATAATGTATGCATACCTTAAGGTTTCAAAGAAATCACATCACAACCTTTTATAAGATAGATAACTACCAGAACTATCTGGTCAAAATGTATATGATGTGTGGTTTCTTATTGTGTATTATTGCTTAGTATAAACATTAAGCATTCAACAGAGATATAAGAACCTTAATGTTGGTTTTGTGTTTGCATTTCTGTATAGCAAGTAGTTTCTTTACTAGGATTTATCTATGCAGACTTGAAGTTGGATTAACCTTCATGGGTTTGGGATTTACTGATTCCATCTTCTAACTTTAACAGATACACAAATTCTCTCCCATGTAAGTGGATATGTTATAGGCTGCTCTCAAGGTAGAGCACAATTTCAGTTCTGGTTTCTCTAGTTTCTTTCTATTCACTAGAATGAAATGTCTCTGCTTATGAAGGAGTGCATGAGTTTATTTAGAGAAAAACATTTTTTAAAAATGACTTCAATTTTTGAATGCATTGTGGTTTTTCTTTTTAAGTAGAATGTATATGTTACATATTGCAGCATGAAAATTCTTGCCCAACTCAAGCTCTGAATGGAAGAAGTGTATATAAGAGGAAATTAGCATGATTCCTTCCGAGTAATGGAGGAGCACAGGTCTATACATGAAATGTCTTTTCTCACATTTCGTGCATTACTCCTATTTCCAAGGAGGTCATCACCCTCCTATTTCTGGATTTTTTGCTTCTAGTGTACAATTTTAGCTGAATCAACTGCCTGTATTCCATTCTCATTTGACCTGTTTATACATCAATTGATATGGAGATTTGGAAAGCTTCATCTTCCAAGGTTTGCATGTTCAAAATTGGTAGAGCAAACTTGAGTTACCCGTCTGTCTGAAAAGAAATTATGGCCTCCGAGACCAATCAACTTCCTAGAGAAATTATGGCCTCTGAGACCAATGACTCGGGTTTCTCTTCACTGCTAGAATGAAGTGAGAAATGTAATGGCTCTCAAAGATGTTTTTTGCCAATATGGTTAATGTAATCACAGTGTAAAGAGGAAAAGTAGTCTCTCTTTGGCTGTGGAAAGGCTCCAAGAGTTTATTCTTTCATAGTTGCTTCTGTGGTTATAATATTTTTAATGTGTTTAGTCTTGGATTCTTGTTGCATGATTTTATATCCTACATTAACTCTATGCCTTTGTTGTAAGGATTTGGACTATACTGAAATATCAAAGTATGTGAACCATACTATTGACTTTCCTGTTCTAAATGCTAGCATTATTGTTTTCTGGATAATTAATCTCATTATATTGATTTCATCATGCACATCTTATGAATTTCTTGGTAGTTTTGTTTGCTGGTGTACATTGAATGTTGAATCTCTTGTTCATATTAAAGTTATGATGTTCCACAATTTATGATAAGCTGTCATTGTTTTACCTGTTTCCACATTGTGTGTTAAATTTTTCGAGTCCAATTGGTATGGAAGTTTGGGCAACTCCATCTTCCTGGGTTTGCATGTTCAAAATTTGGCTCGGCAACCTTGAGCAACTCATCTAAGGAACAAGTAGCCTCTCAGACTTACCAGCTTAATTTTTAGTCAATGTGACTGCTGAGTCAACAAATTCTGCTAAGATTTGATTTTTGAATAGCTCATATGATATGTTCTCACAAGAAACTCCACCGACCTGATATAGGATTGCCAAAAATTTCAGGTACTTAATAAAGAGTATATCCATGTAATATTTCCATTTTTAGCTTGTGTCTGCATAGTTCTTTAAATATCTATAAACATTTACCACCTCAACAAGCAAATTGAGATCAAATGACATGTAGCTTGGAAAAAAAAATCCAACAGTCAAGGCTACTACAATCAATTTTTTCCAAAATGTGTATTCATATTATTATTAATATATTTTGAAACTCTGGTTAGTTTTCCATAAACAAAGACAAATGGATCCATTCAAATATAAAATGCATGTAGATATTAGATTTAAAGATTCTCAATAATAAAACCTGGGACCTGCGTATTTTCTTACTACATCTTAAACTCCTCCATATAGTGAAATTCATCCATTGTGGCAGAGGATAAAATATAACCTGGGACCTGCGTATTTGCTTACTACTTCTTAAACTCCTCCATATAGTGAAATTCATCCATTGTGGCAGACGATAAAATCTTAACCTGGCACCTGTGTATTTGCTTACTACTTCCTAAACTCCTCCATATGGTGAAATTTATCCATTGTGGCAGAGGATAAAATATTCTTGCTGGTAAATAATATGTATACAGAGGTAATTACTTGAGTAATAATAAGCTAAGCACGTGTATTATATATTTATGCTACGATGGCATGGTCATTGAATCAATACTTCTTTAAAATCGTTGAAGAATGACATAACCATATGAGAGGACAATATAAAAATAGTTGTCTTATTAGGAACATTGCATGGTGTGGGATTTGAATAGAGAACTAACCGACAATTGTTGCTAATGGACCAAGATAAAAATTGTTAATGTTTGTCAACATTGTTGGATACCCATTGTAAAATCAATATATACAATAGAGGGCACATCATGGAAAGAAAAGATCATAGAAGGCACATCATGGAACAAAAAGAGTGTAAATTAGCTCAGTATTAATGGTGGTGGTTTCTTTCTACAATAGTGAACACAAATAGATTAGATGGACTTCTGGAGCATTAATGGGAGAGGCTTGCTAGATAGGTGTGCACTAAAAACAACAATCTTTAGAAAGTCTTATGAATAAAAGGTGGGTTAATCTCCCATAAAGAATATTCAACCATGTGATATCTACAATATATGGCTGAGTTCGATAGTATATAATTGATTACTAGAAAACCTAGCCTTGAACCTACCCTGCTTCTTGTGATGAGGTAGAAATGAGTGTTCTTGTAGCACCTTCAAAACCTGTGCTATAAAACTTTTAGAATATAAAAGTAATATAATGATTCCCAATCATTATCAGTTGGGGTAGAGATGGAGATGGAGATGGAGATGGAGATGGCGAGAGAAGAGGAGTAAGGGAGGATATTTATCTCACCCAATATTGAGAAAATATCGAATGAATAACATTGACGGGATTATGCTGGGCTGTGAGGAATTGGCCCGTAGTGGGTGGGTGTTCTGAATGTAGTTGGGGCTTGTCTCGAGGATGTAATTGCAATCTGGGCATTGGCCTTCCCATGAATGGGGATTAAGGATCGAAATGATAGTAGAAATCATTTGGGTCTATGAGACAAAGAAAATTACCCTCCCATTTTTAGTTAAGACCCAACATTCATTTTCAAGAAAGAGATTGATTGATCCCAACCTGTAACCTTATTTTTTACATACACCAGGATCAATTAATTGAAGATCGAGCATTTGATGATATTATACATGCAATTAATGTCCATTCCATGATGCATAAGACCCAAATGAGTGCTTAATCATGCATACACATAGTTCAGAAAGAGTAGTTCCTGATGATTATGAAGTTGGACGAGTTATTTTTGACCCAATTGTTTCTGAAGTATGCTCTTTCTATAAACACCTGTAGGAACTTCTCTATACTAATTTTATCACGACATAAACTATGTAGCTTAACCCATAAGGCCATTCTATGGATCTTTTCATGGTCTAGGTCAAAACTTAACCCCTTAAGAATGGATATCATGCATATATGAATCTTGGACAAAATAATGAAGCAAAGGTATTTGGAAAGGTACCCATTGTTGCAATATTACAAGAAACATTAATGGACATCTATTTTGATCGAGCGGAACCCCATCCTTCCTGCTATCTATAACTCGGTCCCTATGCCTTGCCCTTCCCAATCAGATTGAATGAATACATGCCTTCCTATCCAAACAATGAATCGATACCCTTACCTCTCCTCCCACATCAAAGGTGTAAATGTTATTACCCCATATGTTTATTTACTGAAACATCAGGTTAATAAGTATATAATAGCGCCTATCTTCAAGAATCCTTAGAGACAGAAAGGACTTAGTGAAATGCGAGAAACCTCCTATTGATTCAGTTGTTTTTTTTATTGAAGAACTACTTTAATATGAGCATGGTTTCTTTTACAATGAAGAGTTCTACAATTAGATGAATCTATGGAGCTTCGTTCAAGCAAGCTGTCGTATCGACACATAGCTTTGGAACCCAGTCAGATAGGGATAAGTACATTTAAAAAAAAGCGAGTGCTACAAGAACATTACAGTCGCCTCCTTAACCAAATATGGCGATCAACGATGATTTGTTCCTATAATCAATTCTTAAAGACCTCAATCGAAGATGCAAAAGGGAATAAATATACCAACTGCAATAGTCCTAGCGCAATCGTGTGACCTTAAAATATTATCTATTGAAATGTATGAACTATTAGGGACGACGACATCAAGAAAATTCTAAATATTTGCTTATTCACATGTTTAAAAAGATCAAGCAATGTTTAGTCATATGAACCTGGGATTAATTGTCGACCAATATCGTGTTGCAGTACTCTTATATTTCACTCTCAATGTGCATCAATGCAAAAATCACCTGCACAAATGAAAAAGATTAATTAAAATCTTTGGTTCTCAATCTTGATCTCAAAGGATTTGGTTCAACTATGAAAGAAGTAGAGCTGGGCTCTCCACTTAAAATTGTCTCTCTATGTAATATAAATGTTCAACTAATGCTAGTCAAAGTACTAAGAAATCTATGAGTATTATGTATACAAACTAGATTTTTAAAACTATTTTGAGAAAAGTTGTTGAAGCTCTGAAACAAAGGAGCACTAAAATATGTGTGATTGTTGATGAAAGCATTTAAAAGTCTACTACAACTGAAAAGGCCTCCTAGCCTCTGGAGTTGGATATATATCCAGTGTCCACATCTTGAAGCAGTTACTGAAGCAGTTACACACTACTGTTTGAGATTGGTACAAATAAACCCTCTCTTATTTGTTTTGACATCATGTGATAGATTTTAATTCATAATAAAGTGATTTGCCTAAGGGCACCTATCAAGTGTCGCCCTTTCTTGTGTTTAGTTTTTTTTTCCCTTAGGTAGAAATATAAAGGGGTATAAAAAATGTAAATGAAAAAATGGATACATGCAATATATAGGGAAAATAGGGGTTTTTAAAAATCGGCAAGGCATATTGGGAGGGGGTTAAAAAAAACGATTTTTGGAGGTATTTTCCAATATTTTTTGAAAATAGGGGTATTGTTTCATATGCCATGAACAAATGTGCTATGGCATAGTTTCACTAAGTGAAGACCCCGTGGTCTTATCATATAAATTTCACAGTCCAAATCGCTTAAGTCAATAATCGCATCCATTTACATAAATTAAATGTTTAATCCACATTCCTATCATTACAGTCATCCATTATAAAAACATAAAGGGTTTAAAGGTCCCATATAAATCTACACACAATTGTCGCATCACATCAAACAATTTATAACTAAAACCCATTTTTCCAACAGAGGTCACGACATCGAATCCTATGGATGTCCAGAGTCAAGGAGAAAAAATTAATAATAAACCATAATCATTTTATACACAAACAGTAATCAAATCGCATAACCATCTTTATATAGTCCATGCTATACATATAATATGTGGAGGCTACATTTTAAGCTATTCCAAAATTCCATATAATGAACAACGCATATGCTAGTAGTGAAGTTGTAAAGACCATAGCTATGGCCTCGGCCAAGTTTCCAACCTAATCACATAGTCACACTATAATAACCAACTCTATATTGTGGGTTTGGCCTTAACCCTGGCTGTTACAACCTTTTCCTTTTAATAAACAAATTACATATTAAAATACCAACTAAAGCTATTGCAGTCATTGGGAGAGGAACATGCCATTCATGGAATGGCCTGCACCCATGATGAGCCATTTCAAAACCAAAAGTTCAATACTCTGTCTAAAAACACAGTCTCCATTTAATGCCAACAAAGAGCATACGGTGGGAAGCCAATGGGCTACGACACCATTGCTACAATGGCACAGCCTGATGCCATAATGCGCAAAGCTCTAGAAGCTTTCCCAACTTAAAATACAAATAAAACAAATGGAGTACTGTGCATAATTCCAAAACCCAAAACATTATTTATACACAAAGTAATTTCCATAGGATGAAATCTGCGAATTGATCCCATTAAGTCAACGTTGTAAAACAAAGCATTTAAAATAAATACACAGTCCCAAATTCTTTTATACAGTATAATCCATTAAAAACACTGAATGAAATCGTATGCATTTCATACCCAAAATACATTATAGTCTTCATATGAGATCCAACATGCAGTATAGAAGGGAACGAATCCTCTTCACAAACAGTCAAGTATTAATGCTGTTAATGGCAAGCGATGAGACATGGCACCATTACAAGTAATGGTGCAGCCATGGCTCAAATGCCAAATCTATCAATGAGCACCAAAAACCCAGAGTAATAGTACATCATCAACCCCGAAGGCAGAGTCAACAATTGCCACACGAAACCCCAACCCTGTAAAGAATCCCAACTCAGAAATGCCCAGAACGAGAGGAGGCAGGTGAATCTTGCTAGAAGGCTTACCATGGTCATGAAGAAAAAATACCAAATCGACACGCATAGCTAGGGATTATTTTAAGGAACCATACTTATTTAAAAGTGTATAAATGTTGGCAAATATTACCAATTCTTAAAATGCCAACTATAAAATGATTGGCAATATTTTCAAAAAATATTTTCATTTCCAAGGACTTTATATCATTTATATAATAATTTGGAGATTTTTAGGGTGAAAAATTTTTACCCCATCAAAATTGGGTGAAATAGGGCTTCAAAAACTGCAAAATGCAAAATCTTTCTCAGGAGAAAAACATGAAAAAATAGCTCATTGGGCTAAATTTCGCCCCTGAAATTATCCCTGAGCATAGCCCTATGCAAACCCCAGAGCGCCTTCATTTCCACCTACAAATAAAACAACAATGGCATGAGAAGCATGACCACGCCATGGACAAAACAACAAAGCAATGCATTTTACACAGAGATGGTCTAGCTTACCTACGAATTGATGGAGGTCACCTCCCTTCTCCAACTGCGCAGAGGCCACACTATACCACAAACCCAAAACAACATAATGCACAACCAATGAATGTCAAGTCCTTTGCCAAGTGTTTTCACCAAACCTGATGGCATTAATGGAACCAGCCAGGTGGCCACTAACACCTCCATAAACCCCCACCATAGCTTATGGAATTGATGTTGTCTTATATACCAACCAAGTTGTAAGCTTATCCCGAAATTTTGGACCTACCATTTAGAGGCATGAGCCTATTGATCATGATGATTTTATTGATTTTCTATTTTATATTGGGTCAAATACCCCACTGCATACGAACATGATGATTTGTTTTGTATATTGGGCGTAAGCCAATTGTTGATGATATATATGTATATATATGTTGGTTGTGTTGGGCATGGACCCTGAAGCACGTGATCGATGAGGGGTTTTGTGTTGAGTGAGAGGCTTTGAAGCACATGAGTACTTACATTTGTGTTGAGCATAAAGCTCTGAAACACATAAAAAATATAATTGGAAATGTTGGGCATAAGCTCTGGAGCATTCCATGTTGATGTTGAGCATAAGTTGTGGAGCATTGGATCCTTGGCCATTGTATCCCTAGGTGTATCGTACAAGTACATCATAGCATTTAGTGTTGAGAAAAAGCTCTAGAATTGCACTATGTTTGTAACTCCCTACTATAGGCGTTGAGTATGGGATTTGCTAAGCGCTAGGGGTTACTAAAAATAATTCAATAACTTCCGAGCGAAAATGGATTGAGAAAAATATTGATCATCATCATACTTATTTATAAGTGATTAAATGAAATTTCGAATTTATGTATTCTCATCAAAGTACTGAAGAGCTACCATGTTATACGAGGGAAATCCAACATGCAAGGATGTTTAGAGTTTCCTACCTAGTAGACCTGAGCCATTTATCTACTTGACCTTCATAAAGAAGTGTCGTTAAGTCTACGGATCATGATACATGATGTCAAAAGACAAATGTTAACGAGTATTTTAATACTATGTATTATATACATAGTATGTATAAAGAATTAATTATGATTAATTATATAATTGAATAAAGAAAGAAGAGAAGATCCACCAATTATTATTTATTATTAAAGGATTAATAAATAGTGAAATATCTATGAAAGACTAACTAGGAACTAGTTAAAAGTTCCTAGGTTAAGAATTAAAAATTACCCTAGTAAATTAAAAAGGGTTAAATTAAGAAATCAAGGATTTCTTGATTTAACTGCCCCTTTGACTGAAAACTCTATCTATAAAGACTCAAGCCAAGCAAAGGCTTGGGGGTTCTGATTTTTATCTTTGAGAATTATTATTCTGCCTATTTTTTGCTCTCAAGTGTTTTCTTGGAGAACTTTCTCCTGCAAGGAAAAGATGACTGATTCAGAATATGAATACTAGTTAGGAAACCCTACTTTAGGAGCTCTAAGCTACTTGCATGTTGGATTCCAACTCAGGGGGATCCATATTAGAACCAGGAACGGTTCCGGGTCATGGTTGGGAGGAACGTGATAGTTCCAAAGTGATTTGGTCATAAAAAATTAGAGGTTGGATATGTCTTAAATTGATAATGATATTTATTTAAAAAATGTGTGTAAGTTCAACCATTAAATGAGCTTCAGGAAGATAAATTAAACGTACGAGTTCTTAGTATGTTAAAGTTCATTTCTAGGGTAAATGGTGGCTACTTTATCTAAAAGCTTTTATATATTTTACTAACCCTAGGTAATTAAGGTTCTTCCTATATTCTGCTAGGGTCTTTATTTCTCTGCAATATTCCTAGGATAGTAAATATTATCGTAGGCTATATATAGCTAGGTTTCCATCTTTAAATTTTTCCTTCTGTATTATGTTAATATTCAGAAATTAATAATGTAAACTACGTAAGTCTAGACCTGCTATTTTATTCTTTATCTATTATTTATATCTCTACTGATATATTACATTTGTCAGTAGAGACATGTTTCAGATTATAGTAGATTTAATCATAGGATTAAGTTTAAGTAAATTAATATGCTATATAGTTACCCTAGGGTATTACTTACAACCAGAAGTAATTTTTTTATCAGATAACTATATATACATATAAATAAAACTATCATGTATAACCACATATGGAAATTGTCTATACATTTAAATTCCAAAATTTATTAACTCATCTAAGACCTTTCAATGTCTGTATCTATCTTAAAAATTACATTAAAAACACTCCACATAAATGAAACAACATTATAAATAATCAGAGGAGGAATCGTGACCATCCATGTGGTCCTTTGGAATTATCTGATCATAATTCATATAATAAAATCCACGGTTCTAACTTTTCTATGTATACATAACCATAAATAAAATTACATAACTCAACAACACTTATCTTAGTCAAAGTAAAATAATATATCTTATACAGTATAACCTATCATAGTAAAACAAACATCAAATCATATCATAAAATTCATATATTGCAACTAATAACAGGAATCAAATACCGTGGGAATGTAATCCCAGCTTGTTTTATTGATCAAAATACATTAATTACATTACATTTAAAATCTCGTTGCCAACAGAGGTCACAACATCGAATCCCATGGATGTCCAAAACCCAAGGCAAAAACACTAATAATAACCATAGTATAATATAGTAAACATAATTTCCAAATTGTATAACCTTACGACTGGGTCACAAAACATTTTAAAATCCATAGCATAACAGTTTGAACAAGAACTGATATTTTTTTTTAAACCCAATTTTTATATTGCTACACAGGCCACGATTCACACCAACTTCCATATAATTAAAAATGCCTACACTAGCAGAGAGGTCATATGACCATAGCTACAGCACAGCCTCAGCCACTAAACATTTTATTACTCAGTCCATTAAAATACACACCTACTGTAAGCATTGGCCACCGTGGATAACAATCCATGGTTCTCCACGAACTATTTTTTTACATAGAACTGAATACCATAGACAATTTAAATACAAGCTATCACAGCACTGTGGGAAAGGCTCATGCCATTGACGGCATGGCCTTTACCCACGCTATCAAGATATTTCTTTAACCAAGCTAATCAATGCCAATTACACACAGAGAATCCGATAAGCTGTATGCCTCTATTTTTAAAACCCCAACCCATTAAAATACTGTGCCCAATAAAAACGCAGAAGGAAATCACATACACCATATATCAAGTTAACCATTACATTTTATAAAACCAATACTTATATCTATTTACACTGAGATCCCAATGTCTGTACACAGTCGCCATTAAAGGCCAAGGACAAGGTTTTACACAAGCATGCCAATGGGCTATGGCACCATTGCAAGCAATGGTGCATCCCATCGTTATAAAATCCCAAAACCAAAACATTAACGATTTACATAACCAAAATGGAATCACACAGAGCCGAATGGCCTAAAAATCGAATCATGGCATAACACCCTGACATTAAAAATAACCAAGTCTTTATTCATAAGCCTGAAGGCAAAATCGATTTCGCTACAACATCAAACCTTGACCAAACAACTAGTCAAAACGTAGATTTTCCCACAAGGTTGAAGGGTGACAAGCATAATCCTAAGTAATGGGCTTACCATGGCCACAAATGCAACACTTGGAGCCAACAGTGTTTAGCCACGTTGCCCGTCCATTCCTTTCAGCACTTGTAAGAAAAAACCAAAATGGGGATGAGGAGTATGCCATCCTATTAAACTGTAAACTAAACAATGTGTAGGCTTATAAATTCATGCTGGCATATATCACAATATGGAGGTCGCCTCCATGGCCATCCCTCTACGCATAGCCAAAATGAATAAACCCCAAATGACAATACAATGCATAGCTATCGTGAGCCAAGCCAAAGGGAAGGCTGTCGTGCTTTATGAAGAGCATTAAATGCACCAGGCTGGAGTCAATTAATGATTTATCAAACCTATTCCCATAGTCAAGCCTTGTTACAAGGTATTGATTATTACCAACCTCCATACCAACGCTTAAATCCTGGAAAAGCATGGTTTATACTATATATCATGTCAATCCCAAAATATAACATCAACATTAACATATTACAAATCTTGCACTATGATAGTATTACAATAATACTTATTCATAGGTTGCGCTAGTCCAAAGTCAAAGAATCCTTGCTTAGGTATGTAGATAATGGTTAGTCCATAGGTTTAGAGATTAGGGTTTTAATACCTTAGTAATAAGGTGTGTATGCTTAAGCAACATGGCATACAAGGTATGCAATGGTAACATCTAGGACTATAAAAATCCAATGGTTGCTCTTAAACCAAGCTAATAACCTACCAATAAAAGAACATAAGAGAAGTTAATAAGTATAGAAAAAATATACATAGCACAAAAGAGATATTAATGACATATAGGATAACAAATGTAAAACCATAACGAAGAATAATTAATGTACTTGAAATTTAGCCAAAATAGATAAATTGATGATAATGACACTTACCAAGTTATAAAACCATGCCAATAGGCAACGTAATAACTAGTAGCAGGTTATCTATGACCAAGGCAGTCAAAACACTTTACATCTAATCCCATCGCAAGTAATGAACTACGTAAGTAAAAGAGACATGTGCCTTAGTTCGATTGAACTAACTAAGCACGCATAACCAAGTAATACCTTACCTATCAGATCATCATGGGAGAACTAGTCCCGCCACTCCACCACTTTATTCCCATCAACAAAGTTAAGTTAGTTTTTATTAAATAAACAAAGTACACATGTGCAAGAGTAAAACAATGATATATACAATTCATTAATTCACCAATAATAATAATTAATATGTACAAATAGTTTAAATAACATAATTAAGATATAAGAAGTAAATTAACTAATAATCACTGAATGGATGAAAGATTAACAAGACAGTAAGGACAGCTTATGAAGAGATCGAAAGTATAAGTAGCACATGTAATTCTGCATGAGTAATAATGATACCCTTTTGGTAGTTTTTAACTAGCCAATAATTTCTTTTTTATTTTCAATTTTTGGGGACATTAAAGGTGGTATTAGAGCCCAGTTTCAATACTGAGAGACTTATGGGCGCACCAGGCATTCATGCAGAGAAAATAAATTATGATAAGTAATTTTTGTTACTTACTGAAATTTTTGCTGCTATTAAAATATTTTGTGTTACAGGAAAATTTTTATAGCGCTGTTCAGTTTATGAACACTGAGGAAGAAAACAGTCGGCAAGAAGAAATGACCACCCCCTCTCTGGAAGTGAACTTGGTGGTTGAGCTAAAATCGGATGTGATAAAAACTTTGTACAGTCTTCAAGATGAATTGAAAAGTTTCATAGAAGAAAGTATAAATGAAAGAAAGGAACATCACGCTATAAATGAAGCATTATTACATAACATGACGGGAGGGATCCCACAAGGTAAACCTACCTAGTCGACCAACCGATCCAAAAGAGAACAGTACCATGAGCGGGCCAGCAACCCAAGAGAAGTAGAAAAAGAATGTACAATTGAAGCAACTAAAGGAGATCATCACAACCCTGCTAGTGATGACTCACTTTCTCCATGGAGAAAGACGCAAAGAAGTAATGATAGTCTTGAGGGGAAGTTTAGAAAAATAAGAGCCCCGACCTATGAAGGTGAAGTAAATACAACAGAAAAGGATGAAGAATATCCCGAATTTTGGACCTACCATTTATAGGCATGAGCCTATTTATCATGATGATTATATTGATGTTTTATTTTATATTGGGTCGAAGACCTCACTACATATGAACATGATGATTGTTTTGAATATTGGGCGTAAGCCAATTGTTGATGATATATATGCACATATATGTTGGTTGTGTTGAGCATGGACCTTGAAGCACACGATTGATGAAATGTTTTGTCTTGGGCATGGATCCTGAAGCACATGATCAATGAGATGTATTGTGTTTATCAAGAGGCTCTTTAGAACAGGACTACTTACATTTTTGTTGAGCATAAATCTATGGAACACATGAAAATATGATTTGGAAATGTTGGGCATAAGCTCTAGAGCATTCCATGTTGGTGTTGAGCATGAGCTCCTGAGAATCGGATCTTTGGCCACTGTATCCCTAAGTGTATCATACAAGTACATCCTAGCATTTAGTGTTGAGTGAGAGCTCTGAAATTGCACTATATTTGTAACTCCCTGTTATAAGAATTGAGTATGGGCTTTGGTAAGCTCTAGGGGTTACTGAAAAGATTAAAATCACCTTCGAGTGAAAACGACTAGAAAATTATATTGATCACAACATACTTATTTCTAAAGTGATTAAATGAAATTTTGAATTTATGTATTCTTATCAAGTACTGAAGAACTACCACATTATACGAGGGAAATCCAACATGAAAGGATGTTTAGAGTTTCCTAGCCTAGTAGACCTAAGCCATCTATCTACTTGACCTTCATAAAGAAGTGTTGTTAAGTCTAGGGATCATGACACATGATGCCCGAAGACAAGTGTTAACAAGTATTTTAATACTATGTATTTTATACATAGCATGTATAAAGAATTAATTATGATTATTTATATAATTGAATAAAGAAAGAAGAGAAGCTCCACCAATTATATTTATTATTAAGTAAATAATAAATAGTGAAATATCTATGAACGACTAACTAGGAACTAGTTAAAAGTTCCTAGGTTAAGAATTGAAAATTACCCCAGTAAATTAAAAAGGGTTAAATCAAGAAATCAAGAAATCAAGGATATCTTGATTTAACTGCCCATTTGACTGAAAATTCTATCTATAAATACTTAAGCCAAGCAAAGGCTTGGGGTTTTGATTTTTCTAGGAGAATTATTATTCTACCTGTTTTTGCTCTCAAGTGTTTTCTTGGAGAACTCTTTCCTCCAAGGAAAAGAGGACTAATTCAGAATTGAACACCAGTTAGGAAAGCCTGCCGTAGGAGCTCTAAGCTACTTGCATGTTGGAGTCCAGCTCAGGGCGATCCGTATTAGAACCATGAATGGTTTTGGGTCATGGTTGGGTGGAATGTGGTAGTTCCTAAGTGTTTTGGCCATCAAATAGAGGTCAAATCTGCATTGAATTTCTAATGTTGGTTATTTAAGTGTGCAGGTCCAGCCATTGAAAAAGCTTCAAATTGAGGTATGAAACCCTTGAAAGCCTATTCTATTTCTTTCCTAAAGATTCATTTTTGTTTATTTTAAGTAATGGCTACAATGTAAATTCTAACCCTAATGGTTAAGTGTTATGGTTAACAATCTGCTAAGGTTTGTATTTGTAGTTTAGCAATCATAGGCTGTAGAATTCCTATTATATACTTGTTATGTTCAGGGTGGTATTCTTCATAAATGTTACTATATTAACTAAGTTTTGGTATTAGTATTATTTTTATACTTTGTTCTCTATGTTTAATACTTTGTTGACATATTCCATTTGTTAGTAGAGGCTTGCCCTAAATTTTAAAGAAACTAGTTCAGTAGTAAATAATTGAAATATTAATTAGGCTAACTATTAGAAGTTTGTATTTTAAACTAGATCTACTAAAAGCAGAGTTCATATAATAAACAAGCTAAACAAAATGTTAAAGAACTTCCAAGGTCTACTCCACATAATCATTTAAAAACAAATTAAATATTATAACATTCCATTAAATAAACATAATCATAATTAACCAGATAGAGTAGGTATTGTGACTATTCATGTGGTCCAATATCAAACCTCTGTCTTATTAAATGAATTCCATGGTCCAAATCGCTTAAGTCAATAATCGCATCTATTTACATAAGTTAAATGTTTAATCCATAGTCCTATTATTACAGTCATTCATTATAAAAACATAAAGTTAAAGGTCCCATATAAATCTACACAAAACCGTCGCATCACATCAAACAATTTATAACTAAAGACCCTAGCTACGGCCTCAACAAGTTTCCAACCTAATCACATAGTCATGCTATAATAACTAACTCGATATCGTGGGTTTGGCCTTAACCCTGGCTGTTAGGGCCTTTTCCTTTTAATAAACAAATTGCATATTAAAATACCAACTAAAGCTATCACTGTCATTAGGAGAGGAACATTCCATTCATGGCATGGCCTACACCCACGCTGAGCCATTTCAAAACCAAAAGTTCAATACTCTGTCTAAAAACATAGTCTCCATTTAACCCCAACACATAGCATATGGTGGCAAGCCAAATGGATATGACTCCATTGCTACAATGGTGCATCGTGATGGCATAACGCCCCAATCTCTAGAAGCTTTCCCAACTTAAAATACAAACAAAACAAAGAGAGTGTTGTGCATAATCCCAAAACCCGAAGCATTATTTATACACAGAGTAATTTTCATAGGTTTTAAGCCACAAATCAAACCCAGTAAGTCAACATTGTAAAATGCAGCATTTAAAATAACTACACAATCCCAAATGCTTTTACATGGTATAATCCATCAAAAACGTTGAAAAAAATTGTATGCATTTCATACCCAAAATACATTACAGTCTTCATATAAGAGCCAACGTGCAGTATAGAAGGGCGCGGATCCTTTGTACAAACAATCAAGTATTAATACTATTAATGGCAAGCGGTCAGCTATGGCACCATTACAAGTACTTGTGCAGCCATGACTCAAATGCCAAATATATCAATGACAACCAAAAACCAAAAGAAAGCTACATCATAAACCCTGAAGGTATAGTCAACAATTGCCACATGAAAGCCCAACCCTGTAAACAATCCCAACTCAAAAACGCCCAGAATGAGAGGAGGCAGGTGAATCTTGCTAGTAGGCTTACCATGGCTGTGAAGAAGAAATCCCAAATCGAAAAGCATAGCCTTGTGCAAACCCAGAGCACCTTCATTTCCACCTGCAAATAAAACAACGATGGCATGAGAAGCATGACCATGCCATGGGGAAAACAAAGAAGCAATGCATTTTACACAAATCTGGTCTAGCTTATCTACGAATCGATGGAGGTCGCCTCCCTTCTCCAACTGCGCAGATGCCACACTAAACCACAAAGCCAAAACCACACAATTCACAACCAGTTAATGTCAAGTCATTTGCCAAGTGTTTTCACCAACCTCGATGGCATTAATGGCACCAGTTGGTGGCCATTAACGCCTCCATAAACCCCCACCATAGCTTATGGAATCGACGTTGTATCACATGCCAACGAAGTTATACGTTTAAAACCATCTATCCTATAGTTTCTCCACCTTCATATGTTAGCGCAGGAATAGTGCCAATGACATGGTATTCATACAAGGTCTCCTACCTTATAGTATGCACAAACCTTAACACTATGGTATAGTGTTACAATGTTATTTATCCCTTAGCATCAAAGATATGTTTCTACATGCCCTTTTTGCTAGCTCTTATAGGTATAGTTGATGCATAGGTCATAGTATAGGTTTGTATTATTTAGGAATCATGGCAAACTTAGTATGCCATGATTCCCTCGCTAGGAGGAACAAGCGTAAGTTACAAACTAGTAACCAATGCAAACCTAAAAAATAGAAATAAGAGAAGAGTAATAAATAAACCAAAAGATAGATAATTTATAATGCTAAGCACAATAAGATAAGTCACAACATCTAGTTAATTAACTAAGAAAGATAATTAACGAACATAGCACTTACCTAAGTCATAAAACGAAACAATAATAAATGTGCAAGGCGGAACTAAAAGTATAACTAGGAACTTAATTGCTTCAAGTAACCAACAATTTTGATGATGCAAGAGTAACCTTTAAGTCAATAAATACGGTTCCTTAGTTCATATCAACTAAGTAAGCCTGCATAACAAAGAAGGACCTTACCTCTTAGGTCGTCATGGGAGAACGAGTCTCGCCACTCCATCACTTTGTTCCCATCAACAAAGTTAAGTTAGTTTTTATTAAATAAACAAAGTACACATGTGCAGGAGAAAGACAATGATCTATACAACACATTAATTCACCGACAATAATAACTAAGATATATCAATAGTTTAAATAACAGAATGAAGACATAAGAAGCAAACGAACTAATAGTCACTAAATGGATAAGAGATTAACAACACAGTGGGAAGATTCTGAAGAGATCGAAATTATAAGGAGCACCTGTGTTTCCGCATGAGTAATAATGATCCCCTTTGGGTAGTTTTCACTAGCATATAATTTTTTTTTCCAATTTTTGGGGACATTACACTGGCCATCAACATTTAACATGAACTTAGAATTTAAATAACTACAAAATTTTCCTTTGTATATCAATGTCCATAGAAATTCAATAACTAGAAAATTTATCTTAGGACATAGAACTTAAATAACTGTAAAAGATATCGTGGTAAATATCAGATGCTTAACAAAACATCAGCCGTGGAAATACTTGTTCACTTAATGTTTTTTACTTGTCTCTTGACCAACCTTGGGGACTGAATTATGTGTCATGATGTCCATTTGGCGAGGTCTACCATTAGGTGTGTATCTTGTAGCCCTATGATACCAATGATACCAAGGACCCTTCTTCACCACAACATTTCATAAAACAAAAAATAGCCACATAAACAACTTACTTATTCCTCATGATCAATTCATGATCAGAAATAAAGAAAATATATTACTCCATCAATGAAAAATATGAATTTTAAAGAAAATACATTACACCATAAAGGAAAAATATAAATTTTACTAACTTGAAATTTCTATATCTAAATCAAGACTAGAACATTTAGATTGTATCACCAACTATTTCTAGACATATCTTTAAGTTTAATGATTGACATCTTAAAGTTGTATACTTATGTACATGCAAAGTTTAAGTAATGAAATTAAAATTGTAGGTAGGTAAACATATTGTACAACCTTCCATGGCTTTGTATGTGGTGACCTATTTGGGTGTTGGGCTCATTCAGGTATATTTATTATTTTAAATTCCAATTGTATTTTAATAGATTTATTTAGAGTATAAAATTTATATATTGATGCTTAATTATATGTTGCATGTGTTATAGGTCAATCGCCATAATATTGTGGAGAGTCATATCCATACAATGGATATTACATAGTTATATATGTTTTTATATTTGTGAACTTGTTAATTTGACCGTTTCCATGTTAAAAATTTAAACTTATCATTTTAACTTATATATTTTAAACTTGTACACACACACACACACACACACACACACACACACACACACACACATATATATAATTTTGGACCGTTCATATATATATAGTTTTTGGATCAAGTTAAAATATAATTTAGTTAAATGATTTAATTTGGTGATGCAATAGATAGATTAATGTCTTTGATGTTTATATACAATATGCTACAGTTGTGATTAAATGATTTTCCTTAAGAACCACTTTAGGAATGTTAGAAATTTTCAATATGTTAGTTGATGTTTATCTACAATATGTTGCACTTGTGTTTAAATGATTTTCAATCATTAGGAATGTTAGTTACAAATGTTTTCAATCATTTAGGTTGAATAATATATGGGCTCATGCACAATCATGGACTCCTTTAAAGACACTTTAGAGACCACATAATAGTGGAAAAACCTAGAACCTCTCACTTTAGGAGAGAATTAGGGGTACTTCCCTAACGTATTTTAAGATTAAGTAAAAAGATAAAAGATAGGTAATTGAATTGGATTTCATAATTTATAACATTTATGTAGAAAAAAATGTGTGTAAAAGATTTATAAATTAGTTTTTGTGAAATTAGGTTTTCAAATTTTCAGCACATCATAACATATATGTTTTTTCGGGGGCAACAATATATGAGGTAAAAGATGTCAATTTTGGATAAAATATTGTAGACATATAAAGGACATATGGGCCTACTGCAACACTATTTATTCATAATTATTCATGAATTATTATTTTTATTAATTATTGAAGTCAGAAAAGCTTGAAATGAAAACGTTCTATGCGGGTGCAAAACTTTAGAGGCAAAAATTAATGAAATCCCTTATTTCTATAAATACGATTGTAGAGCTTTCTCTCTTCTAGTGCACCGTATAGTTTTCTTGGGAAATGGTCAAGACAATCAAATGTTAAATAAAAACAATCAATGTATCTATTTTCAAAAACTAACATGTGTCATTTAGAAAAATAATAATAAATAATTAAAATAGACACTTGAAGGAAAAAATTACATATTCAGAATCGTAAGATCGTACTCTACAATATTCTAAAATTTCAGAAAAAATATTGTGTTTGTCAAAGAAAAACACGCCATCAAAACGGAAAATATTGATAGAGTTCTAAAAGACAGGCAATAGCTCTGGTTTATTTGTCCTAGCCAATAGGTTCGGTAGTCCGAAGCTATTTCCGAACATAATTCCAAACCTTATTCCCACCGAGTTTTTAAATTTTAAAAACACGCATATGCGTTATAGCACATATGCATTTTAGCATTATCCATATCGCATATGTGATATATCGCATATGTGATTCATATCGCATATGTTTTTTTTCTTAACTAGCTTGGTACATGACAGTAAAAAAGAGTAAACACCAAGTTAGTGGATAGTCTTTGGGAGAAACCCCATCTAAAAATAAAATATCATGGTAATTATTGGCCCCTCCAAAGTCGTTACTGTGGGAAAATGACGACGCTTAGCCTAAAATTTGTGAATGGTTGTGGATAATGAGGTCAGACTATTTGAGCTTCAAGGTGCTTGTCCAGGGCACTTTTTCATGGTGCTCAAGACATAGAATATTCCTTTTAGACTTAATGATCGAGTTTTATTGTCTAACCTTTCTCTAAGTCTTGAAACTCATATCTAGCTCTAAATTATTCCTAATGGTACCAACACAACCACTATGAGGATAAGGATTGCGAGATCATTTATGTTGTTTTGAAGCATTAATTTTTTCCGTGGACACACAAAATCATCTTTTAGGGCCTAAGGCCAAGGTGTCATCTCTCGACTATGTTGAGGCTCCACGATGTATACACTGTGCTCAAGAATGGTTTAGGGTTTCTCCCACAACTATGTGTGGGATATGCTCATGAGGTCATGTATGGTGGATCAAATTTCATTCTTAAGTATATTCTAAGAATTTTTCTTTATGGTACAAGGCCTAGGTTTCCTACCTTAACAATGTACAAAACCCATGGGTTCATATGTGCTATCCAAAACCTTCTAACGATATCCATGTCACCACTCGAAGGAAAGGGTAACTTCAAGAGGTCATGGATGGTCATTTGAGGTGTTTTTCATGGTCAAGGATTCCTAGATGGTTTTTTAGAGTACAATCCCAATGTTTAGTCCTTTAACAATGTTGAAGTCAACATGTCCCATACCTAGTGTTTGTAAGTCATGCAAGGTGGTTCAAGGTATCATTTTAGGCCTTGGATCGATATAATATTCCTTTATGGACTAAGGCTTGGGTTTACTTCGAAATGACGTGTAATTCCTTGAGAACCATGTCTACTATTTAAAACCTCTAATGGCATGATTAACCCCATTTTTTGGGTAGCAATACCATCAATAGGTCCTTTGCAGTAGTTTGAAGTGTCCTTATTGACCTTCAGTGACTAAGGGATTCATTTAGGGCCTAAGGCTTGGGTTTCCTCCCATTTCCCTGCATATGGCCGCAAGATCCATAACTATTGTAAACAAAATCACCAATCAATTGCATATCCCTAATCTAAGGCCAAAGACCCCCTAGAGAGGCCATGTGTGGTGGCTTGATACATTATTCTTTCCTCTAGATCCCTAAAAGCTTCCTTTAGTGTCTAGGACCTGGGTTTCTCGATCGCTCAACCATGTCAAAGGTATCTAAACCCATCATTACTTATTAAAACAACCTAATGTTATCATTTCCCACACACAAAGCTAAGAATGGCCTCAAGAGGTAACTATGGTGGTTTAAGGTGTAATTGGTGGTCCTAGATGCCTAAAAGCTTCATTTAGGGCCTAAAGTAGAGGTTTCATCCCTTTACAATGTCTAAGACTCCAGGGCCCTCCCTCCCACTTATATTTATTCCCCTCCTACTAATCCCTTCCCTTTATATTTGTCCTCCCTCCATCCCCTCCTAATATCTCTCCCCTACCCATTCCTCCCTTCCCCTTATATTTCTCCTCCCTTCATCCCCTCCATATATGTACCCTACCCATCCCTCCCTCTGATGATTCTCTCTACACCTTATTCTCCTTCCTCACGAGGACGTTACCTAGGGACCAATATGATATCACGTTCGTTCATATTGGGGGGTTAAAAATCAAAAAATTATAAACCAATATATTGGTGGTATACTAAGGGTAAAAAGGGTTTTTTTTTACTATATAAATATGCAATATGATGGGGCATATTTTATTTCAAAGTGCTTCCCACACCTCCACCATAAGTCATAATCCATAAGCTTGCATGCACCTACGTGATGCTGCATAGGTTTTTCTGTGGTTTTTCTCCATCGATTTTTCTCGGGTTTTCTCCATCGTTTTTTTCTGGATTTGGGGGGTGGTTTTTTTGGCGCATAGTGGTGTTGATCCTCTGGTGCATAATGATTTTTTACCATTTTTTTCCACCATGTTACATAGCAGTGTTGGCCCTCTAGTGCATAGCGTTTTTTCACCATTTTTATCCACCATTTTCTGGTCGTGGGTTTGTGGTGGGTTACTCTCGTGCATAGCAGTGTTGGAGGAGGCATGTTGGAGGAGGGAACACATAGCCACCACATACCATTGTTGGAGGTAAGGGATACTATGTTTAATCCTCATTAAAAATGCCATTTAATTCTTTTCTTTGTTGGGGTCTATGTTCCACATAAGTGAGTGATTCCTCGCTGGCCGACTAATGGCTTACATATCGTGTTGTTAATGCCCAATGTGAGGCAAGGATGGGTAAGTTTTTATGTGCCCATCAATGGGGAAGTTCCTGCTAAAGTAAAAATGCATTTGACTTAGTTTAACGCAGTTAGGGGAAGAAAGCAAAGCTAGGATTCTGGGATTGCTTCTTGCTACTAATTTATCTCTATTTAGAATGGCTCTAGTGGTTACATCTATATTAAGTTTGGTTTCTCAGGCCGTTGTACCTTTTGATCATGGTATGGTATCGTTAGATTCAGACATAGGTATACTTTATCTGTCTGCCATATCTTTGCTAGGTGTTTATGGAATTATAATAGCAGGTTGGTCCAGTAATTAGGGGGGCGACCATTCGATCCGCAAGTGTCCATGCCTTTACCTTCAGCGAATTCAACTGCCACTGCTTATGGAGTTGGTGTTTCGGTCTTAAACTTTCCAAATCTAATCATTCCCATGCCAACATCTGCCTTTGCTTTTGGCGGTGGAAGTGCAACCAATGTTAACAACGCTGTCCTTTCATTTGTCATCAAAATTTCCTAATAAAGGTGGAGAGGGAAAGTTACAAACTTGACCGAGATTTGAGCAAACCAAGGTATTTTGGAAATCCAAAGGAAAAGGTTCATAAAATTCCCATTTTCAATTTGGCCATGTCTTCATGTGTTTTTACAAGGTTACAGGCTTCATTGTGGTTTGCTAAACAATGTAGGCAGGTTTGTTTTCTAACCCAGATTAGCATTTTCGAGGGTTATTGGCAAGAGAAGAATATTTGTGTTATTTGTCCTTATTTTTCCATTAAATCGTCATCCATCTTGGATTTTGAACTATGCGATCACTCTTTTCTACATAAATTTGTTGTCATAACAGTCTTTTGAGGGAGGTCAAGTCAAGTCATTATCTCAAACCAAATTTGTATAACTGGAAATTTCTTGCCATTTGGAAGACATGGATGCGCTGAGAGAAAACTTACCAAAAAGAATTTCCATGCTATGTTATAACTTATAATTTCCTTGAAATGTTTTTCTGAGATGAAGTCAGACAATACATTTGGCCACATCATATAAGATAAGGATCAACTTCCATTGTTTGATAGTTCTCACATTTGACTGGCATTGCAACATTTCTATGCATTATGAGAATTGAATGGTGTATGACATGCCATCGTGGAAATCGACGGGGGTGGCTATATCGATTGTGATCTCTTCACCTTTGACAGCCTTTTTCCTCAACTGGATACCGATATGCTCTATTGCTAAAATGTAAGGATACTCACATACAAATAAACAAACAAGGGGGCAAGTATGGAAGTACACGAGAGATTGTTTGAACTGTACATATCTGACGTACACTTTATTATATTAGATATATATAGGACTAGAAAAATGGTGCAAAGTGATTGTGTTTGACAACATCGAAGTCTCCGATGGGTAAAATTATAAAATACATATCTTAGGTAAGTCAAAGGTCAAGTTTAAGATGAGTCATAATTTTTTTCGCTTGGCAAATCTGAGTACGATAAGCTTACTTTCAACAACATGGTTTATTGTTGTGATGGGTGGGTAGAAGAATTCATACTAAAGAAGTCATTAAGCATATACTTACCATAGCTTCAATGCCACCTCCATAGGCACTTCTATTTGTGAAATGGTAAACTTAATCACATTTTTTATTGGGTTCTTTGGGCTTATAGTGGTTCTCTGCTCAATAGTTCTCAAGAAATTCCTTTGCATTTTTTTTAGTAATGATGTTGATTAGAAATACGGTAAACTGGGCCAACTTAATCACATTCATTATTGGGTTCTTTGGGCTTACTGTGGATCTCTACTCAATAGTTCTCAAGAAATTCCTTTGCATTTTTTTTAGTAATGATGTTAATTAGAAATTAGGTAAGGATTAGGTTTCTCTAGCTTATTTTGTTAGGGATTATGTTACTCTATGGATCATGTTTGTTGGTTGAGTATCGATTTTCTCTGTTATTTTGTTCAAGGTTGAACAATCCCAAAAGAATATTAAGGAACAAGTAGTAAGACTTAGTTCCACTAGAGCTCCTTGTAATGGTTATTTCTGTAGGGATTATTCATTAGTGGCCCCAGACTATTGCAGTTAAAGTAGACAATGGGGAGGCCCTCAGAATCTTACACAAAGTCTGTGAGCGACCCAATGATTCTTTGGATATGGTTTTGGTTTTCTTTTATTGCAATTAATGGGATTATGGCACCAAATGATGCCAAAGACTTAGCTATTTATGCGACTACAATTACAATAAACCTAGGATTCTCTATATTCTATTCTCTGAATTTTGTATTTTGCCTATTGGGTAGAATCTGGCTAATGTTTTAAACATAGTTCTATTGAATGATTTTTTCATCCATGGGAATTACTAACTTTTTCTTTTATATTTGTCTTTGCCATAGCTGGCATATAATGGATTTGTTGGTCTAATTATTTCTTGATTTGTATTAAATTAAATTTATCCTCAGGTTACTCATTTTTCTGATAATGTTTTGAGTTGCTCAAGTCCAAGTTTATGCTTCTATTTATTGTTCACTTTTTGGAAAAATAAAAAAACTTATATCTTAAAGCATGCATAGTCCATAAATTTGTTTTTTCTGTTTGTCAATGTGTGATTTCCTTATTTATGAAGAAAGCAGAGTTTTGCACAAATAAGCCCTGATGTTGGTGTTTCTGGATATGAAAAATCAAGGTCTCCATGCAAGTTGGTGTCATCAAGGAGACCACATTTACCACTGGTCTTGTGCCTTAAATGCTTTGTTTGGATAGTAGCTTTCAAGTTGTTTGTAAAAAATATTCTTTGCATGAATGCTGTTCGGATTCAATACTTAATGTTGTTTGCAGCTATAATGTTTTTGTATGAGTCGGCTTGTGATGATCATGCTTTGAAGTTGAAGTCTGCTAATCAAAGATATATATGATTGAAACTATATTTTTGAGTATGTACTTGGGTAAATACTAAAATAGAGTTCACTCTCTCTTTTTTATAGAATGAATGTGATATTTTATAAATTTCAGTTTTTTTGGCTAGCTGGAATCATGGGACTTGGAAGTTGGAAAATCGCTTTTTTATAGAATGAATGTGGTATTTTATAAATTTCAGTTTTTGGCTAGCTGGAATCGTGGGACTTGGAAGTTGGAAAACGGCTTTTGAATGTGAGTACTGATTTTGATTTTGATGGTATATTGCATAATGGGTACTTTACATGGGGCCTATTTACAACAAGGTAAGTAGTGTTCATTCTTGCCTCAAGCTAATGCTGAGCTATAAGGATTGATGGTTATAATTTAGGATCCATTGTGAATCTATTTTAGATTCTTTCTTGGCTGCCTGGGTACCTGGGGTGATGTTGTAGTGAGCTTGCATTGGAGCTCTACATGACCACCATTAGGTAAGTCAATCAAGCTAGTTTGTTTGAATTTTGTTGAAAAGTAATTATTATTTCTTGAGCGCTATCCTTATTGCCTTGTGCGATGGATCTTTTTTCCATCCATGAATTAAAGTAGATTCATGGGGCGTTAGAGTAGAGTAAATGATGAAGCTTTCTATCTTTTTCTGTAATGAATAAAGCCACCAGGCAGGTTCTGAAACAGGGGTTTAAAGAATGGGACCAGGTAAAACCTTCTTTTTGCCTTTTTTTTTTTGTGTTGTGTTCAATAGAGCTTCTCAGCTTCTCCTCTCGATATGTGAAGAAGTCTTGTTTTCCCATTTCTTCATTCAGTGCAATGCTATCAAGCATGGCTCAAGGTTTGAGGCTGTGAATTTCTTTGGCTTTAGACTTGAGGGTTGCATTAGAGCTCTTTGCTTTATTACAAGGGCTGTTCTCTAATCCTGAATTATTATCGAATAGTATTGAGTGATATATATTGAAGAAGATTATAATCATTGCAAGGCAAATGAGTCTGTTCTATGCACCGTAAGTGCAGATGTTAGAATTGGGTATCAATGCTTAAGGCTATGAAGAGCATCCATTTCAATATGGATATTAAATTTGTAGATGGCCATGTTGGAAGAATCCGTGATGGCAACCTGCTTATTCTCTTTGAGTGGAAGAAATTGAGCAACCAGAACTGGACGTTCTAGTGTGTCTATGTTAACTAAGTCTAACAATGACATGCCTTTTGATTCAAGCAATTCATTGAAATCAACTATCATATCTACAAGTATGTTATTAGAATGGTTCAGAATTTTGGTATTACTATCATTGGAGGGCTGGTTGGTTGTGTTAGGTGTAATCAAGATTGTTCTTTTTGGGAACTACTAGCATAAATCCATCTTAATCCCATCTTGATTCAGGACATGGTAAACACCAAGAAGATTTAAGAGAAAAAGTAGATGTAAACTTAAACCTATGCTAGTTTTTTTTTTCCATTTTGGTTTACTAGTTGCATACATGCCAAGCATCTCTTCTACATTGTGCCACACTTGGTACAACAGACAATATTCAAAAACAAAATTTGAATTTATGGTTACAGCACAGTATTTAAAAACAAAATTTGAATGTATGGATTTGATGCTTCATTTTAAAATGAGTGCTTCTTGGGAACAGCAAGATGTGCTCACAATAGTAAATAGCAATAAAACTATAACCTTAGAAGAAATGGCTTTGATACTTGCACATTATTTCATTAGTTAGAACTGTGGTGGCCTTCAAAATTATAAATTGTGTCATGCAAAAAACACCAACAAAGGGTTGACAGCTAAACTCAGGGACTAAGTTGACGTACAAAAAACCAAGGATTGAAAGCTAAACTCCGGGACTAAGTTGGCTTACAAAAAACAGGATGGAAAGCGAACTCGGGGCTTAAGTTGACTTGCAAAAGCCAACAAAGGGTTGAAAGGTAAACTCTGGGACTAAGTTGATCTGTAACTTTTGTTAGAATAAGACTTGCAATTGCTTTTCTGTTTTTAAATTCTCTTCTTACTTATCATCTAGCATTGATATAACCATTATCACACATTACTTAAAAGGTCTGTATTTCTTTTGAAACAAATGTGCTCGGTTTCAAATTTTGGTCCAAATAATGTACGTGATGTACATCTTTTTTATTTGAATATTAACATATCTAAATGCCAATTTTGTTTGGGTGGCCCTGTTTAGTGCATTTGTAGATTTATCTGACTATTAAACCTTGAATATATATACTTTCAAACACAAATGAAAGACCTTCCATTTCCAACCAGACTAGTCAAGCGTCCGTTTGGACACTTGATTATTCAAACCATATCTACAAGAAGCATGATTATATATGTAGTATCCTCCATTTTACACAGAAATAACTAGGGCTGGTCGACATCGACTTGGTGCGCATGGTTCGGGGTATTGACATGCAACTCAATATGAAGAAAAGTTGACGGGGTATACTGGCGTTTTATCAGGGTTGAAGAGCCCAAAGTGATGCTCTATCTCAGCCCCCGCCTTCTCGTTCTCGTTGAAAATACGAAAATATAGGTCTCGATGCTCCCTCCCAGCCTCTTGGGTGTCTCTGCATTGGATAATACATGTCGGATGAGATTGTTGTTGTAAGCGTGAGCATTGTCAACTATGGCCACGTTCAAGCCAGCAGAAGGCCATTAGCTTTCAGTAATGATGAGCGGGAAATTGTGATATCCCAAGTTTTCCATGGCCGAGATAACAGTATCAACGATGGCATCAAACAAGTTTGTGCAGCTGTGATTTCCATCTTTCATCATCGGAGACGTGGAATTAAACAGAGCGTACTCTAGAGAAATGTTTCTCCAGTTTTCGTTGACATAACTGAAAAATAGATAGACGTTGGCCATGAAAGGATTTGCTAAATTACCTATTAGAGTTCATCTAATAGGTAATTTAGCAAATCCTGCCTTGGAAAATCCTGTATTTCCCAATGTTGTTCTTCTTCACCAAGGCTACCACCTCATCTGCAGATGGCAGGTTGTTTCCCACCATGCCGTTGTTGACTCCTATTCTATCAGCGCCTGCACAATGAATTGAATTTAATTGAGCGACCTTTCTGATGTCTAACCTTTGAGTAAAATTTGGATTTTCTGAAGTCTTCATTGAATTAAGAAGAAAAAAATGTTGGGTAACTTACCTATTAGAATTGAGTAAAAGACGATGGCAATACATCCAATCAGGAAGATCTTCATCTGGTGTTTAGAGGCTGCCATTTTTCTCACGGGAAATGACAGAATTGAGAAATCTACTCGTGGATTTTCAATTTATAAGAAGTTCCATCCTCTGCGCGGGGATTGAAAACTAACGAGCGCTAGGCCAAGTGGACGCCTGCCTTATGCTATGGACTGCATCTTCAGAGCATGGTTTGGAGGAATTTGAAAGTTGTAGCGGAGACATACCGTTCCCTACTAAAGCCACCAGTACAAAATACCCTTAGATGCAAGAAAGCGAGGAGAATGGGATGGATGTCAGCTCCCAACACCTAGAAGGGAATGGAAATGACAAGAGTAAAGGTTCATGTGCAGCATCTCTGTTTAGACAAGCCTTAGAATGCTTCCAGCAACAGAATCTTGTATTAATGGCATTTAATGCAGCTATTTTACAGGCAATATACTTTATTGTTCATAGGTTTCGGCATACATGGCCCATAGTTTGCACATGGCTGGGAAGGTTATTCCTTCTACTTTTTATACTGTGGTTGGACTGTTGTCTCAAGGCATGTATTCATTTCTTCATTGATGCACGTCAATCCTTCTTTGTGGTTATTTGGTGCAGCTTTCTTATCTTCAGTGCAATGGCAACCATTTTCAATGTTCTTCTGAGTGTGGTAAGTTCTCATACCCAACAATAGCCACATCTATAGTCTAAGTCCTTGAACACTGCACTGGCCAATTTTGTTGTTGTAAGATCCAATGCTGGTTTCATCGATATTTTTAAATTTCATACTCTGGAGTCTGGAACCTAGATCATTGGAAGAAAGCTCTGAAGAGGCCTCTAGCAAAATTAAAAGCATGGACTACGTTTTCTATCGGAAGATATCTAGGCTCCAATAAGTCTACAATGTCTTTGCATACAACTATACGATAATTATGACAATGATCGAAAGGAGTTCCAGGGTTTCTGATTCTGTTAAACTCGTTAGCCAGTTCACAAGGTACATTTAGGTGCATACAGGTGAATAATAGAGGAATGGAAGTAGAAACATAAAACTTACATATAGTAAAATACATGGAGCAAGTACATACAAGTAGAGACAAATTCTTTGTTTCTGCATTGCTTGACCTGAAATTCTTTGAGACTTTGTTCACGGTCCCTATCATGTTTCACAGGTTTAAGCATTAGAGGAATGGAAGTAGAAACATAAAACTTACAGATAATAAAATACATCAAGCAAGTACATACATGATACAGGTAGAGGGAAATTCTTTGTTTCTGCATTGCTTGATCTCAAATTCTTTGAGACTCGTAGTCCCTATCATGTTTCACAGGTTTAAGCATTAGAGAACATACCCAAATTTCATAATATTGGAGGCTCAAAGAATTTCAATCACATACTCTAAATCTTGAATCGCTTCCTAGTTATTGGTATTGCCATCATAACCTTTGCAGTTTACCTGAATGAGGATCACATGATCACGTAGACCTCTTGAAATATAAAGAGGAAAAAGAAATAAATCTTGAACATAGAATAATGTGTGCCAAAAGAAGAGAAACTTTAATTTCGAAATGCTTATATATATGGCATTAGCAAATTAACAACATGCAATGACAACAAAATCTTGAAATCGATAGCACAACATAAATAATGACCTTGGCGTGCTTTTTGTCAAATTTTTAATAGTTTCTTATATATTGTCTAATCATTAAATAGAGTGCAGAAAATAAGTAATGACTATTTAATATATTTTGCTATTGATTAATGATGGCAATCTCTGTAGGCAGGAAACTTAGTTCTGCAGCCACATATTTTGCAATGTATTTTTGCATTTTCCTAGAAAAGAAGCTTCTTGCATGAAAACATAGGAACTAGTTTTAACAAAAATAAATAAATCCGTGCCAATTCAATTAAATATAAACCTAAAACTAGGCCTCAAGAACCTGAATCTCATCCATTAATAATTTGCCATGATGCTTTAATTTGTAATCCATATTCTTTGGTTGCAAGGCAAATACATTGCCTTTTTTATGGTTTTTATAACGACTTTCAATCAAGCTTTTCACTTCAAATTCATGTTCTGAAATTCCAGAACATGAATAAGGTTGTTTCAATTTTTCAAACAACATATTTATTATGGTAAAAACGTACGTTGAATGTGAAAGAAACTTACTGTAACAAGGCTTGCATCAAGAAAATTGGCATGAAAGCTTAGCCTAGTCTACATATTGCCACAAACAAAACAAAGTAGAAATCTAGTAATGTAAATTTTAGTTTGACTTCTTTATTTCTTCCAGAACATGCATAATTGTCTATCTTGTTTTGAGACTTATCACACACTCGATGTTGAGAATGTTGAGTCACTGCTAGCAGCTATATTTTCTGAAACCAATAAGCACTCGATGTCAAGCTCTCCTCAGCCATAAAGCATGTAAATTTATCTAAAAATGCGAACCAAGGCATTTCTTAATTATCAGACTTGTCTGATGGCAGAGTATAGAAGGTAGTACATGCTAAATTGTAACAAATGTCATAGTAATAATCACAAGGTCGAGCTGAGCATTGTTCTTTCCTAGATTTTAACTACAATTTAGAAAAAGATACAAGTACAGACTCCTGAAAGAGTAAAATCTTGTTTTACTAAAACTAACCAATCTAGTTAAAAATCCAAAGCATACAGCGTTGGATACAACACTTCCTAGAATAACAAGTAAAACTGGAATAGTTAATATTGCAATAGACTTCAAGTGATGGATACTGACACAATTGTGAAACAAATAAAATAGCATACCAATGGAGGTAGTTTGACAATTGTGATCTTTCGGGGCAATGCACTCAAGCAAGTTGGCATGCTTGATTTTAGAGTAGAGAACACAGTTTATGTCATCAAATGCAGCCTCGATTTCAATGGCCCACTTAAGAAGGAAATGGCGAAATGAGTCCAATGTTGTTAAAATATAAGATACTTTTCACTTGCAAGTACTGATTGAACAAAACAGTTATAAAACTTACTGTAGCCATTGAGCCATAAAATATTGATTTGCATCAGTTGTAATCATTTCAATGTAACTTGCTTTTTCATCTTTATTATGCACCGAATATCTTGAGTTAGATCCACCCAAAAATGCAATATCAGAAAGTGCATTAGAAGCATGACGTTTTCATAAATCAAGAAAGTGAAGCTAATGGCAAAAGCTTCATCCAAATTAGGAAAAGTTTTTATAATTAATAAATCCCAAACCTAAATATAACTCTATGTTTAGAGTTCATCCACATTTCTTTATTCTCAAAATCTAGTTATGGAGACAGAACCCAATGGTGTCTGAAGGTTGCATTTGTTCACCTTGTAATACTCCAGCATCATTATTGTTGGTCACTGAAGAAGCAAGGAGCAGATATATTTTACTCCGAGGGTTACAATAGAAATGTTCTATATAGTATCTGCCATCATTGCTGCCATCTGGAATTTGGTATATGCCAATCCAGTATGCATTTTGAGTGTTGAGTCATGGTATGACTTGAATCTATTTTATTTCCTTTGATCTTTTCTATCTCGTTTCAGAGTACATAGAAACTGATAAAATTCATGGTGATAGAGTACTTACCAAATAGTTGCTACAAGCCTGTAGTACATAGCCTTGTAAAAATAAAAATTAATTAAAAAAATTAATGTCAAAACCGATAAACAATTTAAGATAAAAAAAATTATAGATAACGAAATTACATCCCTCTCGGTGCTTAATAGATCCCTCCCCGATTGAAGATGGATCTATGCTAGTTGTGTCTCACCTGAGTTATTGGTTGTAGATTTATAATGCAATACTTACAGAAAGATAATATCTTAGCTACCTATACATAAAATATTCTCCATCTACTGAACTCCTATATATACATAAAGAAGTAGAGTGTACATTGTTTATAGTTGTCAATTTTTCTCTTGCACTTTCCTTTTTGTGTGATTGTTCTCATTGCTATTCACTTGTACACATATCATGTTTGAAGAAGGATTTGTGTTCTACATTAATTTTCTATTAACATTTACCTCAGTAATTAACATACATGTTTCTAATTAGTAATTACATTATAAGTTTTCCCTAAATAAAGTACAACCGCCCTGTATATGCGAGCTTCAACTACAAAATAAACCAAGAACTCTCTAATTCCTTCTTTACATAAAAGCTATAAACTATCTAAGTGTTCATACAACATGTAATCAGGTTTGTCTGCATCCCGTTCTTGTAAAATAGAAGTGCTATAGGTCATCAAGCTGTAAATTAATATTATATATGTTTCCTTGGTTTGTGCCATATTTTTATTTTCTCTTTGTTTCTTACACCATTTCTTTATGTGATCTTTGGTATAGGAAGCACTAAAGATTGACCACATTCTAACACATGTAGAAGGAAGTGAAAAGGTACTTATCATTAAGCTATGTTAACATAATTTATTTTCAATATGCTAAAGGTAAAGTAGACTCTAGAGACTTCAATTACTTTTAATTGTCTACAATATAATTTCTATGGAGTAATTTACATAACAAAAAACAGTTACATTTTCTCAAATTTTGCAGTTGTACCACAATAACAGATTATTTCCTTCCTGCTCAAGGTACCAAACAATCATAGGCAATGTCTTTGATGTTTACTAATGGTCAACTTTTCATGGTTCATGAAGACCCTCCTTTGGGACTCAGTCAAATGTGAGTTTTCTTATTTCACATTGTTTTACATGTCCTTCAATTTGGTTATTTAAGACAATTTAGTATTCTTCGCAATTTCTAAAGATACGTTTCGAGATTGGAGTGAAAATTAACAATACAAGTGAAATATTTTGTTTTTTAGAGATGCCATTTGTGCTGCAGATGCATCTCTTCGTGTTCTTTTAGGATTCATGTACAATTGTAAACAACACAATATGGAGGACACATCCACTCAGTTATCAACTTTTTCAAAACCATTAAATAGATGTGGGATGAACTTGCACTTGGAGTATGAGGGTTCCTCATACCATCTTGATTGCCAATACACTCGTTCTGATGTAAATGTAGAAAAGGAATCCAAGCTAGAATTGAGTCTACAAGGAACAACCATGGGTTATGGCACCCAGCTAGTTTGCATGAGGTTTGATGGGCTATCTCAAAAGTGACCTTCAAGTTATAATCACATAGAAGGTCACTTTTTTACAAGAACATATATTCATGGGTAATGTGACATCCCCGACTATACCTTGTTGTGGAATTAGATAAAATGGGTAAAAAAAAATTTCCTTTTTTTTCTTTTCCTTTATGAAAGCTTTAAACCATCCAAGTAATGTGCTTCCAAATTAGGTGTCTACAAAAATATGTTTTAGTGACCTTTTCCACGAATAAAAATTTATAGTGCATTCATACTAACATCATCATGAAAAAAAAACATGCACAGCATAATAATAATACAAAGGACGAGACAACCATGTTCACGTGGTTCACCTCATCCGCGAGGCTACATCCACCAATTTGTTTCCTTTTATTGCTTATGGGAGAGTAATTAAAATGTCATGGTACAACCACATCCATGGCCGGTTCACCTTGCCTCAAGTATCCTCGCAGATAGACACTTGCAACTCAAAATTGCCTTTGTTTAGGACCTTTATAACAACTCATAAAAATCATTTACAGTTCCTTGGACACATGCCAGAATTTGGCTTTAAACCAACATATCATACCTGGATTTGGCATTAATCATCACACCTTATAAGATATTGTCTAACCTAACACTACCCTTACCATTATGTTACTTGAACAATTAAAGTCAATCTAAATATTGAACCATACCAGAGCTTGCAGTTTTTGGTCAATCCTCACTATGACCATTGTGGTAACTGCATACAATCTGGAACTGACATCAAACACAACAAATGCATATACCAGATGCTTAATATGTGACCTTCTAACATCCCTACAACTTACAGCACAAACATGATTAAATGTTGACTGTCATTTCTCAACAGACAATATAGCAATGCTATTGCAATATATGCCATTCCAACAATCCAATGCAAGAATTATATTATGAAGAGTAGTAAAACACACAAATAAGCTCTGATAGAGCTCTACCATTTCATTGTTTACATTTTTAACCTTAGTCTAAATACCGAATCATACAAAATATCGCAATTTTGTGGTCAATTGTTTGTGCAACCGTTGCGGCAATTATACCAAACATACAACAATCTCTAGCCCACATCAAACACAACAAAATCAAAAAAACTTCCCTATCAGCATTCACAGTAGAAAACAACTTTATACACTAATAAATTATGAGATCTGTATAATATTGAAAATGCAAATGAACAGATCCATAATACCTCAAATCATGATCATCAAATGGGCAGAGATCTATCAGAAAAATCGGTATCAAAAACAGCGTCTAGGCTATGAGCCACCAAGCATTCATCAATGGCAAATGAACAGATCCAAAAAAAAAATCAATACTCCGGATCGAAACCCTTTTCTGAGAATCGTGGCACAAAACAGAGATCCTATGACAAATAAAATCATGCCTCGAGACCGGCTTCCTTCCTGGAAATTGTGGTACCAAAGGACACAGAGTTCATAAAGCATAAAATAAGCCTTTGGATCAATCTCCATTACTGAAATCGGTCATCAATAAAAATAAAACCATAGTAAACAAAGCACACTCCAGATCTGAAATTGTTGCACCATGAAAATCAAGCATTAATAAGATTCACACTCCAGATTTGAAATTGTTGCACCATGAAAATCAAGAATTAATAAGATCCACACTCCATATATGAAATCATTGCACAATGAAAATCCAAGCATAATAAACAAAGCACACACCAGATCTGAAATCGTTGCACAATGAAGATCAAAGCATAATAAACAAGGCACACTCCAGATCTGAAATCGTTGCATAATGAAAATCAAAGCATTAATAAGATACACACTCCAGATTTGAAATCATTGCACAATGAAAATCCAATCATTAATAAGACCCACACTCCAGATTTGAAATCGTTGCACAACGAAAATCCAAGCATAATAAACAAAGCACACTCCAGATCTGAAATCGTTGCACAATGAAAAATCAAAGCGTTTATAAGTTCCACACTCCACATCTAAAATCGTTGCACAATGAAGATCAAAGCATAATAAACAAGGCACACTCCAGATCTGAAATTGCTACACAATGAAAATCAAATCATTAATAAGATCAACACTCGAGATCCCAATCGATTCTTTTTACTTCTATAGATCATGGCAAGAAAACACAGAGCTTTGAGAAAACACAAATGCATTTTCCAGAACGATGAAATCATGGGCAGAGTAAAACCTCCAAATATTGAATGCATGCCCCCTTGGCATCTCCCCCCCCCCCCCCCCCCNTCTGTTTCTATGTCTAGAAAAATGAAACACATGCTGACATTCATGCAGTACTTCCCACAATTTCCCCAAAAGCCTCATGCACCACCATCAAATGAATGAGAGACTCGATTAATAGTAATGGGATCTAAAAGATTTGATATCCTTAGACCTGGTATCCAAAGCAAACGAAACCCATTTCATGGAGTGCAACCCCTCAAGGAATGTTTTTGGTAACACTTCCAAATTCCAACAAAACAAAGGGCATCGAGTAATATAGTTATTTGTATGTAATAACTTATAAGGATGATAAAGTGTTATAAGGGTCAAGTAATAATTTGACGCATAAGGTAATTGGAACACGTGTATCATTAGTGGACATATCTACATTATGTCATTTATGTTGGTAAACAAACATATTCCGAATATAATGTCATAGACTATGTCAGTTCATCGGTATAAAGAGGCCCCCTAATGAAATTAAAATAAATGTATCATCATTCGTCTTTCTTTTCTACTTCCCTGACTAGGATAAGATTATAATTTTTCCACTAGTGGATCTGTTTCCCTATCATTTGATCGTATCAAGTTTCACCCTCTAAGTCAAACAGTCGAATTCCTAACCTGGGATGTTAAAATCATAATCGCTTTTTTTATTAAGATTTGCATTTACGAATGGGGGTTGTGAGGGGACATTACAGGTAAGCACCTTTTATTTTTCAAGTAGCCTATTTTGATAAAGCCACCTATAATTGACAGGACACTATATTTTTCACTACCATGTGTGCATCTCCCTGGTTTTGAAGATCACGTTTTGATCGCTTACGATATTTGGCTGGCTATGGTTCTATTTTTATAGCATAAGATGTTGAATGATGGTTATAAATTCAATTATAAAGCAACTGTAATTGATGCTTCTTCAACAGTTCTACCCTTAAGTCTTAATATTGTGATTTTTTATAAAAAAATACTCAGAGGGGAATAGTCCATGATGGACAACCTTCTCTTTAGTAAATGCCAAAGAAATAGGATGATGGCCTCTTTTAACATTATGTATAAAATCATAGAAGTTGTAAACAATGGCTAATGACCATTGTACATATGTTCACATAGTTATGGGTTATTTCACAATTAGTTATTTTAAATTAAGATGTAAGCATACAAGAATGTATTGTCCATACTAGATTATTGGATTCTAATTATGTTCTTGAATTTTTGTTTTCTTGCAGCAACAGTCTGTGCCAATGTTTGGATCGGCTTTAGCTTTAACTAGTCATCAAATCAGCTCTTTTCAACAATTGGAGAAACCATTGGGCACACAAATGTATGCAACATATGAATACCATGCAGGAGCTTCATGCGTACCTTCTTTAATGTGACAAAAGAACATTGGAAAATACGTAGGTGCAAGATTATCCTGTTTTGTACAATTTGTCTAGAACATACTCTGGAGTCTAAATGGCTTGTTCATATTTTGATAATCAATAGAAAGTGATTATCGAAAAAAAATTTGTTTCATAAGATTGCATTTATTTGGCTATGATCAAGTGAAATGAATGTGATTCATTTTGATGGTTTGGCTTATTGGACTAAGTATGAAATTTTAGTGTCAATTTCAAAATGTAAATTAGAGGTGAGAGGACTTATGAGATATTTAAATAGTATTTCTGACAGAATAGTGCAGATAGATGGATAGAATAAGCCTAGAAGCATTGTTTAATTTATGTTTTGAAGTACTAAACCTACTATAGCAGTGGCATGCCAGAGCATTTTCTTGGTGAAACCCATCTCAAACAAAAACTTGTTAGAAACCCCATTCTGGAATGCATTTCTTGAATCTGGGTATTTAATGTGTTGCAAGAGAAACCCAATGCTTTTTAGGTCAAACCTATCCATTTCTTAAATAAATGCCATCCTATATTGCCTACGTTTCTCAAAAAATATTTTAAAAAATTCATAAAATCAAACACTCATGAAAACCCTAAACCTAAACCTTGTACATCAAATACTAGTGCCAATTGCGGTCATTTCCTCTCATAGAATTTGGATTTTGTCTGAAGTTGTTTCTCAAGAGTCAAGTCTCTACCACTAAGTTGAAGATATCTTTCTTTGGGTTCAGAAAGTATTCAAAATTTTGGAGGGATTTACAGTATCCTTATGTTGAATATGGTACTCGTGAGCCTTAGGAGATTAGATTGTTTAATGTGAAATTAAAGGTGGTGGATGTATCACTGGTGTCCTTTTCATTAGAGCTAACTTTAGGGATGCCAAGAGAAATGACAACAATCATGGGTTTCAGAAGAAAAACAATGGAAGATTTTGATGATGGATAACAGTGTGAAAATATGGATAGGGATAAGAAGAGGCAAGGATATTGTTTAGAAGTATGTAAAGAAGATCAAGCTTATGTATGTTATGATTTAAGAGAGGTGTCATGAAAAAAATAGGTCCAGATATCTGGAGAAACTCAGTTAGAAAAGAATGAGGGCAAGTATCTAAGTTTCGAAAGAAGTGAGAATGAGATCTTATTATGAAATTGGAGGTAAAGATGAAACCCTTTTGGAAAATGATTGCATTGATTTTGGAATTGCAGAGCTAGAGAAGGAAATCTCCCATCTTACACAAAAAATAGAAGAATTGAAATTGCAAAATGCTTGTCGGACACCATCCCAAGTAATTGGTATTCAACACAAATCCAGTGACAAAAACACACCAATGAGAATGCAAATAGGATAGAGATAATGAATGGTCCTCGAGAAGGGAGTTGTGAGAAGAGAAAAAAAAGGGAAGGGTTGTTTCTGCTAAATTTCTTCAATATAGTTCGAAAGCCCAACCAAGATTTAAGAAAAAGAATGAAAAAATGACGACAAAGAGCATTGCCAGCGGGACAAGCCCTTAGATTCAGAAGAAATGTGGGTCATCTAGGCCTCAGTTAAGAAGCACTCCTAGCAAGTTAGGTTGTCTCAAAGAAGACAAGTTTGAAGGGAAGAAAGATAACTTTTGTAGGAGATTGAACCAAAAGAAAATATATGTGTCTAAGGATTGAAAAGGAGATGGATATTGTCACATACCCCAATTTTGTAAAATAATGTAAATTGTTTTAATTATATTCCTGAGACATTATGTTAAATTTAATGCTAATTAGGAAGTGATGACTCAGCAGAGTCAACAGAAGTGGAATGTAATTCAGAATATTTTATTATTAATAAATAAATTGTGGAGACAACAGCATCGGAGAGCTATTAAAAAGAGGTTACTGGTCAAATTGGTGGATGGAACTAGGTGGAGAGAAAAAGACAAGTGGCAACATCCTCAATCACTTCCTGAGTTGTAGGTGGCAACTTCCCTATATTTGGGGTCATGATCGCCCAAGAAAGTGGGATCGGAGCAGGTGGCTCATTAAATGACAACTAACCCAAAAAGACCTAGGAAATCTTTTAAAAGTACCCAATGAAGAGAGTTGAGGCTGCTCAGATATTTTCCAGAGAGAATTCATTCAGGTGAATGATATTCAGGAAATTCATTGAGGGAAAAGGGAAAAACAATAAGGAAGTTGTTCTGAGAGGAATGCTGCAGTAACTTGATTTATTACAACTTGTTAGCTGGGAGAACTTACTGATAAGTTCTGGATTAGTATTGAGTTTGAAGACTGGTATCCGAATTTTGTTGAACCTAGTTCCAGCCAGGGAGACCAGAGCAAGCTCGGGGGTCCTGGAGAGTCGCTGTTTGAGCGCTCTCCAGGAATTGGTAGGGAGGAACGGCCTCCCATTGCTGTTGTTGTCCCAATCTTAAGCAGGTTCTATCACTTAACTGTTTTGTTTTAAAAACTGTAAATGGTTAGATTTTATGTTAGTAGTTCTTAAATGGTTTACTGATGAGAGTGTTTTTAGTTTATCAGTAATAGAATCTGTTGATGAAAAATAAAGACCACTCTATTTTTCCACATCTGGGTTTTACCAAACCATACTTCAGCACAGGGGTAAAAATTATAAAAGATAGTATGATGAGATGGTAAAATAGTAGATTGTTTTCTTTACTTATCATCAGAAGACATTATTTGTTTTACTGACAATTGTTTATGCACATAGATAAAAAATATTCTCTCGTATAGTATATCTTTCTCAGTAATCCTATTGTTTGTAAAGAACAGATAGAAGAATGTAATAGTTGTATTAAAGAAAAGATAGACTAAGTGTACTTGTTGTTTAAACCTTATAATTGTTTTTCTTCCAGCTTTGAAAGAATCTAATTTCTTTATGCTAAAAGAAAACAACACTGATAGTAGGAGTAATTAAATATTGCTTAGATTTTATAGTTAAAGCCTACTTGTGTTAGTATGTATGTATGGTTAGGGATGTAGTTTTTAATTACTAAATCTTCTTTTATTTCGTCTGAGCTCAAATAGATTTCATAGCTGTTATTCTATTTCTTAGATGGTACATGAATGTATTTATAAACATATATAATTATATGTAAGTACAGGAGATAAACTTAAGAAGTATTATATGAGTTTGATGTATATATATACAGGCATCTTAACTAAACAGATAAACTAAATAACTAACAGAATGTTGTAAAATGAATTAAATAATAATCATGGGAGCCTAGGTACTCTCACGAGAGATAATACCTCTATTGTATCAACAACAATAAATTCTTATTGCATACACTATAAGAGTATTAATATTATGAAACTTGAGATAAAGTATTTATTACATTACTTACAAACTGAAAACATTTATACTCTCTGTACCGTGAGATAAATAAACAGTTCTGAAGGACATTAAATATAATAAATTAAGATTGAAAAGACCCTGTTTAATCTCAAGGGCATAAACTATAAGTTAACACTTGCAAATTTACTAATAACTAGTAAGTCAAGGTTCAAATTGAGTATAGAACCCTTGACAATAATTTTATGAAAGAAGTATTAAAAGTAAAAATTTAAATGCATAATCTACAAATAGCATTTAATAGAATGCTCGGCTTCGAGCCTAACCATATTATATAAAGCTTAACCGAAAAACCTTTGCAATTTCAGAAATGCAGTATATTAATAATAAGTACTAAAATACATTATTAATAGTTATTTTATATAAACAGAGAACATTTTATTATTTTCCTTTTTATAAATATAAAAGTATTTAGAACAGAGCTAGTAGTAAGGTACTAAACAATTCTAGGTAGGGTAACTTGTAACGAGTAATTTTATACAATCTCTTTTTAAGGTTACTTTATTAGTAACCTAAAATAGGTTATTAAAAACATTCGGATTTTAAATGGTAACACTATTGTAACATTTTATAAATAATTACCTTGTATATTATTGAAAATTACAGTAAAAACCCTGCCAACGAATACCATGAATAAGTTAGAGAGAATAAATCTAGTACTTATCAAATTTCACAGGGTTCAAAGGTATCGAGGACACATAGGCTTATTAAGCCAAGTTTACACAGTAATAGTTTCAAAACTGCACAAGTAACATAATATTAACTTAAAGAAAGTAGCATTGACAGCACGTAGCTCCAAATTCAGGGAAAACACTGATAAAAATTTAAAGTATGTACTCGAGGTGGAGTTTCATCTCCTTGGCACCTCACAGCTACCAATATCAATTACAAAAATAAAGCTTACAGCCTGTACAATATTAATATTTTTGCATGCTTAAATAGTAAAGAAACGAAGACCCAAAACCCACGGTCTTGGCTTCACCCAAGCACACATGCTAAGCAAAGAGTGAAACACACAAACAACGTTCAGATTCACCAAATTGAAACAAGGTAACCACGAGGGTTACAAACCGTGAATTCAAATCCATGACTTCCCTAGAGGACCAGCAAGGAGGAGAACGCCATGGGTAAAACTAGGCTTACCAGGAAAAGCCAACTGCCGAAGTCCTGCGCCTTCCACGTCAAGAGAAGAGGTCAAACCCTCCAATAAAAGATAATTTTGATATTAGAAACTTTACTAAATGTTAATGGTAAAGCTAATGCTACGAAAAGGAAACTAATAAAAGAACCTATAACATACCTTAATTTTCTTATAGAAATACTCCCACTAAAGAACAGTAGAACAATCACCAGCAGGAGGAAGGGTAAACCCTTCATTTACCACTAAAGAGAAGGAACTCGCTGAAGATTTGGGTAACTTGTCAAGGTGGAGGATGAATGGCAGCACTAAGTTAAGGCGACGGCCTATACAGTAAGGATTTTGAGCAAGAAATGCCAATAGACAAAACCCTAAGGGGAACGACGCTTCCCAAACATCTCGCAACAAGTTATTCCACATAGTACCTTCCTCACCATGCAGCAGATGAGCCACGAAGGGCAAAGACCAGCACAAGGAATGGACTAGAAGACAGTGCAAACAGCGAGATGGACCAGGAGGTCTTGCAGAGTAGCAGGAGGCCCGCAAGCAGTGGAGAATGAAGACTAGGGTTAAGTCAAACCTTTATAAATGACAGTGCATGGCTGGGAAGAGCCCACGTAACCTTATTGATAATTAACATGCAGTGAGTAGGAACTCTAAAGTTCCACGACAAGGAATCACCAATGATTTCTTCTCATAACCCTAATCATATAGTGGGAATTCCATAAGGTTCATCATACCATAAGCTATCACCTGCATTATAAAATTTACCATATAAACATTAGAATAGTGTTTATCAAACTTATAAATGGAATTTTTTCATCGTTGATCTCCTACATTTAGGTATGGAGAATTATATTTTGTTTATAATAGGATATAAGAGTAAAGAAGTAAGATTTGTTACTAAGGACCAGTTGATTTATAAACCTAATATCTCTCTATTTTATATATTGCAATAGTTTGCAAATGAAGTAAAGGGGTATAATAATATAAAGCTTGTAGAATTGTAATAATTCATATGAAATGATCAATTAATCATGATGATGGTTTTACTCTTAACCTTCTGATCTTTCTTTGTTTGTAAAATAGCAATACTACTAATATTCATAGAACCATTTTGTGCTGACATTTATATTTTTATCAAAATCAAGCCCAAGAGTTATAAAATATTTGATAAGTCAATATCTGACTGGTAGTTTGAGAGAGCTAGCATTCTTGACTTGATAGTATGGATATGAATATCGTGATTGGCATTTGAGTATAATAGGTATGAAAAATGTTCTGTAATCTTACCAACAAATCTTTGACTTAGAATAGAAACAATATTATAATCATGAGTATAATAAACCTAGGAATGATTTAGAAGGTTTTGTTTCCATCCAAATATTGAACATGGAATAAAAGTAGTATTCCAAAACAATGCAGAGCCTTAGGTTTTTAAAGGAAGTTTTGTATCAAGTAATTAACCTTGTGAATACTTGAAATAAGAAAAGTATAGGTTTTATACTTAAACCTCCTTATCTTTTTACATTTGCAGTTACCATTTTAAATCTTGTTTAGATGCAGTAGTTATGAGCAGTTAAAAAATAGATCTTGATGTGGTAACCCAGTTTTACTTACTGTACTAAATAAGAAACAGTTATTTTACTTTTACACTTGCATTTCGGTAAACACATCAAACGGTCCAGTACTCTATAGGGATATTTAATCCTGCTTTCATGAAGGAAAAATAGCTATCATCTTTACTAGTAGATTTCAACTCTCTTTTAGCAAAATCTTAAAAGATATTATAGTTAAAGCTTTACCTTTAGAAGCCTGGTAAATCTGACTAGCATGTATATACTTTTACTAAATAAATTTGTACAGCGAACCGTTATTGAATATTTAGAGTTTTGTTAGCAGCGACCCGCACATTTACCTGTATATCTATAAGAGAAGGAAAACTGCTACATTAGCTTGAAAGCTAAGTAAGCCCAGTCTTTCATGACAATCCCCCTTGTAGTCGCAACAGAAAAAAAAAATAGTAACTGAAAAGAAACTATTCTTTAAGTATAAGTATAATCAAAAGATCATTCAGTTATAATTGTAGTAACATAAAATTAATCAATCAGTTAATGACTGTATTTATTAAGAATATATGCTATTTTTAAATTTTTAAATTTTTCAGAAAATTTGGGGTTATGACATGTGGTATCAGAGCATGGTTCAAATACTAGGCCTCAATGTAGCCCAACAAGTTTCCGTAGAACAGTAAAAATAATATACTAATCTGTATTTTTTTTGTTTTATGTAAAAAGCAGAAAATTTCTTTTTCTGAATCTAACAGGCAGGTATGGAGAAGCTAGGAGAATATGCTGAGGAGGATTCTCCCAACACCGAGACAAGACAAATGTCTAGAGAACCTGTGTTAGAAGAGGTAACTACTCACTCTTTAGAGCTGATGCAGACTATAAAGGAATTGAAGACTGAAATGGAATCAGTGTCAAGAAGGATAACGAGAGGATATCAAAGACTCAGGAGGAGTTAAACCAAATTTTGATGGAAAAAATCCAGACAGAAGGGAGGAGAAAAAGATCCGAATCTGAGGAAGCTAGCGATCAGAAAGGATCTAAAAAGATGAAACTGGCTAAAGCTAAAAGCAGTTCATCATCTGAAGGATTCAGGGAACAACAAAGGTATTACACTACTAGTGACAGTAGTGAGGCTGACTTGTATAATAGAAACAAAAAGTACATGCCATATGAAGAGATTTATGCGGATTTCAAAAAAATAAAGCCCCCAACTTTCAACTGAGAGACTGAAAAAGGGGAAGAAGCAGAGTCCTGGTTATCCGGGATGAGAAAATATTTTCAGATATATAACTATTCAAATTAGCTGAAGGTAAGAATGGCCATCTATAATATCTCTAGAAAGGCAGATATATGGTGGCAAGATCTGAAAAGAGTCAAGGGGATTAAAGAAAAAGAAGTCAATTAGAGTACCTTTAAAAGGTGCTTCAAGAAGAAATTTCTGTCCAAACAGTACTATGAAGAAAGGGCTAAAGAATTTTACGAGTTAAAGTTAGGATCCATGACTATGAAGGACTTAAACAGTAAATTCTTAAGTTTGTTAAGGTATGTACCTTATTTAGTGGATGAGAAACCTAAAGTTCAGTGGTTTCTCAGCTGTCTGCCATATCATATCAAGGACAGAATTGAGTATGATAACCCGAAGACTCTGGAAGAAGCCACGAGGAAGGAAAATTTCAGTTTTGAACAGAACGAAAAGAAAGAAGGTATAGCCAACTAGAAGGCTAAAAAGAAGAGTAATCAGCCTGAGTTCAAGAAAAAGGAGTTTGTACCCCAGAAGAATTTCAGGAATAATAAGAACAGAAATCACTCTAATGGTAAGAATTTCCATGGAAACAGAAATGGTGCTTCTAATAATTCCAATAATTCCAATAACTTCAAGGGTAAGGAAGCTTCAAACAATCATGGAAATTTCACTAAGAATTTCGAACGAAAGGAACCTGTTAAGTGCTGGGAGTGCAATGGCCCACATTATGCTTTGGTCTACCCAAATCGGAAAAAGCCAAACAACAATATTCATACTGTGTAGGATGAAATGACTGTTGGACAATTTTCAAGGACTATGCCCTGAATCAATGCAGCGTTGGAGAACCACCAAGCTGATTATCAGACTTCCTCGGTGGAAGTAGAAGGTATGGTTAACCAAACCCCAGTAACCATTTTAATAGATCTAGGAGCTAGTCTTAGTTACATTTCACCTCAGATAGTAGAATAGTGTAAATTGACTATTGAAAAGTTTGATAGCTCCTAGTTAGTTCAATTAGCCACTAGGGCAAAAAGGAAAGTAACCTGCTATGTGAAAGAATGTGCTTTAGTTATGAATGATTTTAAAACTTCTATTAAGCTAAATGTTTTGCCACTTGACTCGTATGATTTACTGATTGGTATGGATTGGTTAGAGCAGCAAAAAGTAGTTTTAAAATGTTTTGATAAAACCTTTACGTGCGTAAATAATGATGAACAACTAGTAACAGTTAAAGGTATTCCTAGGAAAACTGTAATCAGGCAGATTTCTGCCTTACAACTTAAAAGAGCAGTTAAAAAAGGGTGCAAATCCTATACTATAACTATTATAGATAAGGCAAGTAAGTCTAAAAAAGATAAGTTAAAAATAGAGGATATTCTTGTTTTAAACAAATTTACTGATGTTTTTTCGGAGGAAATTCCAGGATTACCTCCTAGGAGGGAACTAGATTTCACTATTGAGCTGGTGCTAGGTGCTGTACCTAGCTTGAAATCTCCGTATTGTATGAATATTTTAGAACTAAATGAACTAAAATCACAGTTAAAGGAATTAATAGATAAGAAGTACATTTGACCCAGTGTGTCCCCTTGGGGAGCACCAGTAATCTTTGTTAAAAAGAAAGAAGGAACTATGTGATTATGTATAGACTACCGTCAACTAAATAAGATGACAATTAAAAATAGATATCTGTTTCCCCACATAGATGATCTGTTTGATCAGCTGCGTGGAGCTACGGTGTTCTCAAAGATAGACCTGAGATCAGGATAACATTAGGTAAGAATTAAAGATGAGGACATTTTCAAGACAGCCTTCAGAACAAGGTATGGACATTACGAATTTGTCGTAATGCCATTTGGGCTTACTAACGCCCCAGCTTTCTTTATGTGCCTGATGAATAATATAATGCATAAATACTTAGATAAATCTGTCATTATGTTTATCGATGATATCTTAATTTATTCTAAAAATGAAGCGGAACATAAGGAACACTTACAGATAGTTTTACAAGAGTTACGAGAGCAACAACTCTTTGCGAAGTTCGGTAAGTGTGATTTCTTTAAGGATGAAATCCAGTACTTAGGTCACGTGGTGACTAAGGAAGGGATTTCAGTTGATCCTGAAAAGATTCGGGCAATCGAAGATTGGCCAGTTGCAAAGGATGTAACATATGTTAGGTCATTTATGGGAATTACTGGTTATTACCGAAGATTTATTGAAGGTTTTTCAAAACTAGCTAATCCAATCACTTACTTGCAAAAGAAAGGCAAGAAATTCGATTGGAACTTAAAGTGTGAAGAAAGTTTTAAAAACTTAAAAACCTTATTAACAACTGCGCCTATTCTAAGAATAGCAGATCCAAGTAAGGATTTCGTGGTATGCACCGATGCTTGTAATGATGGTTTAGTCGATGTGCTGACTGAGGACGGGCATGTCATTGCCTATGAGTCCAGGGAGTTAAAGATCCACGAAAAGAATTATGCTAGTTATGATTTAGAACTTGCTGCTATTATACATGCTTTAAAGATGTGGCGACACCACTTAATAGGTAGAAAGTTTATTTTAATGACTGATAATAAAGGTCTGAAATACCTTTTGGATCAGCCCAACTTAAATGCAAGACAAGTAAGGTGGTTGGCCTTCTTGAGTGAATATGATTTCGAAATTCAACACATAAAAGAGAAAGAAAATAAGGTGGTTGATGCTTTAATCAGAAATGCAAAGATGAACTTTACAACAACGATCAGGAGTTATGCTTCTGATTTAAATGAACAGATTACTGAAGGGATAAAATTGGATGAAATTTATAAAAAATTACAAGTTACAGCTAAATAAGAACCTACAAAAAGTTTAATAAAAGGTTATATTCTAGATAAATATGGATTTTTATTGTTTAAGGACAAACTGTATATGCCTAATGTGCCTAAGGTTAAATTGTTGATTTTGGATGAAGTTCATAAAACACCTTACTCAGGACATCCAGGCTACCAAAAGACTATCACCATGTTAAGAAAAGAATATTTATGGCCTAATATGAAATCTAAAGTAGCTGAATATATAGCTAGATGTTTGGATTGTCAACAAGTAAAAACTAAACACCAACATCCAGCTGGTTCACTGCAACCTTTTCTTATTCCTAGTTGGAAATGGGAGATAATCAACTTAGATTTTATTACTGGATTGCCCAGAAATCAGAATCAGAATGATTCAATTATGGTGGTGGTAGATAAATTAAGTAAAGAAGCACATTTTATTCTTGTTAAAAATACATACAAGGCTGCCAACATAGCAGATATATTCTTAAAGCATATTTTTCGGCTACATGGTGTACCAAAGGTTATCATTTCAAAAAGGGATCCTAAATTCACAGGGAATTTCTGGAAATCCTTGTTTAACGGATTGAATACCACACTGAATTTCAGCACCTCTTTCCATCCTCAGACAGACGGATAGACTGAAAGAGGGAATCAGGTGCTGGAAGATTTGTTAAGAATGTATCTTAAGGATCAGCCAGGTAAGTGGGAGGACTATTTGCATTTAGCGGAATTTGCATAAAATAATAACTATCAGTCATCAGCTAAGTTCAGCCCATTTGAAATTCTGTATGGGCGTAAATGCAACACTCCTATCTCCTAGAATAATCCAGTAGATATATTGGTGTTAGGGCCTTCCTCAGCTCTCTTCATTGGGACAGTACCTTCCTCACCATGCAACAGATGAGCCACGAAGGGCAAAGACCAACACAGGAATGGACTAGTAGACGGTGCAAATAGCGAAATGGACTAGGAGGTCTTGCAGAGCGGCAGGAGGCCTGCAAGCAGTGGAGAATGAAGACTAGGGTTAAGTCAAACCTTTATAAATGATAGTGCATGGCTGGGAAGAGCCCACGTAACCTTATTGATAATTAACATGCAGTGGGTAGGAACTCTAAAGTTCCACGACAAGGAATCACCAATGATTTCTTCTCATAACCCTAATCATATCGCGGGAATTCCATAAGGTTCATCATACGATAAGCTATCACCTGCGTTATAAAATTTACCATATAAACATTAGAATAGTGTTTATCAAACTTTATAAATGGAATTGTTTCATCGTTGATCTCCTACATTTAGGTATGGAGAATTATATTTTGTTTATAATAGGATATAAGAGTAAAGAAGTAATATTTGTTACTAAGGACCAGTTTATTTATAAGCCTAATATCTTTCTATTTTATATATTGCAATAGTTTGCAAATGAAGTAAAGGGGTATAATAATATAAAGTTTGTATAATTGTAATAATTCATATGAAATGATCAATTAAACATGATGATGGTTTTACTCTTAACCTTGTGATCTTTCTTTGTTTGTAAAATAGCAATACTACTAATATTCATAGAACCATTTTCTGGTGACATTTAGACTTTTATCAAAATCAAGCCCAAGAGTTATAAAAGATTTGATAAGTCAATATCCAATTGATAGCTTGAGAGAGCTAGCATTCTTGGCTTGATAGTATGGATATGAATATCCTGATTGGCATTTGAGTATAATAGGTATGAAAAATGTTCTGTAATATTACCAACAAATCTTTGACTTAGAATAGAAACAATATTCTAATCATGAGTATAATAAACCTAGGAATGATTTAGAAGGTTTTATTTCCATTCAAATATTGAACATGGAATAAAAGTAGTATTCCAAAACAATGCAGAGCCTTAGGTTTTTAAAGGAAGTTTTGTATCAAGTAATTAACCTTGTGAATACTTTAAATAAGAAAAGTATAGGTTTGATACTTAAAACTCCTTATCTTTTTACAGTTGCAGTTACCATTTTAAATCTTGTTTAGATGCAGTAGTTATGAGTAGTTAAAAAGTAGATCTTGATATGGTAACCCAGTTTTACTTACTGTACTAAATAAGAAACAGTTATTTTACTTTTACACTTGCATTTCAGTAAACACATCAAACGGTCCAGTACTCCATAGGGATATTTAATCCTACTTTCATGAAGGAAAAATAGCTATCATCTTTACTAGTAGATTTCAACTCTCTTTCAGCAAAATCTTAAAAGAGATTATAGTTAAAGCTTTACCTTTAGAAGCCTTGTAAATCTGACTAGCATGTATATACTTTTACTGAATAAATTTGTACAGCGAACCGTTATTGAATATTTAGAGTTTTGTTAGCAGCGACCCGAACATTTACTTGTATATCTGTAAGAGAAGGAAAATTGTTTCATTAGCTTGAAAGCTAAGTAATCCCAGTCTTTCATGAAAATCCCCCTTGTATTCGCAACAGAAAACAAATTAGTAACTGAAAAGAAACTATTCTTTAAGTATAAGTATAATCAAAAGATCATTCAGTTATAATTCTAGTAACAGAAAATTAATCAACCAGTTAATGACTGTATTTATTAACAATATATGCTATTTAAAAAAATTTAAATTTTTCTGAAAATTTGGGGTTATGACAGATATTCTTCTGGAAGATTGATAGAAAGGAGAACATATCTCCATGCTTAACACTTTTAGAGAAGAATCGCAGTTTTCTCCCATGTTCAAATTCTAAAGAAGTTCCAAAGGATGAAAGGGAGCTAGGAAAATTCTTGCTTGAAAATTTCAAGAAGCTTTGTGACATACGAGGAGTGATTTTCCATCTCTTAATTATACCTTTAGATGCTACAAATCATAATGATATGTGGTTGAGTAATTGCATTTTGGGTGAAGTAATGTGCATCTACAATATACATCGAAAGAAGCAAGGTTCATTGTAGAATGCATGTGGGGTCATAAGAGGGGTATCATGTGAATATACTAGGTAGATATATAAAGGGGTATAAAAAATGTAAATGAAAAAATGGATACATAGAATATATAGTGAAAATAGGGGTTTTTTTATTTTGGGAAGGCATATTGGGAGAGGGTTAAAAAAAGCGATTTTGGGAGGTATTTTTCAATATTTATTGAGATTAGAGGTATTGTTTCATATGACACGAACGAACATGCTATGGCATGGTTTCACTAAGTGAAGACCCTCTGTCCTTCCTTCGACTCTCCCCCCTCTTAACCAATGTATTATTGAACCATTATCCACCCCATAGACCATCTGGATGGAATATTGGGAGTATAAATGGTATTATAATGCGATAAGGGTGCCATTATAGGTTTTTGGATGGGAGGGATGGGTCTCTGGACATTGACTGTAGTCATGGAAGAGAAGACAATAAGTCCCTAAATTAACACACATGCCTTATAGATGGAATATTTGTCCTTTAGTGGGATATGGGTGTCATTATGAGGGTTTATGCACTAAGAATGGGTCTCAAGGTCTTAAACAGGGTAATGGGACAATAATGTAACAGAAACAAGTCTTAAACCACTACACATGCACTTTAAAGGGGATATTTATCTTTAATATGGGATATATGTTCCATTAGACTATTTTATGCATTTAATATTGTTCACAAGGCGTTGACCATGGTCATATAGGAACCATTATGAATATTTTCAGACAAGAGATAGTTCTGATGACACTACCATGGTCCAAGGATAGGTCTGGAGGTCTTAACCATTTGTATGGGTTCCATTATAAGGTTATCAAGTTTAAATATTTGATATGCACTAAATGACATATGAAATATATCACATATGCGATTTAGCGATCATGTAATACAAATTCCCCATTAAGTAAAAAACACTGTATCCATATCGCATATGTGATATAGCACATATGCGTTAAAACAAACATGCGTTATATCACGTATGTGATATGTGTTATATCAAAGATGTTGGGTTGTGTGCTATGGGCCACATTTACTATATCAAAATACATAATTCTTCTGAACCCGTGCACAAAGAACTGTTCAACCTATAATTTAATCATTTCTTACACATATCCATAGGTTTTGTACAAGTTTGGGTAGATTTCAAAGGGGAATGTATGTAATAGACGTCAAAAGTCAATGAGGAAGGTGCTTACACCAGAAGAAGATGAAAATAAAAATGAAAAGAAGAGGGAAGATTCAATAAATCGTCAGCATTCATTGGATGAGCAAATAGTTCCCATTCTTGCTCAACAGATACCTGATGTGGAGGTTGAGGATTAAAGGAAGTTGGTCATAGGGGAGATAATATATTTAGTTTTTTTAATAGTATTTTGATGTATTTATAGCTCAAACCATCATAATAGTTTTGCCTCATGGATTCTCTGTATGAACTAATGTTGTATAGTGCTCCCTGGGCATTGGAAATTGTGTTTGTTATGGTATCCAATGCCTCAAATAATGATTGTCTCAAATGGTCCCCCCCTCTAAAAAATGAGATAAGGTGCCTTAATGCACCCAAACAAGCCATAATATCTGAATTCTTGTCTTGTTCCCCCTCTATGTTTGGGTTTGTGTCCGTATTTGGGTTTATGTTTGGGTTTGGCTCTTGGTTATTAGTGGGTTCATTTTGCATATTATCTTCAACATTTCTGTTATCTGTTAAGATTATAAAAAAAACAAAAAATTGTTTTAATATATCATTGTTTGAATTAATTCAAATTCTTTTATCAAATTCATTTTAGCAAATATAAAAAACTATAAAATTAACAAAAAAAAACAAAAATTGAAAGAACTTGTGAAGGAAATGAGTACTTACCTTCTATTGGATCCTATTTCTGAATTGGCCCTTGCAAATTACCCTCCAAAGGCACCTCCAAAGTCTTAAACACAAATCACTGGTGTGATTTTTTCTTTGTCCTGATATAGCTGCCTTCACTGTGCAAATAAGAAATTGAGGCCATGTGCCTCTGTTTTTTTTTTGGGTTTTACAAATCACAAGTGGGATATATTGCACTTCTGATTTGTAACTCTTTAAAAACTCAACTGCGATATATCACACATGCAATATTTCCTAACTAACCTTAGCCTCATTTTGGGATTGGGTTTTCTTAACGTAGCATTAATAACGCATATGCATTATAGATTTACATTTCAGATTGTGTTTTCGATTTCTAAAGTGACTAAAAGGTGGAACCAACTTCATGCGAGCACTCATATAATATCTGTAGAATATTCATTAAAATGCACTTTAGAAATGTTTTCAATCATTATGAATGTCCAATAAAATGCACTTTAGGAATGTTTTCAATCATTTAGGTGGAATAATATATGATATATGTAGAGCATTCATTACTTAAATTGTATATAAATTTTATAATAGATTAATTAGTTTGACTTAGATCATGTGCAAAAATTTATGAATAGATTAAAAAATCATTTCCTCAAGTAAGATAAACGCTCTAGGTGTATGACTACATAAATTTTTGTAGGGCACTATGACCATCATTGATTTATAATTTTCATACTATGATTTTATCATTGATATCATGATTATATTTGGTTAATATTCTTAGTGTATATAATTCATTTTATAGAGTGCTTCAATTTGAATTAATGCAATTTACAGAGTTCTTCAATTTGAATATTTTGACATTTTATGGTAGTATACCATTTCTTCAAAGTGTGTTAATAAAAAAAAATGCATATAACAATAACAATAATGAAAATCCATGTAAGACACAATAATATGTTTAAATTATGTTAATAAAACAATATTGTATATAACAATAAAAAGAATGGAAATCCATGTAAGACACAAGAATAATGCACACAAGTATTTTAAAACTCTTATAATCTAATTTGTTATTTTAGAAATATTAACTCGACAAAAGTGATAATTTTGGATATTTACATGATAGATATCATAATGTTACAAAGTTACTACCACTCGATACAATTCATCAATCAATTTGATGTACATATGTTGAACAATCTAAGAACAATATATCATATAATTTACATCAAATTGATAAACATACACTCAACAATCTAAGAACAATATAAAATATGTTTCATCAATATGATGTACATAAGCTCAACAACCTAATCTAACAATCTATCATATTTAAGTTTCAAAGAGGCACACATCTCATGATTTGACAATTTCATAACACGTACTGAAGTTCATAACATTATAATTTCAAGAACAATACATTTTTAAGGAATGTGTTTAAAAAATCATCAAAACAATATAGCTAACTTATCAATAATCACTCTATTTGAGTGTCATAGTTATATAACCAATGAAGATGTCCTTCATGTAAAAAGTATGTATCGTGTTCAATATGATTGAAATTAGAAATAAGATCGTAAAGGAATGCCATCTTCAATTATTCTTTCATGATCAACTTTTGACCTATTCCATCACTACTACATTTCGATCCAAAATCTGACGGTTACTTCTGACAGCGCGTGGATTCTTTCTTTTAAACCTACCAAAAATCACAAAGTTAATTTTTTTTTTTTAAATTGTGGTCATATGCGTCGCTTGAGCGACGGCTAGGCTCATAAGTGTCGCTTAAGCGACGACTAGCCTCAGAAGCGTCGCTTAAGCGACGGCGCATAAATTGGTCATTTAAATAAATACACCCTATTCCATTACAACCTATTGAGAAATCATACATGTTCATTCTTTGGAAACT